>VZRH01007533.1:964058-1099490 GCA_013397555.1 Urocynchramus pylzowi
CCCTTCCCCTCCCCTCCCCCCTGGAGGGAAAAGGAGAATTACGGTGTCAATATTTTTTTTCTGTAAAGTCTTGCAGTAGAATATGACAGTTTCACTTAAGGTCTTTTCTCCTCTTCTGCCTTCCAGTGAAGGTCTCTGAGAAGCCCTCTCAGGTGTATTGTTAGGGGTACTATTGCATCTGATTAAATTAGTCATTAGCACTCTTGGCAGTATGGATTACATTCTGTCTTAACACTAACCCTGAATATTTTATTTAATTTAAACTGTTTCCAAATTACTCATCATGTTTAATTCTTTCTCTATAGGTTCTTGAGTTGTGCTCCTTAGAGAGTATTATTTAGGTGTAATTTTCCTCTTCTATTTTGAAGTTTTTATACTTTTATACTATAGATGATCTCATGATACGCAAAGTTAATTCCAAAATTCCTTATTTATTTCACTACAAGGCTGTAAAGAGCAATAGTGATGTTAGAGGAGAGGCAGTACTTTCTCTATTCTTAATAAAACTGGGAAATATAAACAATAACATAAACTGTAAATATCAGCTGTTATATTCGAAAATTTACAGTATGTAATCTTCCAATTTCTTGGCAGTAATGCTTACAATTAACAATTAGTAATTGTAGAACCAGGAAGAAAGTTGTTCTGCTGGTACCTGAAATTTATATTTGAATTCTCTTTTATTTCTCTACAGAAATACAGAACTTGCTTTTTACTCCCCAGAAAACCTCTTTTGAGCTAGTAGTTGTTGCTTATACCTATTAGCTTGGAAGACTTATTGATTCTATGAATTCATGGAAAATATGTAATGAGTACCAAACTTATTCCTTTCCCATCCTTAAAAGAAATAAAAAGAGGGAGCTGAGAAACTGTGTCATACAGCACAATTTCAGTTTCCAGAAACATATTGGAGCAAGTATTTGAAGCAAATTGTTTGTAGGCACTCAAAGATAAAGGAATTACTGTCAGCTAAACTGGATTTGTCAAAAACAGATAGTCAATTTAGTTTCCTTCTGAGGCAGAAAACCTGGGCATAGATAAGAAATAAATCAGTACATGTTATATTTTGTCATAAGTAAAGCTTTTGACAGTAAAAGGGTATTTCCATATCCCAGCAAGAGGAACATTGTCTACTGGAAAACATTGTAAAGTGAATATAAAATTTGACTAGCACCTATTGTAATCATAGTTAAATAGAAATGGAAAATGAGATGATAATGTGAAGTGGGATTTTTATGGGGTCTTCCACACAGTCCACACAACTCCATATATTAGGAGTGTGTTTCTTAAATTTGCAGATAGCATGAAACTGTGAGAGAAGATGCAGTAATGCAAAAGGACAAAATTAGAGTTAATAAGGATCTTGACAAAGTAGAGACACAGTCTAAAATAAATAGAATGCAGTTTCCTAAAAACAAGGGAAAAAATCTCTCCCTGTGTAGGGAAATATGATTTAGAGAATGAGGGTAAAGAGCAAATGGCTGAATAGCGCTTCAGCCCCAGAAAGTTCTGCAATGCTAAACTGGATATAGGACTGCAGTATCACCTGCTAGTGCAAAAAATATTATTTTAATGTATAAACAGGTGTATAATTTGTAATACAAATTAGTGTAATTCACTCAGTTCAGTCATATCTACTACTGCTACTTCTGGATCCTTGAGGGGATTATCATTTCATCATTAGAAAAAGAAAATTCCACTTCAAAAAGTGTGTAAAGAGTCCAGAAGGGAACACCAAGAACCAGCATAGTCTGACCTACAAGAAAAGATGGACAAACTTGTGACTGACTGTTTTAGAGAAGAGAGGTCTGAAGGGAGGTATGAAAAATCTCTCAAAAGGTTTAAAATTCATAGAAAACTTAGAAAATGGTCACTGACCAAAGAATTTGGGAATCTTTGATTTAGCTGATTTTTTAGATGCGGTTTTTTTCTGCAGTAATATGTAAAATGTTAATTATTTTTTCTAGCAGAATTATAACAAATCTGCTGGAATGTATTTTTACCGTTGGAAGATAATTTTTGACTTACCGGGCAATCATATACAGTGTTTAAAATTGTTGCTGAACATGCTCATGCTTCTCTTCTGACATATTAATGACTATGTGTTGCTAAATAGTCACAGCAAGGCTCATCATCCAGTTTCTGTCAGAGTTAGTTGCCTACTCATAAATGTGCAATTGTGTGTGATTCGATGACAAAGGATAACCCAGCCAGACTTGGGGAACTCAAATCATCATGCAGAGCTCAGGTAGAATCCAAACAGCTAACTTAGGTCGTGTGAATAGCCCTTTACATAGTGTGCTCTACTGGTAAATTGATTTGCTTCACAGGAGACTGTTCCTGCATAGCAGTGTCTTTTCAGAAATAATAGCCTTTAAGTGATGCACAGGACAGCTGCTTCAAAGGTTTCAAAACGGAAGGGAGGGTGAAAAAGGAGGTGAAAAACAGCAGCAGAAGCTGATTCTGTATGTCATCATAGCAGATGAAACATTTAGCAAAAGAATGAGTTAATTTATTCGTGCTTGGAAATTCCATTTTACTGTGTAGTTAAGAATTGTTATAGTTGTCTGGGATGAATGTGATATAATGACTAAAACTTTTTCCAACTGAAATTAGTTTCTAATATGACTGGTCATATGTCATGTTTCTATTACAAAGAACACAGGTAAAACACCTGATTTTTTTCTTTATTGTGTTCTGTGGATTCAGTCAATTAGTTTCTGTGGATTTGTTCAAAAATAATAACCTTAACCTTTTCATGTGTTAGACAGGAGACATAAGTGGGAGAGAAGTGGTTTTTACACTGATTTGCAAATAAAAGAATTACACCTATATTTCTGCAGCCTTCTTAATTCTTTTTTCCATTTAGTGTGCCATAAAGTGACATACTGGTTTGATGTTTCTCTTTTCTGGTTCTCTTAGTAGAAGTAATACATTATCTTTCATTGTAATTTTCTTTTTCCTAATCAAAATGGTGCCAATCTTCTTTATTTCTTCATGCAATCTCTTGTCTACTGCCTCTTCCCTTTCTTCATTTCTTGTTGTCTTATGCTCTCTTTAGTTCGCTTCTTGAGGTGTTTTGTTGGTGTGTCGGTTGTTCTTTTTCAAACATCTTATTCTCTGCTTATATGTTCACTATAGTATCTCTTTGATTTTTTTTTTTTCTCCTGAAATCAATTTGATAGGAATATTTCAAACTGATAGTAATGTGAAGTTACAAATCTGTGTTAATGAACAATCTCAAGGACAAGGCATATTGTGTGGAGTTTACAATCAGAGAAAGAAAAGAGACAAACATGAATAGCTGACTAGAATAAGAGCTAATCAGTACAGATTACTCTTAAAGATGATTCTTCTTGAAAAGTTATTTGAACATTAGTAATTTTGACAAGCAAGGTAAAGGAGGTCTTTTGCAGTTGTATGGGCAAATTAAGTATGGAGCTTGACAGTAAAGGGACTATTAAGAAAAAGTGATGTGAAATGGTTAGAAATACAAGCAGTGTTCAAATATTTTAAAAGGTGGAGGTAAAAATGATGTGTTAAGATTTAGGATTAACATTCACTGGCATTTTTAAATTGTTCAACTAAAGACCGTGGAAGTATAGGAGAAAATGAGCTTTAAGCAGGGAGTGGGCTCTCTGCACTCTTTCTCCCAGCTGTGATCTTTCTCTCCATCAAAGTTCTTCACACTAAAGAACACTTAAAATTAGGTACACTAAAAATTCTTGTCTTGGACAAATAGCTAACAGATTTTATTTTGGATTCAATGTTTAGACTGGAACTATATAGGAGTATAGCAATTCAATTTTCCTTTCTCATGGATGGAAGTTTAAAAACTGTATGAACTTTAAAGACTCTAAGGATATATACCTCAAATATTCTTTCCTTGAGTGACCTGTTAAAACCATTGCATGTCAGAAGTGATGAATAGTTTTTGTGGGTTCTGGGCAGGTTCCTGATCGATTGGTTGCTAGTTAATGAGGGAGAAGAAGGGCAAGTGCTGAAGTCCAGCTGACTGTGCGAGAGCACACCTGCCTTTTCTCTTTACCTCATTTTCTCTGTAATGAAGGAACCAATTGGTTTAGAACAATCAATGCTGACCTGTTAGGATCAGGCAATGTTCTGGCATTGCCAAGGCAATTAAATTCAGCAGAGCAAGGATTAAAGGAAAAAATAAGAAAGGACTTGAAACTTTGAATTGAGTAAGAGCTACATTGATATTTTAAGGTTGGCAAAAACCCTCAACCCAATATAGTTAAAAAGAATTAAATCCTTATCGTGTTCTCTTTTGTGTGAGACATCACACAACATCATTGTAATTTGTCCTTTAAATCCTGTTTCTGTGACTAGGATTTTCTGCACAATGTAGTGTATGTATTTGGGGGAGGAAGTTTGCTTCAAAATTTCACATTGATACTTGAAACTTTCCCCCATTGTTCTTCATTGTATTCTGCACTATTGAACTCATAGGCTATTTATGCTCATAAAATGATTCATTCCAATTGAAGTGGGTAAAAATAAAGCTCAAATTCTTAGTAAATTATTTTAGTTCTCGTCAAGTGTTAATTTTATAAAATTTGTCATATATTTTACAATTTTAATATCAATTTAAATATTTTGTTGCCTTATATGGATGCCCTTAAAAGGAAATTATTTGTTTTCTGTAAGAGTTTTGGCCTTATCAAAAGAAATATATTTGGCCAGTCAGTATTAACTTATTAACTATATAAAATGCTTGTTTCCTGCTCCATATTGTAATTTACAGATTCATTGATTGTGTATGTTAAATGGCAATATTATTGATTTTAAATAAAATGTCAGGATCATCCTTCACTCTTTTTTCACACTTCTTTTCACACTTCTTTCCTGTTTGGAAGAGTCTAAAGCATTGTTTTATAAGGTTCATCCATTCTGAGTCCAGAATAACATTTTTAACATTTCTGTTAAAAAAGTAAAATAAACCAGCCAAACCAACCATTCAGGCAAACCTAAAATCTTGTAAAAAATTGAATATTAAAGTAATAATATCAAAATACAGTTTCTCTTTCCCTCTGATAATCTCAATTTTACTTGATTGACTTATGTTTCAGGGCAGAGAGGTGTAACCTTCACCTCTTTCAACTTCAGAAACATCAGAGATCATGAATATATACAAAGTTCCTTTAATCATCAACTGCATGTTGTCATTTTAACTGTCACCACATGAGCATCCTTTGGCTCATGTTTGCCCTTGAGCAGATGAGGTGTGCAATCCTATTATTTTAAGCTTTTAAAGCATTTTTATTGGATGAATAAAAATGTAATGGAGTATTATGTTAAATCAACTTCTTAATTTGAAATCTGAAGCTTCTGAGCTAATAGGTCATGTCCATTCTATTTGTTAACTGTGGCTTTGTGCTGACTTTTTAGGCATGTTTATATATATGTGCATGCATGTGTATATACATACAAATGAATATAAAGGTAAAATGATCATATGTCCTGTAATGGGTAGGAGGAGTGGAAATTTTTATGAGGCTACTTTCTGATGTGCTGCTTTTTGGAAACAATTATTCCTCCTGCAGTAGTCTCCACCAGTTAGTTCTCAGATACAGTTGTAGAAACTCTTTTTCTTTATGTTTGAATATGTTGACCACAGAGGAAATGTTGTACTTCAAAGCAAAATATCAAATGTGGGGACTTCAGAGATCATTGTTAGATTGGTACATTTCTGCCCTCAGCGTGGGGAGTGTGCTAATGATGGCTAGTGCTAATGACTTCTGTCCTGAATGTATCCTTTTTTAGGATATCTGATGCAGAAAAGTTTTGAGATGGTTTTGGCTTTTATTGGTAATTGCATGTTCATAAGGCATGGAACAGGTTTAATGTTAATTTTCACATGGAATTTATTATAGAGTAAGAACAATGGGTGTAAGCCTGTATCAGTTACCAGTGAAGTGAGTTCTATATACCATGGAGAATACTAATGTTCAACAGGTCTGGAACAGACAATTTAAAAAAAAGAAGAGCCAAGGAGTATTCATCCCTTGATAGTGAGGAAAATCAGTCTTGGCTTATCCTAATCTGGTGCAGAGCTTAGCTGTGATTGTAGTGATTGTGAACACATTAACAATAATGTTTATAAATACAGATGAAAATTGGTAGGAGAATATTTCAAGTAATATATCTGTTTTAAAAGAGAAGGGAAATGTTAGCCATGTATGAATTCACTCTCAAAAATGAGTGGTTTATACTTCAGGTTTTGTGCCAAAACAAGAGTGCTTTTTCCAGGCCAAAAGGTTCACCACGTTTTCAGCTTTTTATTTGTATGAAGTCTGGTCTCTAGTCCAGACCATTCATCAAACTACAGCTCTGAAATATCCCTTTCTGGAAAGGGACATCATAGCATAAAATATAAGTAATACCTCTAAAAATGTATTTTTGATGATGGTTTAATATTTCAAAAGTCATGAAGGTTTAACTTTGAGTTCTAATTTAAATGTGTCTCAGCCCTTTAGCTTTAGTATTTATGAGAATGTGAGTGATTTCAAGGCTCAGTTTTTTGGTGTAGAGTAGGCAGATTCATAGACTTCACCAGTGCAAAGCAGACATGGTACATAGCAGTTGTAGTAAGGTGCACCTACACTGGTGTTCATTTGCAGTGCATTAAAGCAGACTTCTGAATTTTATTTATTCATTCTAGATGTCCTTTTTAGTTTATGTATGTGCAATATTATTGCTTTGAAACAGAGGTGGAAAACCAAAGCTGTAGGTGCAGAACTAAAAGCATATATATAGGGTTTACTTTTTAGAATGCTGACATTCTGCAGTAATAGTGAATTATTGATAAAAAAAATGAGCTTTGACTTTTGACTATTTAATATTGACAGTGCATACCTAGCAAGATATTTGCAAAATGATGCTGTTTTTCCAAACCATTTTTTTTGTTTCTTTTTGTCTTTTACAAAACATGGTGAATATTTTACAGTCAGAAACTAAGTATGTTAAGAGGTGTCACAGTAAAATCAGACCTCATTTGTATGGGGAAAGATTTTGTTACTTTTCACTATGAGGTTAAATAATACTTGAAAGTAAGTTCCTTTAAAAATGTGTTGAAATGAGATAGGTATAGAATAATGTGGAGCTGCCTATTTATTAATTTTCACTGCATTTTCTCCTTTTTTCCTTTTTTTTTCACTCTTCCTACTATTTCTCTTCTTTCCCTAGTTTTTGGGGTTGTTTGGTTGATTGTGGTGGGGGCTTTTGTTATTGTTTTGTTTTTTATTTTTGTTTAAATATCTTTCCTGAAACGCAGGTCTCATAGATTAGTTGATCTTTTCTTGGCATTACACCACATTTTGTTAGATACTGGTTGTTCAAATTCCTTGTCATGTATAGTCATACATCTTTATATAGGATCTAGTTGTAATGTTTTCACCAAGTAGTTCATGTATGGTCTTGATATTTATATATAGAATGGAATCAGACATTGGGCAAATAATTTTTAGCATTCCAGCTCTAGAAAATTATTAGAGCTGAAATTTGTTCACGTCCTGTCACCGTATTTCTGGTTTACTTACTTATTTGTGGAAAATTAGCAAATACAGTAGAATCCCTGATATAAGAGAGAACTTCAAATGCAGTTTGATAACACAGAAATCCTATTTCTATGCTGTATATGTGTAGCATAATGAAAGCACGATCCTAACATAAGTTAAGCATCCATGTTTTAACTTTAATCTGGCTACCATGGATAATAATAGCAGGTGAGTTGTAGGGATGCAGGCTTCAGCTATTGAGATTCTGAGGGTTATTTGTAAGACTTGCATGTGTTTTAATCCATAATATAAGGTGTAAAGGCAGTGGTACTGTAGCATAAAAATTACCATGACTTTTTTTCCTTATGCTTTGGTCACTTTTGCTAAGTATCTTGTGGTCCTGGACTCCTTTCCCTGAAATTAGCCTATAAACCACTCTTTTGCTAGCATTTTGGTGCTACTGGCTTCTTTTCCCTCTATTGATGTTTAGAATCTGAAAATTGAAGTATTTAGAGTCAACTGTGTATATTTAGGTAGAAACAATGACCAGCCTTCTCTGAGCTAGTACTATAATGTAATATAAAGAAAATTATCAGGAAGTTTGAGTTTAGTTTAGGATTGATTCATTCAGTTGAATCATTAGAGTTTGCAGGACATCAAGAAAGCTCTCTGATGAGAAATGTGAAAAATGGTTAGGGTATACATCAAAAGATATATATTACATATGTCAAGACCACAATTACCTGCTAAATATGTAGGCAATAGGGTTTTAAAATGTCATTTTATGATGAAAAGTACACAGGTTAATTATTGATTTCCACTAAAATCTGGAGACTGTATTCTAAGTATATCAAGATTCATTTTGAATATATCAAATACACTGTTTCAGGGTACATGACATAGTAGGGAGATGGGGTGCCAAGGTGAAGGAAAGATTGCATGAATGGAGAGGTGGAGAGTAAAAGATCTGAAAATTAGGTGTGAAAAATTGACTTTCAGCATAGGTAAGGAAGGTCAGAGAGCCCAGGTGAGGAAGGTCAGATGGGGGAACCTTAGTTCTGAAGTTTAAAGGGTCTACTCCAGGAAGGACAGAAAGAAGTCAAGGCCTTGTATTCTCTGTAAATTTCTAGTTAATGAAAAATAGCAATAAATAATATTGGTTGCCTCCATTTCTAAATGGATATTTATGTCATTATATTGAGAATAATAATATTATTATTGAGGATAAGGTACTATTAGACTGATAATAGCCACCTAACTGACATCAGTTACAACTAGGAATAAAGCAATGAAGTATGACGAAGAGCTGCCTCCTGAAACATGTTTTCACTGCATTCATATATGAGTAAAATATGTTAATTTATCTTTTAGTTATATATCAAAATAATGCAATACTGAGTTCAAATTATCAGCTTAATAAGGTGAAGTAGATGGTTTAAAAGGTAATGCAAGACATTCAGGAAAACTGAATTGATGTGCTAATGAAGTTTATGTCCATAGAACTGAGATTCATATAACTGTGTGGTAGATTTCATTTAAAAGATACTCTTCTACAGAGCACTTCTGTCACTTCTGAGGCAAGAATCGTGTTATTTAAAGGAAAAAATCTGCTTGAAGAAGATACAATACAACCTAATGCCTTTCAGTGGCCACTTTTCCAATGTAATGTTGTAATGATCTAATTGGATTTCGAATAGGAGAGAGTTGTGTATGCTCACAGCCACTTTGGGAAGGGCACATACAAGGTAATAACAATGGAGAGCTATCAAATATCCTGAGGGTAGCTGTGGTGAAACAAGCACATGAATAGACCAGCTTAGCTGCAGCTTTCTGATGGACTGTACAATTGTTAGAGCTAATATCCTAAATCACTAATTTCATTCTCACAACCTTACCTGATGTGCAGTATAGGGAAATACCTTTTACTTATTTTTCTTTTTTTGTCTTATCCTATATCTTTTTCTTCTGACTTTTTGGTTCAAGTATAGTGGTTTAGTTCTTCATTGAGGAGTCACATTCTAAGTGCTAGCTGAGTGAATTCAGCAACAGTCAAAAGTAGAAGTCAAAGAAAACAAGTTCCAAATCAAACCAAATGTCGGAAACTCTTGTCAGTGCTAGAGATGTGCTATATAAGCAGAATTCTTCTTCCATCTGCTATTGAGGTGAAAACAGAAGCATGACACAGGTTGATAAGGTGGTGTCAAGGATATTGTGGTAAGCATTTAGATGGATCAGAGCACTTAAAAAATCTCCTTCACATTTTCTTTACATATATATATATATGTCTATGAATTTTGGAGCTACATTTGAGTGGTTTTGAACGCAGTTCAAAATTTAACAGTGGAGGGAAAAGATATCAAGATTTATCTGATTTGGGGTCTAATACAGTACTTTTTTGGGTAATGAAAATATTTCAGAAACAGCTTTAAGCTCAGAAAAGAAGTACTACATGTCATCTGGATTGAAAAAGGCTGAGGTTTATGAAAAAGAAATAAGTTTGTTGCATTAGAGGATCCTAGGTAGATCATTAAATTATTTAAGAATCCTTTATTTTGTCATAACTTGGCTCTAAGCCTATTGATGTGCAACTTCCAGCATTTTCAGTGCAGTTCTTTCACTCAGGGAGTTTGCTTTTTGAAACAGTTGATGAAACTGCTCTTTGGCAGTTTTTAATATATAGATAGCCAAACGGATGATGGCTTAATGCATTCTGTCTTTAAGTAGGCATCCAGATAAAGCTCTGTTTCATTCTCACATAAGAGATTCTTTGTTCATAGTGAAGGAAGTTATTACTCTGGTGTTTTTTTCCATGGCCATAAAGCTTACTTCAGTACCAAAGTAGTCGTCCTGCATCTGTTCAAAATTTTTGTGCACAAACAAGTACTGACTTTTTCATAACCTTTCAAAGCTCTGTAGAATCTGTTATTAGGTATTTGGAAGGCATTACTAAGAAAGATCAAGGCAGATTTTTTTGTTGTTACTGATACAAATATGCATTTTTGTTGTCTTAAACACAGGCTCGTTACCTGTGCAGCATCAATTCACACACTGAGGTGAGGTATTTCTATTTTTTATTGTAGTTTGCTCCAAGTGGGGATCTGGGTGGTAATGCATAAAATACTGACTCCCTGACCATCAAAACTTTACACTATTTATACATTTCAACAAACAAATGCATCAGCATTCATTGGTTAACAATTACATAACTTTTGCATTAATTAGTACCCAAACCTCTCTTTGGTAGTTATATTCCTCCCTTCCCACATTAATTATTCTGTAAGTAGTGTTCTTCCTTCCATTTGAGTCTGGAGTCCATTCTGAGGAGGTGGTCAGTGCATCAGTGGTTGCTATCTCCCACTGGATTAGTATCACCTAGAAGTAACCTATGTGCAGCTCAGTCAGTGTTAGGGAAATTTTGGGCAGGTGAGAACTTCACTTTTTATTACACTCAAAAAGAAATAAAGTTTGGAAGAAAAGCCTTACTTGATTTTTCTGGTTGCCATTTCTTCTCTTCTTCCATCGCAGCCAAAGTGATTTTAAGATTTATGAAATTAGATTTAAAACAGTTTTTTATTTTTAGATGCTTAACCACAGGAAGATAACTTCTTGAGTGGTTATTGTTCCTTGGTTAAGGAGCCAATTGAAGAGATCTGAATTCAGTAGGTCAGACAATATATTTCTGTTTTCTGCAGGTCTGCTCACAAGTTATAGTGGTGTATTTCATAAACTTGTCAAACATAAGTTATTTTTGTAGGAGAACAAGAACTACATTTTAACAAAATAATAACATTTTCTTGGGGCTGTGGCACTCAGTGTACCGCTCTAGGCTGATGGTAGTGTTTCATTGAATAAATAATCCATTGTAACCAGTTTAATTGGTGCAATGCTGCAGAGTGCTGTTCTGAATTAAACAGTTCTTACTGCTTATTAAATCAGCAAGAGAAGTGTGACAAGTGTTGTGTGATATATGTGGCTCTACACTACAATTAAAACAAATAACAAAAAAAGTGGAAAAAAGAGAAGCAGTAATAACAAGAAATCATTACGGTAGTTGTCTGTCTTAAATGCTCTGTCTTTAACCATAATTCAACTGTTCTCACATGAACTTGAGTTTCTGGATATTTTATTGTTTGTGTACATATATTGGAAGTCCTTCCCTTTTATATTTTATATTGGAAGTCCTTCCCTTTTACCATCTCATTGCCAATGAGCTGTGTAGGAGTGTTTGTACAGGTTAATATAGACCACCTACTTGTAATCCAAATTTATGATCTTGTTTCACCATGTCATCAATTATTTCCAGTAAAACACAATTTGATTTTAAAAGAACTAGACCTATGAAGCTTACGAGATTGAATCTGCTGCACTGTCTGTGTTTGATGAATAAGCCCATAAATAATATTTATTTTGTCCTTTATTTTATAGCTCAGTTCAGGCCTGCAGTAGCTAAGAGTTGGGTCTTTGATATGCTGGAAAGTATAAACAAGGAAGTTTAGAGACACTGATTAACTGAGGTAGCAATGTGTATATATATGTGTAGCAGATGATACTGCTAGTGGATATCATGTGAGATTTTTCTCATAAAAGACAGAACTCAGTGAATTTAGAATTAATTGGTTGATGCTTTCATTGTTCTGTTTCACATCAGACATTTGTTTCACAAACACTCTTTCACAGTATTTGATATATATTTCTTGTGAATTTTAGTCTTCATTAATAATTTCTAAAATCCATCTAAAGAATGATCATAGTTTAAAAGTTTGGCTAAGCTGTGTGTTATCAGGAGCAGAGCAGGTGTTGCACACTTTGTGTTAGAAAGGAGCAGCAGAGCAGTCAGAACTGACATTCCACTGCTTTGGGTGGGACATGACTTGCAATTTTTTTTTTTTTTAGTGGTTTTGTTCCTACAAACAGTGCTCCTAATGTTGAACAAGTGAAGTTGATGTTTCTTGTGATACCATTACTGTTGGCTGGTGTTTGTAAATCCATAAATCACTGGTAGTACAGGGGTTTAATAATTATGTGATCATATCTTTAGTTAAGGAACCAAATCTTGTTCAGTTAACAAAGGCATTCTTGTCCCAGATCCAGACCACGCTTGAACAGTAACACTACATGCTATATAATAAATGTTTAAAATGTATGAGGCATACTTTGCTTAATGAATTACCCCATATTTCAGCATTCCAAAACTGAGTAGCACATTTGAAATTGAGCCAGCAATATTTTGCATCCATTTTCTAACCACCTGCAACTACAAGGAGTTGTATCTGTAGGTACAAATTTTCAAGGCATGAGAATATTGATGAAAAATATATAACAATTTTTATGTTACCAATACTTAGCTGGATTCATTTGAGTATTGTTTACTAGTTTTCCAGTATAATTTTAACATAATGAATGGTAATGTTTCTTGCATATATCCTTGTATGTATTTTTCTGTAAGTAAAATGTTACACTGTTTGGATAGGAGTGGTGGTTTATTTAGTTGTTGAGTGTTTAGTTTATTTGTTTGTTGGTCAGTTTGTTAGGGTTTTTTTTACCTTCTTATAACATTTAATTCTTCATGTGTATTTGACCCCCTTTTGAGAGCCCTAGATATCTTCTCTTACTCTCTTATACCTGTGAGCTCAAATACAGGGAGTTACTGTGTTTCTGATTAGTAATGATTCATACAAACAAAACTTATAAAAAGGATTCTTTTAATAATTGCCTCCTTTTTTAAAAAATAATTTTCTGACTTTTTTAAAAAATCCACCCTTCTTTACCTTTGTCTGGCAGACTTTTATGATGCCAGGGCTAAATACAAATTTTTGTATATATCTTCATTACAGTTTTAGAGGACAAATTTCTAAATTCCTTGCTTTTTTAAGCACAGGTCAAAACTACAGTTGTTTCTTCGTTGAGTTACCTTGATGCAGGTTGAAATCAATTTATCTTTCTTTTCCTTCCTTCTGTCCTTCCATCTTCCCTCACTTTTTTCTAATACTTTTCAGGTATTTCTTTGTCATATTATTTATAGTTTGATTCTAGTCTAGATCTAGATGTCACTTACTGATATCACTTACTGAAGTGTCATTGGAGCAAGAAATAAGTATTGCATGATAAATTCACTGACTGGTGGAGTATGAGAAGCTGGGGAAAATGGCAGACATTCTCAGATTTCACTGAAGAGCACTTTCCTGTATTTTCTTATGCTTTATTCAATGTGTTTAAAAATGTTGAGGCTACAATGTATCTATATAATTAAGCTAAATTGATCCTAGGTCATAAAACCTCATGAGAATGTAGTGTGATTCAAAGAAAATTAGTTCTATTGAAGATGAGGTTCACTTTGGAAAGAATTTGGCTTCATGTCACACCAGCCTGGAAGGTGTGCAGAGCCAGCTCATGTCTGTTCTCTGAATCCCCCTGTCGAGTTTGTTTTAGAACTAGACTTTCTGAAGAACAGTGCTTTCTTCTCTATTTAAAAACTACTTTTTTTTTTTCTATACAGTTGATTTTATTAGAGTCCCATTTTATGTATTCAGTAGAGATGGCATAAAGATAAGTGAGGGTGATATTTAAGTTGTGCTTGGCTCCAAAGTCAGATCAGGAATATGGTTTAAATGTAGATTTCATTGCATCCAAATCTTAATCTCTTCTTGTATTTTATTTTGTGTTCTTATAGTGTAAGTCCATGATGAGAACAGGTGTAATTGCAGATTTCTGCTCATATCCAGATGGATTCTAGGAAACTGCGCTGTTTTGGGTTGAGGTCTGACCTAAAATAAAAACAGGTGAACCAAGTTCAGGTTGGAGAACTTCATTGGAACTTCAGAGATGCATACAGTGTGAAGATGGAGGTTAAAGCCAGTTTATCTGCAATTGTTTTTTTCCTGTTTTAAAGAAATAAAAATTGGAAATCATTAGAAAATAACAAAGCATTTGTAAACCTATTATTCTTACAGATTATTATGTATGGAATACACAACATATTATCACATTGTGCAGGTTTTACTTATGTTCCAAAGCACATCAGTGTTAATTTGGTTATATCCTTTGAGAAACTCTGGTTGATTGGGTGACATACTGCTTACACGTGTTACACAAACAATTACATATCCTGTTTAAGTGTTGTATACCGATATGTTTAGTCACTTGAATGTGACTAATGTCACATACACATTCTGGCACATTACAAAGTGAAGTGTGTTTTGTTTTCAAACTGCTTCACTGTCAGTTGTATTTCCAAGGTGAAAATGTTTGTTACTATCCAGGCTTTGTAGGTGTTAGTTGCACTTTTTCTACTGGAGTTCAATGATTTTGGTGTAAGTGTTTTATTTGATTTGTCACTGGTGTTTTCAATATGTGCAGCAGAGATTTCATTTGGTATAAAATAGACTTTATTAGACTTTCTTGTCTAAGTGCAGGAAAACTTGTCTTCTGTCAAAAGACAGATATGCTTTTCATGTTTGTTCTGCCTTAATTCTTTATATTATGTATTTGTTTATGTCCACTGTTCTCCCACATGATTTAATGCTGGCAATAGATTTTTCTTCCTTGTTTTTCTATCTTCCTGCCACAGGTCTGTTGATTCAGCTGTGTGAGTCTGAAGGATTATTCGTTTTAGGGAGTTGCCAATAAATGGTGTTTAGATGGTGTTGAATAGCACTGTTTCCTTTTCCACTGAAAAACAAACACAATGTCTTCTAATGCCCTTGTGTGTTGGGCTGTGCCTGACGCGTCTTTGCGGCGGTGATTGGAATGTGAATGTCAGTGCTTCTAAGCAGTTAGAGGAGGTATAAAGTATGTAGTAATTCTGGCACTGGTGTCTCATACCAAATGCTCCACAAAGGAAAATGAAATGCCAATTTCATAGGAGTGCATTTTGTACATATTAGATTTAGTTCTTCAAGTTTGCTGTTGCTAGTCTAGGTTGTTTTGATAGTAACTGAAGAGTGGATATCAGTGCAAAATACCTGTTAATTTTCATCCCTTCCCTTTATTTAGTATTCTGTCTCAATATTCGCAAGGTATTGGAATTTGTGCTTAATATATTCTAGCTTGTCTGTATCTTACTGCTGTTATTGGAATGAAGGATTAAAATTACTCCTAGATTATGTATATTTTCATGCTTTGACACATATTTTCTAAGCACTGTTGTGATGATGTAGGCAGCTGAGCTTTGGTGTTTGTGGTCCTCCAGGGTATCCACAGCAGAATCAGTGGTGTGATCTGCAGCAGCTGTTATCTGAATTATATGTGTCAGCTTTACAAATGTAAAGAGAATTAAAACATAATTTAGTTTTTCAGATATGTAGTCACATCAGAGTACAAATATCATAATTTCCTTTAAAGGAGAAGAATTGCTCTGGGAAAAATGGGGGATGAATGAGAGATGTTGTCATGTAGGTGCCTAATTAATCAACCCAGGTACTCCATTCAAATTTCAGTAGTTTAAAATTCTACCAAGATCCAGTAGAATATGCTGTTTCCCTATAGTCAAAACAATTTTCTTGGTAGTGGGGAAAAAACCTCACTAACCAGATTTTTCTGATATTCTTGTTGTGAGGATTTTAAGGTCATGTGTAGCTTGACTCTGTGTGGCTAGAGAAGTCTGTGACATGTGAATGAAACTCTAGAGCACTTATATATTATCAGTATCCATTATTCTCAAAAAGGGCCAGAAAATAAAAGTAAGGGGCAAAATTTTCATGTTGCATTCCTTTTTAACTGCTAGGGAAGTTCATTTAACCTACAAATTGATCAAGGTTTTTTCTTTAAAGAATTATTCAGAGGTTTTTTCTGTCTTCCAGTCATATCAGTTGAGCCTAAAGTCCATCAACAGTGGAGCTAGTCTAGGTATTGGACTGTGATTCTTTTACTCTGCAATCACACAAAGATTCATAGATAACTTTGTGTCATATGAACCTGTTTTGTTGCTGACAGGAATTTGAACAACTTCCAATTGCTCTGAACAAATAATCAAGAAGTTTGCTCTAATGATACAATTTTATAACACAAAAAATCTAAGTGAATTAGCTTTTAAAGCTAATTATGAAGCAGTTTCTTGTGTTCCTATTAATCTTGTTACTTTGTTTATTCTCTAAGCTCTTTAATGCAAGGAAGCGTAACTGAAGGATGTCAAAGTACATCTCCATTAGTAACACTCTGGTGGTTTGCCTGGTGCATTTTGTCCAAGCAGCAGAACCCAATCAATATCTTCCTTGCCTGGGAGGGTCAGAGGAGTCTCTATGGCAAGCCAGGCTCCATGTGCACTTCAAAACACTCCAAAATTATTCCTGTGCTTAATTGAATTCTGTGCTTCTGAGGCTGGAGGGAACAAGATCAGTTACCGTTGTCAAATTTTGGACATGACTTGTGTGTTTAGGGTTTGAACTGTGGCCGTGAGTTCATAAAAAGAAACAGGTCAGCTGGTTCACATGGGCAGGTCTGGGGAAACACCTCCTGTTTGCCTGCCTGTCTGCCAAGATTCCTGTGATGCTCTTTGCAGGCACTTGGCTCAGCTATAGCGTAAGGGCTAAGTTCTGGTTTACTCTTAAAACACAGGTTCATCTTCTTTATGGATAATAAATATTTTCTCCACTTTTGCAACTTTATTTTTTCTACATAGAATGACTTTCAGGACATTTGCTACTGTGATAATTGATTGATCTGTGAGTTCATGTTAATTATGCAATAGCATACAATTCTTTGTTCCAAGTTATGATTATTGCAATAATTTCTAAATAAAATTTGGAGATTGAGCATTAGCACAGGAAATAGCTATGATGGTTGTTTTATTACTTAAAAAGAAAATCTCAGAAAATATACTGTGTATCTTCTCAACTTGACCTGATGACAAACACAAGCCAAAATGATGGCATTGGTGAATGGCCATTAAGTTAGAAATATAATTATACCATGTAAATGAAAGACAGACCAAGGATATTGCTTAAAATTCATACATTCTGATAGTTGTTAATAGAAATGAGTTAAATTCATACAAAGCTTTCTGCAAGTGTGGGTAACCCATCTTGTGAGGTAATCGGCATTTGGTTTAGGTAGTTTTCTGGATGCTTGTTCAGCATTTATGGAGAGGTGTACAATAGTCCTTTTGAGATTTTTCAAAATTTATAGTAAGAACTGTTGGATCTCTTCAGAAAATGCAGAATCAGACTAAATCAAGGTTAGTGGTTTTTTATGGAAGGTGAAGCCTCCAGGGTAATGCAGCAGGTGAATAGGTCACAATTTTTGAGGGCAGCTCTATTTGATTTGCAATTGGAGTGTGGAAATGTGAGTTATACCACCAGGAATGAAACCCAGAATAGATTTGTTTCATAATATTTGAATGAGGGGGTTTTTCATTATTAATAAAAGATACACCAACAGAGATTGATATCCTGTACATCCAGTGTTAGAAATAGAAACAGTCTTAATAAAATGGAATTGATTTTTGGCTTTGTAAGAAAAGCCTGACTCCTTTTTTGGGTTTGTCCTGGCTGTATGAAATCTTTCACAGTGCTGAAAATTTGTTGGTAAAAGGATGATTATTACTGTTTTTCTTGTTGTTATTATTATTACTATTATTATTAATAATAGTATTTAAAACCTCCATGAGCACATATTTGCACTAAAAGACCATTTCTGAAACAGAAGGTCCCTAATTTTGCTTTTCTTGGCAAATTAATCCAGAAACATTTTTAACAGATTGCACATCTCTTTAAAGATTTTTCTTTTCTTCTTAAATTGCACTGGAGCCAGCATGAAATGCTGGACTAGATGCAAACCTGCTATGAAATTAATATTCTTTTTTACTTCTTTTTCTTTTTTTTACAGTTACTCAGTTCTTATGGGTCTTCACGTTATAGTCTAACTGAATTAATTATATTTAAGTGCACAGAAGTTGGTCATGTTTAACTTGTGCTGTTTACCTTTTATTGTTTCCCTGTAGGTATATTCGAATTGTTGGGACCCACAACACAGTGAACAAAGTTTTCCATATTGTGGCATTTGAATGCATGTTCACGAACAAATCCTTTACTCTTGAGAAAGGTCTGATAGGTAAGAGATAAAACCATTTTCCATTTTTTTGAACTGTTCTAAACACTTGTCTTTTAAAGCTGGCCATTACTGCACTCTACTTCTGTTTCCATCCAGAAATCTCTAAATTGAGTTAAACAGTGTTGTAAGCATAGAATTAATTGGCTATTCCTTACAACTTCTATGAAATTCCAGTACTGTGGATTAATTAATGATGCTGCAGGAATGCTGAAATTCAAATCAACCGCTGCTGACAAAGCCACTTGTAGCTGAGTCAGTCAGTGCTGGCAATGGGATTTTTCTTTGCATGTCACAGTATGGTTGCTCATGCCTCCCAATAGGTTAGCCTGAATTCTTTTACAAGAATGGACTAAGCACAGCTATTTATTGTAGTGATGATGGATTTGGACATTTAGGGCCTCTTATACAGCCTGGTTACAACTGCTGAAAGTAAACTCTCATGTGTTGATTTCCCCCCAAAGAGTCATAGACATGCTTAGCCATGGCAGAGCATTATATCAGCTATGCTGCTATTATTCTCAGAACACCATGCTGATGGACCTCTCTTAGCTCTGGGCAGCTTATATAACACTGATTTAAGTACCTTTATGTTACTTAAGGTAGAAATCCCCTACAGACCAACGACACTGAATGATAAAATGTGTCACAGAAAGACTTAATATTGATTTTTTTTTTTTTTGGTAATAGTTAAAATGGGATGGTTTCTGTGCTTTCTTCCATATAAACTCACAAAAGTCAGATCCTGAAGTTCATTGGAGAGAAAGTATTTAGTAGTTGTCTTGGTGAGATTTCCCGCAGTTTATTACTTATAGCATAAAATGAAGAATTTCAGCAAAATTCTCACAGTTCATGCTGGTTTTAAGCATATATTTAAATTTTAAATATGTACCTGTGATGGAAGGGGAAACAGTTTTCAAAATAGGATGAGAAGGAAGATTTTTAGTAAGACATATTCACTTTAAATTTTTCTCTGAGAAAACTATAATATTTAGCTGTGAAAAACCAAGACGCAATTCCTTCAGCCTCTTCCCCATGCATTATACAAAGGCAAATCAAAAGACTTCCCTTTGTTTTAGGTAGTGTTCAAGTAGCATTGCCATTGCTATTGACTTCAAAATAAAATAAGCAGTAAGGAAGAAGTGTGTCAAAAGAAAACATCTCCCTTCAGTAAGCTAGTTAGCAGAGAAACAAAGTATCTCAGATTTGATAAAACATTTGAGTTAAATTTCATAGTTAGCACTGTCAGCTATGAATTTTTTAAAACTTCATACAAAATCACTTAGTGTGTACAAATATTTGTATGTATTTGATTTCAGTTGATTTAGTAAATGTTGAATTTTGGACTTGAATAATTTTTTTGAGTGTTAACACAAATATTGTTTGATCATAAGTAGGCAAGGCAGTAAATCCGTGCACGTTTGTGTAAGTGAACTTACACTGAAAGTGACTTATCTTTCATAGACTCAATTTTTTTTACTGGTTGAGTGATCATTCTGGTGAGACAAACTATTTGATCTATTTTAACACTTCTTAAGTTTCAAAGATAATCTGGGGGATGGAGACTTTATATGGCTTTATTAAAAATTCTCTGTTTGTGATAATGGTTTTGTAGAATCTTACAGGTGAATAGGGTTTGGGCAGCATAATAATGAGGGTTTCTGGTGTTAATGGGGATTGTTAATCAAGGGCAGCTTTGCTGTTCTTCAGTGTGGGTCAGTCAAGCTGTTGTACGTGTAAGTCATTTGAAGTGATCAACAGTAAGGAAAGAGAGGGACCTGTAGGTCTTCACAGCTTTTTATATTTAAGGGATGTTAATCAATTCAATTGACAGAAAGTTAAAAGTAAGAATCTGGGGAGTAGTTAATTGAAAGTGGGATATGGATAGTCTTCCAACTGTCAGTGAGGCACCAGCAGTTTTATACATGACCTTGCAGAGTTTATGGTAAGAAAGATAGAAATGGAAAGATCTGGAGACTAGTTGAGGCCAGTCCAGTTGTGAAATGGAGCAGGGGCACCTATGACTGTTCCATCAGAATTTTTGGCCATCAGTATTGCCTATTCAAAAATATTCTCAACAACTTTGATCCAGAAAAGAGATATTATATCTGTTTAATGTTTTTTTTCAGTGTGATGATTACCCTAAGGTGCCATATGGTATGGCTCCTGCAATCAAGGAGACTGTAAGTCCAAGGTCCACTTCAGTAAAAACTCAGTATGAGTACCAATGGGTTGATACAGATTTATTTTATTGCTGTGATGAGGATTGGTAATGTTTGTTTCTGTTTCTGAAATGACCGGATAGGATAAATTGAATTGAAAGCAGTTAGGAAAAATCAACAAGATATATGAAAGTGCAGTAATCAGAGTAGATTGCTTTTAAGCTTGACTGAGTACAGAAACTTTCATCTTAAACCCTTGAAAAGCAGTTCATTGGGTTCATTATCCCATATGATATTAAATACAATATTAAATTAGGTTAGAACAAACACAGATGCTGTTTCTATACCCTGTTTTATTAAAAAAAATGAAGTATTGGTTATCCCTATGGTTTGAAAGGCCATAAGGTCCTTTCAAAAAGACTTAGTGACCCCTACTTCTACCAAAACAACACTGAAGCTAAGATGTGAAGATTTGTAATTTGAAAACTCATTCCAGAGAAATGAGGCCTCTGAGGTATTTGGTTAGAGATGTTACATAGAGACTTGAGTAATTATTTAATTTTTTGTGAAAGATACTCAACTTGATCTGAGAGCTTTATATGTGAAGAGTGTAATTTATCAGATATATTACTACTGGTACATAATATCTATTTGATGGCTGTCACCATGCAGTGAAGATTAGAAGACTGGTAAACAAATAATAAAAATGAAGTGCTGTTTCATTATAACAGCAATTTTATGTTGCTGTGTTTTTGTGTACAAGGTTTTAATGAAAAATTACTAACTTGACATACTACAATTAAAAGTCAATGTGGAAGGTGATTTATACATTTAGTTTGTACAATACTGGATGTGGTATTGACATGACCCAATGGCAGCTGAGTAGCACTTTTGAAGCAAAAGTTGCAGAAAGTGCTCTTTATAGCACTGTCTGGTGTTGGTTTTACAGTTTGTTGTCTTGTGAAATGAGGTGACAGAAAGGAATGTAATCATATGAAATTATCTCCCTAACACAGATGTTAAGGTTGAGATGTATTTTTCTTTTTGGCATAGTATTATCTGTAAATGTGTAAGTTAACAGTTTTCCATATTAAATTCATGATATTAACATAACTCTTTCGTTAACAAGGATGCAAATATTCTTTAATCGCACAATCATAGCACTTGCATATAATGAACTTCTGCTTATGAAATTTTGAATGGTCTTTAGCCATTAATATTTAATCTAGAATCCAAAACAAAAGAATATTTTCACAAGTAAGAGACATACTGCCTTGGAAGCAGTACCTGGTGTCATGCAATATATTGTAAAATGTTCTAATCTGCCCAGTGGCAAGAAGTTACAACAACACTTAAAGGACTGCTTCTGTGCAAGGCCTCTTGGGGTTTCTGGGAGGTTTTTTCCCACCTTAGTAGAGGAAAAAATTCCTCTTTTCTTCCTCAAATGGAAAAAAAAAATTATGACCTCAGTGTCCTTTAATCTATACTCAGTGCTGAGGGGCAGTCAAGGATTATGTGGGCTTGACTAGCCTTCTGTCTGATTTTGAGCCTGGTGAAGGGCATTGGGAGTGCAATGTGGATGGTTTTTCCACGAAGCAGTGTTGGTCTGTAGTCTGTTTCCTTCTATCAGACTGTTTTGTAACATGTACAATACACGTGAAAGAGAGAGCAGTGAATAATGACTGAAGAGCAGAAGATGGATGTAAAAACACAGAAATGTCCTTGGTCACCCTCTGAGGAATGCTCTTCAATTCTTAGGAATCATCATGAACCTTCATTTGTGTGCTGTTCAATGCCTTAGGAGAACTCGTTTTAAAAGGGATAAAATGATACAAATAAATATTCACTTGTCTTTCACCCTGGAAGTTATTAAGAAAAAGAAAAAGAACAAAGAAAACTGAATGTGTAACAGGGAGAAACCACTCATATCCATTTCCTAGTGCATGGTTCAGCTCTGTAAAAGATTGCTTTCTCTCTCCCTAAGGAAGCAGTGAAAGATGCTGGTTTTTGTTTAGTTTAATGTTGACTCCACACAAAGCTATCATATTTTGTTTTTTCCCTTTTGAAAAGGTTCACATTTTTCTGAAACAATGCAGGCTTACCCAGCAGTATAAGTCAGCTCTGCTGCAGACATAGCTTTAGGAAATTACGAAAATTTGAAAACAATCTAAATACTGCGGGGTTTTTTTTCCCCTTTGTGCAAGAAAGGACAGCCACATGGTTGGTTTTGAGAGAGATCTGTTCATATGGTTCCAGTTTTTTTGTTTTTTTTTTTTAATCCTTTTCTGTCTGTTTCCAGTGCCACAAGGAGGGATGCACACTTCCTAAAACAACTGATATTTCTGACAGCCTTCTGCAGACACAATGTTTAATGGAAGAGCCCTGTAGCAGCCAATTAGTTGGCAATGAAAAGTATGGCTAGTTCTAGTGACTTGAATGGTTTTGTTCTAATTTATTGGATTAGGAATCACAAACTGTAGCAAGTATCAAGTGAAAAATCAGCCTTCTCTGAAGTTTTTCTAATACAATTTCTGACAGCTGGACAAAACCACATATATTAGTGGGGTTTTCTTTTCCAGCTAAATATGGCTTGCAGAAAGCTTTTTACTGAAACAGGTGAAAATACTGTTGATATTTGTTTGAAGTTGATATTTTTTGAGCTCTTGATTTCTTTGAATAATTTAATTAAAGATTCAAATTAAATGTAGTAATTTCATCAGCAAGTTTTAACTTAAGAAAATAAGAAAGAGTATGTGGAATGAAAGACAGGACATGGGACTGTACTTTTAATTAACTGAAAAGTCTGTAGATTTCTTATTTATTCTACCATGTAGCAAATAAACAAGGGCTAATTCATATATTGAATAAAGATTAGACTTAACAAATCTTTTGGCATGTGGAAAATAACGAGAGCAAAATGCCTAATACCCCTTTAATTCTTTAATATAATATTATCAAACTCTGAAATAATCCTTGCATCCTTAATTCTCGTTTTCTTTAGTCTCAGCTTTTTCTTTTTCAATCAGCCAAGAAGGAAACTTTTGCCAGTTTAGTAGATGTTCAAGTAGAGAAGGAATGAATTTTTATAGTTAAAAATTGAGTGATTGGAAGCTGAACATTTAACAGATGTAATCATGAGAGGAAAATCACTCCTTCATACTAAGTAAAACAAAAATTTGTTTCTTCTAGTGTATTTCCTTGTTTATAGTTTCTTCACGAAGATAGTTTTGTAAGTGTCTTAAGAGAATTCCCTAAAATGAACAGTTTTGTTGCAATGATGACACATAAGCGGAGAACTTTTGACTATTGCCAAGAGTGCAGTATAAATATATTCAACAGTCCATAATGCTTTAAATTGCTGCTTTCCTATAAAATAAGACGCTGTAGTAGATCGGCTGTATCCCTGTATGTTTATTTTCATAATTTATTTAAGGTTTATTAATGGCTGGTTTTGTAAACCAGTACAAATACCCACTTTGTTCTGTTACTTCCTGTGTTGCAAAAAGTTATTTGAGGATTTTCTTTAATTTCCCCACTTGCCCACATTGTAGTGAAGTCACAGTGGATGGACAGAAAGCAAAAGTGACCTGTGACCAGAATGAGACCTGTCCAGAATGAGAGATGAAAGGAAGTAGTCTACACTCAGATATGGAAGCCACTTGGCAGCAGCAGCATTAACTTTTTTTTTCAGAGTGCTTCAGGAAAAAAAAAAAAAAATCTTGTGAAAAATCAAGTATGCTAAAAAGACAAAGTAAGAGAAACAAGCTTAAGGAGTGATAAATATGACTGAGGCTACAACACACTTTTGGTACATTTTTGTCTTGGAAGATCTCTAAGGACAGTTGAATAACATATCTGTCTTATCTTTAAATATAGTCGGTATAGGTGACCCTTAGGCCATGTCTTGAAAATTGCAATCCTTTATAAAAATACCATTTCTAGAATTATATATACTGCCAGTTCTTTATCACTCCATACTGCGGCATAAGACAAAGAGACAAGAAAGTAAGTTTTAATAAATGTTTGATGCTGCCGTCCTGTAACCTCAATCGTCTTCTCCTTTTGTTTGCTTACAGAATGTGTTTGCTTTGCTAACACACGTCTTTTCTGTTCCATAAAAGTAAATCAGACTTTTCAGCCCAAAACTGTTGTGTGAACAGTAGGGGAAAAAAAATTATATTTGTAATCTTCTCTTTTCTTTTCTTGGACAATATTGGTTACTCTAAGAGCTGGATAGCTGGTGGATTAAAAAAAAAAAAGGAAACAAAATTAGAAACAAGTCATTTTTGACAGTTTGTATTTGTAAATAAGTGACCTAAATGGAAGCAGATATTCTAATGGGAAAAAGGAAGACAACCAAAAGACTTGAAAATACAGAACAGAGTCCCCACCAGATGGTACTTTTAATAAATTTATCAAGCGTATATAAAAGATGATAATGAACATTCAAAATGGGGAGTGGCAGATCCCCTAGGGAAAAGGAACAGGATGGCACATTCTGCACACTTCAATTAGTCAGAGTGACTTTCTAATTAGCTGTTGTAGGGAAGACCACAGAATTATATTAAAAAGACACCAAGACAGTTTCTGTACAGTTTTTAAGGAGTTTGACTAATCAAGGTAACATCTTCTTAGGAGGGTCATGGATTAGTGCAGAAATCTAAACCTGAGAAGGAGCAGGATGATGCTCAGAGGGCATGCAGGCAAAATATTGCATGAACTGAGCTGCACTACATTCAATTAATCACTTAGACAGCTTGGAGCGTGTCTGGAATATGCCATGGAGCCTCAACATGAGCATTGGTTTTGACTCTATCTTTTACTTATTTTCTTTTTTACCAAGATTGCAATAGCTTCCTCTTCCTATGGAACAAAACAGCTCTATGTAGAAGATGCTTTAAAGCCTATATAAAATGGATAAACAAATAAGTTCCTTTACTCCCAGGGAGGAGAGTAAGAAAAGGAAGTCAATGCCAGTACTCTTAGTTTGCATTGCTTTACTTTATTCAGATTGTTCCCAGTGAAGTACTTCTAATGTCTAACACCTGCTCCCCCATAAGAATCTGGGAATTGTTGAGTGACTCTTTTCAGTAATAGGGGAATCAGGAGATTTCTGGAATAGTAAAGTGGTGGTTTAGTAATTTTTTATGAGCAGACAGAGATGACAGTACATTTGGTAACACAGTAGCTTTTCCAGAACAAGTTGCTTTTCCACTCCTTGGATTACTACTTGGCAATGATCTTGCAGTTTCTTCCCGTATGTTTTTTAAAGTGTTTTGGTTGATTAGTGGCTTTCTTGAGATTGTGCTTCTGACACCACTAGCACAGTGGAATCACAGAATCCTAGCTCTGAATGGAAAATTAGCTCTTTCTTTGTATGCTGAAGACTCATACCATTGTCTCTGAACTTTCTCATAGATATGTTCTAGCCATTTCTGGATGTTGTAGTAGAGGGGAGGTTTCATGATGAAAACAGGAAGAAATTGTTTCAAAATGTTGACAGTTTTGCTGGACAAGATATTTTTTCCCAATTGTGTTAAAAGAGTGCTTTCATATCACCAATACTGAAATCCATCTGTTAATTTATCAAGCTATTCTGGAATCAGTGCTATAAAAACTATCTGTACCACTTGTTCATAGTTCATTTTATGTGAGTTAAATTTCCTTCTGTTGATTGTATTTTCTTTCTATTTTTTTTTACCAGTTCTTCTCCAGAAATAAAGACCATTGGCATCTGAACTGTTTCCTGACTGTATGTCTGCCATCTTTGTGTTCTTAATTCACAGTTCCCACTGAAAATGTTGCAACAATTGCAGACTGTGCCAGTGTGATTGAGGGTGTAAGTCGCAGCCGCAATGCCTTATTGAATGGAGACACAAAAAACTACGACTGGGATTCTGGATACACGTGCCACCAGCTTGGGAGCGGAGCTATTGTAGTGCAGCTGGCACAGCCCTACATGATTGGATCAATACGGTAGGAGGATTTATTTTTCTCTAAATTAGGGGCCACTGTGAGATTTTTGCTGAGCAGTTATTTTCTTTAGAATGTATGACATTTGGAAATGACATTAATTAGGGGGCTAGTTTAGTAGTTGTCGTTTGGCTTCTTACTTCAGTATAACAGGCGTGTTAAAAATTAAATGTGTGAATTATATGTCAAGATACAGAGTGCAATTGCAGAAAATAATACTTTTCAGAGGCATAATAGTAGTAACAGTCAAATTATAAGATTAAGGTTATATAGTTATTTTAAAATGGAATTTAATTGCAGTCTCACTTATGGTTAAGTAGGTGCAGTTACTGTTATCCACTTAATTCTGAAAACAATTTTCTTGAAGAAAATCATCATGTCAAGTAAGCCAGGCTTCCTTTTCACTATACAATTAGTGCTAGTTTTTACTTAAACATGGAGGGTGTAATAAAGGTACAGCAACCTGAATATTGATTTACAAGGCTAGATTAATGAATGTGTTTAGATTTGGATTGAAGTTCATTGGGCTGTTTCTACTGTAAATGTGTGTATACACATGAAGATGAAAATTTTGGCTGATGTAGAGACCTAGGAAATAGATAGGAGAGCTGGATTTTTCACAGGTGAAAAGAAAAATATTCTTACCAACTTCAGATTCTCTGACTATAAATGTTTGGGTTGTTTGTTTCATAAAATCAGGCATACAAAACCTTGTCTTAATGGGATAATGGTATTTGTAAATTTAGACTATGTAGTCAGGGATTTAATTTGTATGCTCTGTGACAGAGAAATAAAGATTTCTGAAGTTCAGAGTACCGGTGATCAAAGGTTGAAATCCCAGGTGAGTACTGGCTTGCAACAGAGACTGTATACATAGATATGTATTTCTAGGAGCTCAGTACCTTCCCCCTGTTAAGAGCTACCAAGTGAGTATTGAAAGCTCTTTTATAACTGCCAGTTTCTATTTTGTATGGTTTGGTTTTGGCCTGTGGCATTGTTATGATGGTTGTAAAACTCTGAAGATAAGAGTTTGACATCAGATATCCAGGCAAATCCCTAACCCAGCAAAAGCAGTGGTCTGTGTGTATGCAAGCTGTAGATGTTGTGCCTAATGCAGGTCCAGCATTGTTCGCACTGTGTGAAACAAGTTGCGTAAGTCTGGTTGGCAACTTTCCACGCTCATTTGAGTTTGGTGTTGTTAATATTCTATTAAATATTGCATCTCAAGTAGGAAACCAAGCAGTGCTTAGATTTCTTTAAATAGGTTAATGAAAATGCAATGTTATTATTTTCATGACATTTCAAACTCAAGTAGCAGTTTTTAGCAGCAAGGCTTCGGCCATATAAAAGATTAAGAGAAGAATATACTAACTAAAATGGATAGTTTCTCAGTTTCTCTGTCTTCCTATCTTACTGTTGTCTGATATCCTTCAATTGTACATCCTTGAATTGATGCATTGTACCATCTTTTTCCAGTTAGTGAAAAAACCTGAATTTCCTATAATAAATGCTATGTTATTGTTTATTCTTGTGCAGAAGATTTTTAGTTCGTCTCTTTATTAAATGGTGTGTTAGGTGAATTAAGCTTTTGGTTGCCAAGAAATAATAACTGTGTAATCAGCAAGTGTGTAGAGCAAATTTAAAAAAATAACCCAAACATTACATAATTCAAAACTAATAGGCATTTAGTGATTTATGTGGTATTGAATTGTACAGCTACAGGTTCAGAATCTCATCTTTCTTTGTCAGTTTCCCTGCATGTATAGTACAAACAAGATTAATAGCTTACTTTACAAAAATAACAATAATAAACATCATAGTCTGGGGTATCATCTGACAGAGGAGACTACCTGCATTGCCTAGAGACAGAAATGCTAGCAGCATGTCATTTTTCCTTTTTTAGGTCTACTGCCTAGAAGAACAAGTGTTTTGAGTTGCAGCCATGACTATTGCAGGTCATAGGCAGCCAAGGGAAGCTGCCCCTTGGAGTGGGGAAGTGAAGTTTCACTCTGTGGCATCTACAGCTTTGGCAAGGGTCTGGAACAAGTTCTGTATTATGCAGTGCTAAAGATAGTGACAATGGTCTCTTTATTCAGCATCAGGAAATCTATGTTTCATACAGAAATCAAATCATATATAAACATAGATGACAGCAAAAAGTCTTAGCATTTAATCTTTATGGAAGCAAGAAAATTTTTTTGTTAAGAGAATGTGTGCCACAACTGATGGAACTGTATTCACCGCCTGTTTCCTGCTGTTTGCTTGTTTGAAAACTCCCTTGATCTCATGCTCCCACGTAATAGAAAAAAATTCTAGAACCATTTGCTTTAGGCTGGCAGAACACCATGACTACAGAATGATATGAATTCTGCTACCCTCAGAAACTGAGTCATTATACCCATGGGTTTGGATTTTAAGTCATTAATTAGGAATTAAAGTATGTATCTTTTTAGTTCAGAAACACAGATGTGCCATTGAATATATGTGGTTCGGAGGGGGTAAATATATAAACCTTTGAAAAAAGGTGGGAGCTGCTTTTAGTCTATAGAAATGGGAATATCACTGGAGAGAGCCTCCTAGACATAATGTTACCATGGCAACTAAATTCTGAGTATGGAAAAAAAACCAGAAGAGCTATTGATGTTCAGATATGCAGAGAGTTGAATGTTTCAGGAATATATATTGTATGCATGCTTTCTGCCAAACTCATTCCAATGTCTAAGAATCTTAGCACCCTTCAGGTTGAAAGGGACTTGAGGAAGAAGGCATCAAGCATCAGGTTGTTTCTCAAAGGAGGGTCAGTTATGAAAAAAGACCATCCTCATCAAGGCTTTATGCATGCAGGTCATAAAAATTTCTTAGCCAGGAAATTCCCCAGCTTCTCTGGGTAGCCTGTGATAACCAGTTCTCAGATACTGGCAAGTGTTCTTAGGTCTTCCCCAGCCCCAAGCCTCCTTAGGCTAAACAAGCCAGCCTCCCCAGTCTCTTGCACAGGTTGTGTGATTCAACCTCATGAACATTTTGATGGTCCTCTGCTGGAATTGCTGAGATGTATCAGTGTTCTGTTTGGATCCAAAAAGGGATTCAGTATCCCAGGCATGATCTAACAAGTGTCAGGTACAGAACAATAATCTCTTTCCATTGTTTTGCTGGCTCAGTTCCTGTTACTTCAGCTCCATATGTTTGTGGCCTTCACTGATGAGAAGGCACACAGGCAACTAATGACATCTGATCAATTTGACTCAGGAAGTCCAAAGACCAAATTCTGGGAGACCAAATTCAAACTTTATTAATATTGAGTACTTCTTCATGTATTTGTATAAAAATTTGGAGCTCGTGACTTCCACATCAAAATTTACTCAGAAACTCTGAAAGAGGTCTAATGACACTCAGTGCTCAATACTATTTTCTAATAGAGAACACATGGAAAACATGGAGATTTCAACCCATCCCTTTCAATCCAAACTACTCTATGATCCTATGGGTTTTTTTTTAAACAATTGTTACTTAATATGGTCTTTTAGATTATGAAATTAAAAAAAAATATTTAAGAGTTTTATTTTTTTATTAGTTCTCAGAACGGTTTACAAGATACTTGGAACAGTTAGCAGAGTAAATTTTAATTTAGGTGTTTTTCCACATAGTTGCCTGTCTGGACACAAAATATCCTTCTCCTTTGAGTCCCTGAAAAGGCTGGTATCAGTGACAGGAAAACTATAGTGTTTAATTAGGAACAAAAAAAAAGCAACTGGTGTGTGTAACATAGTAAACACAATTTAATTTTTAAATGGCTAAAATTTGAATATGGCAGCAGCTGCCATATCACAGTAACTTTCTGCCTAATTCTCCCTGCATTTATCTGGAATAGAAATACAGTACTATTATGCTACAGTCTTTGGCTGATTTTTCTTATAAATTAAAAAAAAATTTGTTAGAGTGTATGTGGTAGAGATGGAATTCTATGCCATAGTGATTTTCACGTTAGAATAAATAGAAAGACAAAAAGTATATCTTTGGAAAAGTACATGACCTACTTATCCAACTTCAATATTTTTGAAGACTTTAATGCTAGTATGAAATTGATAGCTTTTCATATTCAGAGTAATCCATAAATTAACAAACAGCATCAGTGAACTTGAATGTATTTTCTGTTTGCTTATACCAGCATCATATACATCTCTTATGCCTTCTGATTTTCCATACCACTTCCACTTATGAAGCTTTTCTTTCTTTGCTGCTCATTTTCTGTGTTTGCCTGACTTGAGAATAAAATTATGACTCAGAATGAATGATCATAGGAACACTTAGAAAATATGCAGAAATTTTGTCTCCTTTGTAGGATTTTTGTAGGAAGAAAGAAGGTTTATTGCAGGGTTACTACTGAAACATAAATATCTGCAGAAAATTGAAGGGATTTATAGACAACCAGAGGCAAAAATGCAGCAACAACTGTATAAAAAAACCTCCTTCCATGTGGAAGGGTTTTCTTCCTTTTTCATTTTCTTTCTCTTTCAAGATGTGATGCTACTTCATGTTTTAATTTCTGTCTTTTGAGTTTCTACAAGTATGCAAGTGGTTTATGAACACAGTACTGTCAAATATTTGTCTGTATGTTCTCTGTAGTGACTTACAGTACTCAGGAAGCAGATGTCATCCTGTCAGGTGCACGACTAATATTGTTTGGTTTTCTGCTAACACCTTGAGTATGTGTAGTTATACAGCAGTCTGAACTAAACAGTGACAATCTTTTTTACAGAAATTTAAAAATAAAAAGTAAGCACAGACAGCATAAAAGGTTTTTAGGAACACAGAACATTCAATCACAGGGCAACACATGACATTTAGGGACATACTGTTTAAAAAAGTACTGCAGCTTTTTTTTCTTTTTTTTTTTTTGTAACAGGTAGCCAATATAATAATTTTCCTATGCCTGCAATGTGAAGTTTCATTCTTATTTGAAAAGCTGTTATTTTATAAAGTGAGGCATTGTGAACATGTGATGTAAACAGCAATGTCATGTTAAATGATTCACAGGCTTAGGCTCCAGATACCCAAAATATAAATATGTTTAAATCTCACAGTGTTGCAGGGTGTAAGCTGGATAAATCTTCACTCGATTTTTCTTTCTCCATCCTGAAGGCATGATACACTAATGAGCTAATTTAGCTTTTTATTTCAATATGGAATGTTCTAAGAACATGGAAAATTCTGCTGTAAACAGATGCATTTCCAATGGGTATACTTCTCACTTTTTAAGTGGAATATTCTCCTTCCTGTCATTTAATATTCATCTTAGCAAAACATGGCTTTGCTAAAAAAGTTCAGCACGGTAATTTGCCTGTAATGTGTTGCAAAGATTGTTGTGCCTGGCATAAAAAGTGGCCTTTGTGCTCAGTGTGCCCTAGTGAATATTCTAGTTGTCACCTGAAAGTTTTTCACTGCTTATCCAGAAAGACATTTCAAGCAGAGTAAATTCCAAATAAGTTCTACTGTCAGTCTACATTCTGAATCTCTCCTAAAAAGCTACTAGAGAAGAAATATCTTTTTATTTTCCTTCAGAAGTATCAAAGAAACAGAAATCTATGTTTAGCATTCATGCAAAGTCACTTTGGGAAACATGCCACTGACTTTAATTCACTCATTATTTGGTTTGTAATAATTCTAAACCGTATTATTTTTAAATCTATTTAATGAGATTAGGTTGATTTGGAAGAGAGCAATTATACATTTTTGAAATGAACAAATATGTCCTGTTAGCCTTTTTCTTTAAAACCAAGCCAGCTGTATTTTAATTATGGTATTGTTAGTTGAAATTAGAGTCACCAGTGTGCTTCTAATATTCAAACTCTTGATCATAGCTTTGAAAACCCGGATCAAGGAAACAGCAATGAGTCACCATGATAAAAAGGATTCTACCAGAAAGCATAATTAGCTACATTTTTTATAGACTTTTTGAAGGAAAACAAATTTATGAATGCTTTTGATTTTTCCTCTTTTTATAATTTAGAAGACTTGGTTTAAATATAAATGTTAAATCAATTCAAGACCTGTTGATTAGTAGCAGTTACCAAATAGAGGATTGTAATCAGTAAACTTCTTTTTTTAAGAAAATGCACTTTATTCAGTGTCTTTGAAGACCTTTCAGCTGTAGAAAAGCAGAATGGGGATAATCAGATGAAGGAGAGGTGTTGAAGTTGGGTGGTTATGTTTTGGGGTGTGGGATTTTTTTTTAAGTCTGTCATGATGCCACAGACAACTCTTTATTTTTTACTAAGTCAACTCTGAATTTTTTAATTTGTAAATAGACAGTATTCATATGTGATGTAAGACTTTTGTTGAAAGTGTTTCAATGTAGCTTCTTAAAACTACTTTTGACAGCATATTATTTCTGATAATATTAATGAGCTAGATTCAGCATCTAGGGAATTTGTTTTGAATCTGCTTGGCCACTAGACCTAATTCCACTTTTAACACTGGGATTTCAAAAGCTGAGAAGAAAGAGCTGAACTAGGATGTTTCCCTCTGTACTTGGGGTTGGGACGCTGTACCTCGAGTACTGTGTCCAGTTCTGGGCCCAAGTATCTCTTACAACAGGGAGATAATGCCCATCTAAAGAAAAGTAAAGATACATTTGCCAGATACAGTTTTTGATAATGCTTGAGCTAAATGCCATCCCTGATGCTTTAGGTCTTCCTCTCTGTAAGACAAATATGGAAATCAAAGGCTATTCAATATCACTTAGTGCCCTTCCTGAAGGAGTGCATGTTTGTTAGAACTATTGTCTTTCTTTATCTTCTGCCTTTTTTAAACAATTTGTTTAACAATTTATTGTCTTTTTTGCCTCTTCTTCTGATGAACCAGGGCTGGGAATTCCCATTTTCTTACTCTCTTTTTTAATATATTTCTGATATATTTGCCCAAACCAATAAAATACAATTAAGAAGGTAGCATAAATCCTTTTAATCACCTAATTCTTTTTTTCCTGTCCTCTCCTAAACTGACTTTTTGAAACAGATCTTTGCATCATGTCTAAAAAAGGCAATGCCACATGGTAAATCAATTAAAAGTAATTGGATGAATGCAATAGATTAATTTTCATAAGTTGGTTATTATAAGCCTGTGAGTCTGTTACTGGCCTCAGGATAGTAAGAATGGAGACACCATAGTTTGAGGTGGCACAAACAGTAAAGACTTTGTTGAGTGTTAGAGTTACATTCCAAAAGAAACAGTTACATTTAGAAAGGATTAAGTGGAGAAAATAAAGGGCTGGAAAAATTTAAAAGTTGGTTTGATGTTTGTTTAACTTACTCAAAAACTTCTTCTTATGTAGGTTGCTACTTTGGGACTGTGATGATCGGAGCTACAGCTACTACATTGAGGTTTCAACAAATCAGCAACAGTGGACCATGGTGGTGGATCGCACAAAAATTTCCTGCAAGTGAGTTTAGTTTTTTCCACTCATTGGCACAAATTAAGAACTGGAAGCTGGCACAAATTAAGAACTTTCAATTTGGTGGGGTTTTTTGCTCACTACTTACATAGGTTACTGTGAAAAGAATGATCATTGCAAAACTTGTAGATTAATGCAAGACTTTCAGATTCAATTTCTTAAGATTGGTACTGGATCTTCAGACAATCAGTTGGATACTTCATTCATAAAAAGTCTGCATACTATACCCTTGGTTTTGTGATCACTAGGAGTTAAACTGTTTTTGTGGAGGTCACATGTTTATGGTGACCCTGGATGTCAAACCACCCGCCCTGAGAAATGTGGTAGGAGAGGGAAGAGAGCATACTTGATAAAGCATTTTGCTACTCAAATGTCTTTTTCCCTTATCAAAATTCATGAATGCATTGTATGACATCTGAAGAGAGTGAGTAGAGTGAGGGTAGGGACCAAACCATAATAGACCACACAGTTTCCAAAGCTTGACCTTGTCTCTGTTCAAAAGTAGAGTACTTACTTATGCACCGAACACTGCTTTTGAAAAGCACCCTTCCAGAAAAGAATAGTGCTCCTTAAGCAGAGATAAAGAGGAGAGAAAAACTTCAATTTTCATTTGAATCCTTAAATCAGAAGAAATCAGGCATGAATACTCTCCAACAGTATACTCTCCGGTGGCTTTACTGCAGTTTCTGCTGATAAAATCCATTCCTCAAGTATGGAAGAATAATTTAGTGCTGAGAGCCTTCTTAAACCATGTGATGATGATTCTAATTCCTAGCAAAGAATGACCTAGATGCTGGTCGTGGGACTGAAAAGATAGTCTGCAAATTTATATATTACATATCCAGAAGCCAGGTATGCTCAGCATTCAGTGAATGTTGATAGGATGTGATTTCCTGATTAAACCCCGGGGAAGCTCAGAATTATAAAAACCTTACATCTTTCATTTTCCTTGAGTCAGTTCTCCATAAGATGTGCTTTCTTTCTTTGGACAAAATTCAAGTCAGCAGCTTATATGAGGCCAGCCCTTACCCATCTTGTATTTGTGCCAACCAAAACAAAATTGATTTTACAAATTCAGAGGCATTCTGAATTCTCAGTTTGTCACATCAAGCAAGAGAGTTATTCAGTCCTTTGTAGCAGCACTGCTGACACACATTTTTCTAAAGTTTATATTTCATCTCTTAACAAACAGTGTGACTCAAATGCTTTACAATGCACTCTAGATGTGTTGGTGAAGGAGAACTTGACACGTCCTTTCAGTGCCTGTAAAGGGCAGGGTATTGATGAGCAGAAAACCTGGGTTCTGCCTGCAGGTCTGGAGAACGATTAAATCTTCACTCGTTCTCAAAGACATCTCAGCATAATAGATAAAACTCATCTTTTTGTCTGCCTCCAGCAGTGGGAGCACTAAAAGGCTGAAACCACAAAAGGGAGAGAAAGAGATATCAGGAATCTTTGTGCACTTTTTCCTTTTACATTTTGATATTGAAAGCCTTTTAACAGTCAAAAGGAGCACTTGCTTAAGTATGCACAGTGCAGGTGAAATTGCTGATAGACTGCCCAGTTCAAATATCTTTTCACCATGTTCAAACCACACTTTTTTGCTTTTTTTGTTATTTTCAAAGCCTTAGCCTTGAGCAAATAAAGGTACATCCCTAAAGTAAAGATAGCTGCCTTCTTTGGGTATACTTCAAAATGTTGATTCAAAACATAGATACTCTAGAAGTTCTCAAAGCTGTGGCTGCAGGAATAATTTTCATGTGGATTAAAGAATTGGATTTTGCCTAACTTCTTGCTCTGACAGATGTGAAGTCAGCTGGCATTATGCCAGTCTTTATTCTTGAAGTCTGCAGACACAGAGTGTCCTAGTACTGTCTGTATCTGCTTTAAACAGATAATAAGACGTGGTCATGAAGCTACCAGAGTTCACTGGCCATCAAATTTCAGGTGATTTCTTTGCATCTGATAGCATTTTTTTGTGTTCAATTTATATTTCTTGCCTCTGTGATCAGAAATATAGACTGGGTTTTTTCAGTCAAAGAAAACTAAATATGTTTCATTTTATTTTCAGGTATGATTTGCAGAAATGGTGAAGTTACCTCAGCTCAAAAATTACTTGAATTGTAACAGCAGTTTGATAACCAATTATATGTATCATATAAATATATGCAGTAATATTTATAGTATCAATATTTTTTCTCTAGTAAATATGTTAAATATATAAAATGCTACGTAGCTGCCAAATGCCACAAATGTTAGGACTTGTCTGTAAAGAACAGAGCATTGTAATTACATACAGTGTGTAATTACATATAGTACTGGCACACCAATTTTTTTTACTGAAAAATACTGAAACACAGTATGATCTGAAAAAGCAATACTCTTAGTGTTTAAAAACAGTGCAATGTAGAATAGAAGAGACATCATCATTCAGTGGCTCATGTGCTGAATGAAGGCCCTCACTTAAAATTGTTGGGTGAACTTTCCATGATGTGGTAGAGATTTCTTAATGAAGAGGGAAAAATTGAACCAGTTACTGCCAGGAATATGTGAAGAACTAATTTTTGGGTTAGTTTCTGTAATGAAAAAAAAAAGCTCAGATTGAAAACCTGGGGATGGTTGCCATGAAAACAAACAACTTGTTTTCACTTCAGATAATTTTAACAGTGACAACAAATAGAGAAGATGGATTTGGATCTTAACCAAAATTAACAGATGCTAGGAAAGTGGAGGTAGTACAGTTTTGCTGGTTTAGTGTCATAGTGTAACAGTGAAGATACTCCTGTTGGATGCAAAGGATTTCTTTTTTATCTGTCTGTCCTTCTTCTTAGCATTACGTCGTTAGTTTTAGTCTGCCTCTGAATTTCTTCTGTTGCTGATTTACAGGCTCCCCAAGGAAAAGGAACAATCAAACTGGAGCACAGGCCTGGGTTTGACTCACCATCAGGTTTAGGCAGACAGTTATAATGCCTACATTTGGTAATTTTTATTAACCAGACTAGAGCATACAGGGATAGAAACAACAGTAGCCTCATCTCTTTGTTCCCTGTATGGTTTTGAATGCTGTGCTCCTCTCACACTTGGGTGAGACAAAACAAATCTTTTGCTAATGTGATCCAGTTTTGCAGCTATTTTTTATCTCAGCCAAGTCCAATTCTTTTTTTTTTTTTTTTTTGATGAATATTTGACATCCCAGCCTGAAATGAACTAATCCTATGTTGGTATAAAAATTGTCTTCACTTAGACTTGTGTCTTTGTTTAAGGAAAATAAGTAGGTATGTCCTTTCATGGTATCCGATTGCCTGCTTGACTGCAATATACATACTGGAGATGTGAGTGCAATATAAGTGATTGATAAGGTCTTGAAATCCTGAGGTTACCCTTTCTGGCATTAGTTCTGTGTTTAATATATTGCTGTAGACTGAAGAAAAATAACTCACTTGCTTTCCAGTGTAGAAAATCAAAGTGGATGTAGTGAAAACATGGGAGAATTTCACAGGGGCCCACATTTGAAGAGACAGAATACTTCAATGAGAAAATTTGCATTACTAGTAATATTTCCTATTCATTTTCCTGTCTTCAAAGATGTGTGGGTAAGAGCTCTTCCTGTGGATAAGACTTTTTGCCTTCTCTTTTGCCTGGCTTTATGGCTACCTGTTCTTGCAGTGGAATTAGACTATTGTGGAAGTCATTAGCCTGCTGTCTTGCAAGTATTCTGTGAGGTCTCCAAATAATTTTTGCTCAATTGCTGGCACAAAGGGGAGGATGAACCATCTGCCAAACATAGACCTCGACAGACACCTTTCATAATCAGGAAGTGGAAGAAAAAACTATGAGAAAAAAATTAAATTATGTTTAAAGAGCATGTATTGGTTTTGACAGACTACTGAAGCATGAACTTCCCCTTTAAACTATCAGTGTGCTGCTTTAGGTTGTTTTAATGGCATTTTTAATGTAGTATTTTGTGTAAATTAATAATTCAGTGCTCAAAGGCAGGAAGTGACAGGCTACTCCTAACCTTTTCTTCTCCCAGTTTTAAAAGGCTGAAGAAAAAAATGGACGTCTGTTATCTTCACAGGGGAAGCTTGTGTACCTTCCCTAAGTGAGAGCCAATTTATGCATACTGGTTGTGTAATTGACAATTTTCACATTCTCTGTGGAGGCTATTTTTTTTTCTTTTCTACAATAAGCTGTTTTTCTCTACACAGTATGACAGTAATGAAAAGCAGTCATGTTCCCTTCTATTTTTAAAAACATTTATGGTAAGTGAACTTGAGCATGTTAGTGTTGAACAATAGACTTGCACTTGTTAGGAGGATTTGCTGACAGAGTCTGGAAGTCAAATGAAAAACAAAAGATACCAAAGGGCAGTAGGAGAACCAGACCTCAGAGTTAATGACACTTCTGATAAAATAAACCCTGAAAAGACAAATACTAAGCAGACTATCACGGTGCTCATCAACTCAGTATCATTCTTCAAAGTTCTCTTCTTTGTAGTTATTGTGAAATGGATCTAATCCCTTGGCAGCAGGCATAGTATGTGCTGTCTAATACTGTGATGGAATTTGAGAGACAATGAATATTGTTTTTAGATGGACAGTTCTAAAGCAGTTTGTATCAACTGTCTGCATGGCTAGTTGAGATTTTCTCATGGCAGGCATTACTTGATTTCCAGGAGGTTTATAACATACTGCTTTATACATATATTTTTAATTCTTTGTTATTCAGAATGTTCTGCTGTTATAAATGTGTAAAAGCTTCCAAACTTAATTTCACGTTTCCATTGCTTATTGAGTTTTTATTGTATAATAACTATTTCAATTCTCAGTTCAGTTCCCCTCAACTTTTTTTTTCTGTAGTTCATGTATAAATCTAATCAATACTTTCACATGAAACAACCTTTGGAGTGTGGGTGCAAGGTTTATTATCACAATTTATTAACTGTCTTCTGATTAGTTTTTTCAGAATACTTTTCAGCTCTGAGGTTTTTGCTCTTGTCCAGTGTTTCATATTTCTACCTTATGACTTATTATGTGCATTTCAAATTTTCATTCACTACTGTATTTTATTTGATAATAATTCACAGGTAAAGAACACCTAGAGAGATCTAGATCATGTGTTTAACAGTTCTAAACCACTTTCTCAATGTACAGAAAAGTGTTTTCTGTGTTGTCTGAGAATTTCTAGTGGGAAAATACTTCTGCTCTAAAGAATAATAGTGGCAAACTCAAGTTGGGATTTTTTTCCTGGGTATACTTTTGTGAAACCAGGTTAATATCTATCAAGATATGATTAATTCTTCTGCTATGGAGATAATATTTGAATTGTATGAATATCTTTCCTCATAACTGCATGGGGCACGTTATGTACATATATATTTGTAGTTTCTTTTATTAACCACAAATACAGCAGTTTTTTATTCCTGTCCTCTTCTAGTTCCTGCACATCACTGTATGATCCCATTTCAAGAATTCCCTTGCATCAGTTTTCATTCATCATTATTCTTCTTAACTACTTCCACAGAACTGTTTTCTTGCCTAATAAAATGGCTCAAACGTTTCTCAGCTGTCTTTCCCCCTGCCTGTATGCCTGCATCACATTTCTTTTGTTGTTTCCCGTCAGTTTTGCATGCATCTATTGTCCTGTCATACCTGGAATGAGAAAACATTTTTCCTAATTTCTGTGTAGTCCTTAATTCTGTCTCATGCCTGAGCTCCCAACTGGCAGGTTGGAACAGGATAAAAGGAACTGTTCTTGTACCTCTGATGTCAAGCAGATTCTTTTGACCATATTTCGTCCTGTTTTACATGAAGTTAATTTCACAGCAAAACTCTTCTTGTACCTCTTCTTCTGTCAAATGGAGCATATTTCAACTATGATTCATCCTGTTTATTTCTCATGAAGCAACTTTCACAGCAACTCTGTAAAATCCAGATGCCTGCTCCAGGGTTGCTGAACTCACTGTAGCCACATTCGTACAATACAAAATAAAATATATTCAAGCAAGGTGTCTGGGAAATTGCTACACTATGAAGCTCAATTTCAAGTCTCACTTCACAAAAAATAAACTAAGAGTTCTCATTAGTCTGTTCATTATCCTGGTAATAATGCCTACTGGAACAAGTCAGACAGATATAAAGGGTCATTTTGTGTAATTATTGAGCTTTTAAGCCCTGCATGATAGAGGCATTGAAGTACATATTTTTCCCTGTGTTTGTATGCTCATATTTTCAAAAGATGCTAATAAGGCAAAAGAAGAAAGATTCCAGCTTCACAGTGCTGTCTTATTAAGCATAAAGAATTAAGATTTCACAGAGAGAAACCAGAGTTTCCATTTCAGAGCATTAGAAGCCTCTCAGCAGTGTAGAATTTCTGCATCTAACATTTCATTTGCTACTTCTATTTTAGGTGATTCTAGCTTGATTGAAGAAGGGTCTGGCATCTTTAAAGTTACATTTCTTAACAGCAATTCAGGTTCACAAGGTTTTCAAATTGTTAATTTGTCTTTTCTGTTTTTCCACTTCTACCTTCAGTTCTTTGTGTTTGCTTTTCAGCTACAAATATACATGGATCTTTTGAGCAAGCCTTCAACAGAGTAACAAGAAGCTGCAAACTGCAGTGTCCAATTCTGCCTTAAATGTTTTTCCATGTTCTTGTTCACTACAGCTCTGCATGTACCATATTCATTAAAGTTTTGCCTTGCTCCATTTTGCCCTGCAACTGCCATGGTCTCAGCTCCCTTCTTGCACTTTGCTGTGAGGAGAGTTGTGAAAACACCACAGTAAATCTGACATCAGTTTGGATGTTAGCTCAGTTCTGCCTCAGAGAAAATAAGCAATACCAAATAATACCCACAGTATCACTACCTATTTCTTTTAGGTATTGAGTTTTTCCCCCATGCCAGCAAAGACTTGAATGTCTCTTTGGAGACCAGCAAAAATTGTTAAATTAAAAATAGATATATGTATTGCTATTACCATCTAGAAAAAAATACTTAAAGAAGAAAAGGCAATTCAGTATGTGTAAAATATTTGTAGTATAGTCTTCTATTCAAAATAAAAAATCAAAACAGTCATTTATTTTCAAGAATTATTACTTTCTTGTGGCAGTACATTGGATTGCCTTCACAGTCATAAATTCTCTCTCTTGAAGATGTCTGTGTGTGCATGCATCTATCCACATGCATGTAGGAGTACCCACACATGCACCCTCTCAGCACCTGTATAGATAAGTATTACTACAAAAAAAGTTATCCAAATTGTACATTGTCTCCTGTGAAACTGGCCCATTTATCTGCCTGAGATAAAAAAGGAATGCCTGATACCTGAACTGTTGTTTTGTGGCTATGTTTGTTTTCTTTGAAATTTATTGTTGCTTAAGATAATAAACTAATTAATAAGAGATACCCAAATATTCATGACCTAGAATGTAAGGGTTTTTTTTTTTTGTCTGTAGCCCTTTCTTACAGGCAAAATAATTAAATAATACAGCAACTGTTGACATCTCCTTGTACTGTCAGGAGGCCAGTCACGTGTTAACAGGTCAAAAATCAAGAGGTTTACCCTAATTCAGTTGTTGATATTCAAGATCTAATTTCATCAAAACTCTGAAGAGTATCCATTTGTTTATGCTGGCCAAAACAGGTATGGTCTTTAGGGTTACAAATGTTTTGCATTGAGTTTCATGCAGTATTAAGCCATTGATTTATTCACAGTAATGTTTTTACAAGGACAGATTATAACCATGAAACACAAAGTCAAAAAATTATTATATCTTTAGGTTCATCCTTTGAGGTTTTCTGCACTGTGTGGCACGTGGTCTGTTTTTTTAGAATAATGCTTTGTCAGTTTGTTTCACATACTTATAAGATGATGTTTCCATTTTGCTCTTTGCTTTTCTGTTACACTGAATTCCCACAGTAAGAATTTTTTATTTCTCAATACTAGTACAGATTATCATCATATTATCTAATTTCATTCCATTATTTTTCTTCTATACCTGTAAACTAATTTTTCTTTCTTAATGGATTTCATATATTTCATGTACATATTTATGAAATCATTCTACCTTTTTCCTGATATCTTGGTTGCTACACAAGCAAGTTTTGCCTGACTTTGTTTTGTGCTCTTTCATCATTAGTCATGTTTCCTTTCTTTTTAAAATTGTATTTGTGAAATTTTACCCAGTTCTTTGTCTATAAGTTTTGAATGCAGAGAGTTCCCAACTAAATACTGAAATTCAGTTTACCAGACACTATTCTGAGGGATTTTCATTTTTTCTGTTCAAAAAGTAACAGAAGAAAAGTTCTATATGTTACTTTTGTCTGTCTTGGTTCGCTTCTCATGTCTAAAATTACTGCAGTCTTGGAGTCAGGTTCAGGGGTTTTAGTGGGTGAGTTTCAGTCTGAGGTCACAAGGCTTTCCTTTCTGACATTGAGGTTAATAGATAATTCAGTGTGGTAGTAGAAAGGGTAACAGTTTTCCTCCCTTCCATTACCAAACCTCACTATGCTTGTATTGCTGTTGGGAGGAGGCACATGCTGATTTACTTTTTTCACTGTTTTATTCTTCTTAGAGGCTGTGGTTCAATTTACTGCATTCCTTGGAGCTTTGACATGTCAATTAGATGTTATCGACTGTAATAGAAGAGCGGTTGCTGTAAATGTGAAGTTTTTACGAGTGGGCCGTGAAATTACACCCAGGGGAACGTAAGAGACAAGTGCGATAAATAGCGTTAGTGTACACGCTACAAAGAAACTGATTAATAGAGAGCATGTTTCTGCCTCATATCTCTAAAAGAATTGCTTGTATATTTGTTTTTAATCAACTTTTCCATTGGTATGAAAAGTTACGTAATAAAAGTAGCCCACAATCTGTTGTAGATTTATGGGGACAAGAAGTCTTCAAAGTTGAAAGCAACCCATTAATTGTATTATTGGGTTTGTTATTGCATTGGATGGTTTTTCATATCTTTGCTACCAGTGTGAACATCAGGAGCAATAACTATTGGTAACAAGTAAGCACAAAAAACCCATTTCAACCTCTGGGATTATGCAGACTTGTCATGTGCATGTGTGCTCTGACGTACACAGAAGGAAGATGAACTCTCGAGTTACCCCAGTTCACAGCCTTTGTCTGCTGTCAGCTTTGTCTGCCACTGCCAATCCCCAAGGATGTGTGTGTAGGTACTACATGCACAGTTCTTGCTACAGCATAGAAATTTGGCTCATGGCATTCTGCCAGTTTCCAGCAAATTGCTTATAATTGAATTTTATGTAAAATTTTAAAGTATAAACTATATTTTGGGGAGTAAAGAAAGGCAACCTGTTGAAACTGAGAAAAGGTGTAAGCAAGCTAAATTATATGAGCTTATGCAGTACAGAAATGCCAGCAGTTGCCTACATTGGTATGTGGAAATATTTAAAAATTTATTGCTTCATTTAGATAGAAAGATAATTGTTACATTTGGTTTTCCCATTGTTCAATTTGACTATATTTTAACATTTTCTTCTTGTAATACTTTCTCTAAAAAAGTAAAAATGTCAGCACCGAGGCTTTGAAAGACTCTGTATAGTAACACATGCCTTCAAGTGAGAAGTTTTATACAGATGTCAGAAAGCCAGTATAGACTTCATGAAGTCTATTTTATGTCAGAATTTTTTTTTCTAGTAGGTCTGTTTTGTCAAGCCCACATTTGATTTCTACAGCAAATCCTATGCAATACAACATTTATAGCAGTTTAGTAAAGCATTCTTATAGAGGACAGATATTTTATTTGGATTGGTGCAAGGGATCAAATGACAGAAATTATCCTACAAATAGCTACAAATTTAGTTCAGATGCATTCAGAATTATGCAGTCCTTATGGGAAGTATATTTACAATAAAAACTTTTGAGGGAAAATTTCCCAGAAGGTGTTCATGCATGTTTTTACTTGTCAATATATAAAGCTATTATGTAACAAATACTACAACAGGTGACTTTTTGTATTTATTATTATTCTCACATTTATTCTAGACTCTTGAAATATTTATACAAACCATTTTTATTAACTCTGTTAGTATTTAAAGTTCTTTTTGGCTGTTTGGTCTTTTTTAGGGTTTTTTTGCCAAGATGCATAATTAGGTCAGTTTTGCCTTAATCTCTGAGAGCAACAGATAAAAAGTTGCTACTTCCAGCTTGGACCTTCCTTGCTTCCTTAGGAGTCCCATGTTTCATAGGCCACCTTTTGAGAAAGTGCTGTTGTGGTCACAGCATGAGATTGAAACTCAGTTTTAGTTGAAGTAGACCAGTGCTAGAATTTATCTTAATTGGCTTCATTTTATAAACCAAAACACTGATGACCTTTGATTCCTAACAATATTTTTTTTCCTCATGCTTTGTCTTTCCCTCTCAATAGCTTGGGAGGCTGGATTGCAAGGGGTTGGCTGAGCCAGCTATTCAGTCTGATTTCTTTAAAGGTCTGTCTTTCTGAATTCCTATGTTAACATACAGCTGTAACAGGAGAGGGAGTATTACTTCACTTCATTGTTTAGTACTGTTATGGTGGAAAATATAGGTTTTATAGGCAATTTATAAGGTAGCTGTAGACCTTTTTATAACAAGGAGTATCTGTATACCAATTACTTTTATAGCATTTATGGTGTGTGCTTCTGTGTTTATTTTATAGGTACTCCATAAGAAAGGTTAGTACAGTATTCATTAACAAAGCAGGGGGTGTAATATACCATGCAGAACATACTGTGGCACTCCTCCAGTCTCAGTTAGCTTGATTATCTGTGCACACAGTTTTTTTATTTGGCAGCATCACATGCTGGTTACAATCTGCCTTCTTTATATCAGTACAGTCATCAGAAATATATAGAAATAGGAGACATCTCTTCTTTCTTATATATAGAAAAAGGACACAACTCTTCTTTCATTGTCCTGTTACCTACTTTTACAAATTCCATTAAAAAAATACATAGTCACAGTTGAAAAAGTCAACATCCAAATAAGCTAAGTGTTTCATCACTTACTGTAGAATAAGGCATATGTAGACAAATATTAGAAAGTAAAATGGAGGTTAAATTTGCTTCCCAGGCTGTTTTTTTTGTTGGGTTTTTTTGGGGTTTTTTTTTGGTTTTTGGTTTTTTTTTTTCTTGGAGTGAGGAACTTATGGAACTCATATGTCATCTTGGAAAGTGAGGAGACATGATGTGCACATTGAAAATGTACATGCTTAGCCTAAGGCAAGCCTTGATAGGAATATGATATGGTTATTACAGCTTTATCAATGTTAGTTAGATGTAACAGCTTTCTCTTTTGTCTGACATCTTTGGTGTGAACTGGGTTTCAGCTCTGATCAGTGCTGCTCTGGTAAGCCCACAGTGTGGTAGTATTCTGTAGTGCCACTGGCTCATTAGAAAACCTCAATAAAATATAAGCTTCCACTTCTTTCTTAATTTGTTCTTTCTGGAAGAGAAGGAAATAATGGGGAAGAATCACTATTTATCTCCTATTATGTGTAATAAATCTTTAGAAAGATAGCAGCTTTTCTTAGAAATAACTAGGAGAACATTCCAAATGCTGAAAAAAACCCATTATGTTCTTTAGGAGGTGAATTGCTATTTTGGAGCTATAGATAGTTTAATGAATAGCAACAAATTAATTTGGTTTACCTGGACATCAGAATTTCTTGCATTCTTCTTGCAACAGTCTAATAAGGAAAAAGACAAGGAAAAAATATGAAAGTGGGGTGATTTCTAGGTATCTTTTTCCTTTCTCTGAATAGGGTGTGGTGAAGAGATTGTGAGATGCACAAAGCCATCAGGTTTTCAGCTGTTGCTGTTGGAGAGGTGAAAATTCTTGGCCCAAGAGTCTGTTTATATGTTTAAACAGAGAAAGTGATTTTCATTGCAAGGAGCTTTAAGTGAGACAGGCAGAGTCAGAGAATAAGAGAGCAAAAGATAATTATCTAAATTATGTTCAGGCTATTATAGAAGACGAATATAGTTAAAATGTAATTAAATATGACAGGCTCACAGGATGCAAGCATGGCTTTGGAATGCTAATCATCAATTACTGCGTCTCCTTAGGGGAGTTAGGCAGAACAAGAGTTAGAAGTCGTGTGGCTGAGGTGAGATGCAGAGTGTTAAACGCTGTAGGACTGTAACAAGGCTAATTTCTGTTTTAAAATGGAGCTGCTAGCCAAACATCTTGTAGTGCTGCATTTCAGCTTGAGGATCCTGGTATAAATCTGAGCAGGCTGCTAGTCCTGGGTCTTCTCTTCAAGATGGAAACCTCAGCTTGACGCAGTGATTATTTCTGTTGTGAAAGCGATGACCAGAACTACTGCAGACTGAGCCAGCAAATCTAAAACAAATCAACCAGCAAGACAGGTGTCAAAGCATAAAAAATATCAACATTGCCTGAATATTTAATAAAGCTAAACCCTGAGAACTATATTTGTTACAGGGTCACTAATAAGCTGTACGGAGACACAAAAAGTCCAAAAGACAGCAATGTCATTTTATGAGAGAAGCAAATTCTGATAGCTTCTTTATGACTGTGTCCCAGGTAACGACAGTAAAAGTATTGCCACCAGTTTGAAAGATTTGTTTGTTTGGCATATAGGGAGTAAAGGTGAAGAAATGCCATCCATTACACAGGACTATCTAATCCCAGGCTAAAAATGAAGTGCTTTTGATCTGCTTTAATGCTGCTGTTCCTGGTATAGAGTGACTTATGTGTGAATCAATTTGAGAGCAATGTATAAAGTTTGGAGGAAATTTTTGTAAAGACCATCAGAAGTGATTTTGAGAATAGAAAGACAAGCTTGTGTGAGGAAAATGTGAAGTAAGCACATAGGCATGGCAGGACTAGATAAATTACATGACTACAAACAATTTGCAAAATATAATTTCTGAAATTATTAAAATAGTACCAGAAGAGATAACTAGTATTGAAGAAGGAAGGTTAAATAGAAACTTGAGGATTACCTGTGATGTCTTTAATTGAGGAACACTACTGAAAAATTGTTATGGCTCTATACATTAATAGAATTCTAAGTGAATTTGTTATATCAGCAAAAAATGCAAAAAAAGAGGTCAGATATGCCTTGATAATGTTCTGTCAGAAATCTCTTTTCTCATAGGGATATAGTTACATGCATAAATTATCTCTTTGCTGCATAATAATGTCTATACTGTAGAGGTATTGCCTTGCAGATATCGACATTCTCAAATGTACTGTTGCAGTCAAATCCATGCATCTTTCTAGTGAAGGTTTGCCTTGCTTATTTCAAAAATTATTCTTTCCAAATCCACTTGGCTTGTTTTCTATTTGGCTTTCCTCCTTTTTGCTAAGAAAATGAAATGAAACACCTAATTTTCTCATTATGCAATTAAGTATTAATTCTCTAGTGGCAATATTCTTGAATTTTAATAACTTGCCTACAAATTGTATGTAATTTTGACTTTCTTTTTCCAATGAGAAAAGAGTAAAATGGACACATAACAAAATAGTAAATATTCTTAGGACTGAATTTACTGAAAATGCTATCTATCACCCCCTCAAGTATTTTTTTTATTATTTTCCATTGTATTTTATACTGTTAAAGGAGTAATTATAATCCAATCCTAATAATACCATTGTAGCAGAAAGTAAGGACTTGCAATGCAGTGGGAAATGAACAAACATAGGAACTTTCGGGAGGAGTTGATCTGGAAGTATTCCATCAAAACAATCTTCAGAGACCTTTTTCTCAATCTCTCTTACTATCTGTTGTGCTCTTCAGATGTATTCCCAAATAGATGCATCAGCTTCCCTGGTATCACATCATGGCACAGACAGTGGCATTTATTGCCGTGCTTGAAAATTCTGCCCTGAGCTCTTGCAGTGTGTATCTGACCAGTGCTCAGGAATAGTAGAAATAAATACAGACCCACTTCTGTTCTATTCTATGAACATAGAACACAAACTCTACATTAGTGTCTAGGGAGGCACAGGCTCTTCTTAATAGCTTCTTCAGGATTTTAAGCTCTTTTATTTAGTGCAGCTTTAAAATATTTTCCAAATCACTAGAAAGCAAACTGGTTTTTACATATGTCATTGTTCTCCTTGCATAAAGTTTTTGTGTGTAAATGTCAAAGCATATACATAATGCAAACTATGGCAATGCTTTTTTATGAGAAGCAGTGCTGTGATCATCTCTTTGTCCCAGCCTCTCATCTTTGGGACTTTGTAGTTCAAGGTAACAAGTTCTGTTTGCCCATGGAGATTGACTGACCGTACTAGAGAACTGTTAGAAGGGATGTCAAGAAGAAGTCTCTTGTTTAGGGGGGAAATGTTTAAATCATAACAATCTTTCAGGTCTTGAAACAATCAACAAAATAGTCTATTCCCATTATATATTTTACTTAGAGCATGAAGAAACGGCCTGAGCTTTAAAATAGAGGTATAGCCACATAAGGGATATAAATAAATCATACCATTAGGTAGATAACTGCCTACCCCTGAGGCCTGCCACAGACCACACCTTTATGTTATCATGAATGATTCTAATTACACCCATTACCTCATGGAGTAAGACCAGTAAACTAGTTGACATTAGGACTTGACTGGATTTGTAACCTTCTGTAAGTAAATATAACCAGACAGCAGTGATAAAAGTAATAGCCAGCTAAATTAAGCTGAGAAATGCTATGTTTGTGACAAAAGGAGTTTTCCCAACAAGAGAAAAATCGAGTGTTGAACAGGTAGTCAGCAATGAAGCTGTTCCTGCTGCCAGACTTTGGGGTAGTCTGCTGGCAGTGAGTGGTGTTCTATTCCAGTTTTGCTTTGGTCCCCTTTATCTTACACAAACACTTCTGAAGGTGTTCAGAACCCATTCTGGAAAACTATCCAGCTTTTTCCATAGTAAATTAATCAAGCTAGACCTAACTTCATTTTATTTCTGAAGCCTTCTGTGATAGAGTGTGGTTTGGCTGAGAAATTAAATTCTGGATTTCTTTTCATGTTTTATGAATATAAAATAATTTAAATTTTAATGTGTTCAAGTACTAAACTAAAAAAAAAAAAACTGGAAAACTGGTGCGCAACTGAAACCTTTAGTTCCTGGTATTCTGTTTATTTGTTCTGCTGTACTGTGAGCACAAAGTTATGGTGTCCTTTTCCTGCTGTGTATTAGGCTGCTTGAGGTGTTGCACTTCACTCAGATGAGATGAGTATGAGTGAGGAGCAAAGATGATAGTGGTCCCAATGTACCTGTAGTGTTCTCAGTCTAGCCTGAAAGTTATATACCAGCTCTGGAAGAGTGGTCTGTTCTCCTCACTGCCACTGTGTCAGGATGGGGAAATGCTCACAACCTAAACTGCAAACAGTGCTTTGTGACATTTGTAACTTCTGGAAGGATTTTGGTCCGCACAAAGAAAGCTTGGCTCCTCTTGCTCTACTGCACTTAGAGTGTGAAAAGTTGGAGGTTTTAGGTGGTTTGGTGTTTTTTTCTCCTACATTTGTAATTTTCTTGAACCAAACTCTGGTGATTCCTCATGAGAAGTTAATAGGAGGATGCACTTTTATTTATCTGACCTTTTTTTTATCTAATACAGTCAATATTAGTCAAGGATTTTAGGCTTTGATCCAGGCCTTTTTCCTTTGACTATTTTCTTAACTTTCAGCTTCAATAGTATTACTGTTGTCCCTGCATGCAAATTATAGTGGTATAATGTATGTATGAAATTACATAAGCAGAGTCAAGACACTTAAAAATGAGGAAATAGTGTTGCAAATCCGGGCAATGAAAAGTGTTTCTCCATGTGCCTTGTTAAGTGATGATAGTACTTACTGTCACTTGAATGCATTCTGTATGTTTTACTGGAGGCTTTTGTGATTTTGTTCAATATTTATATGTCTTTCTGAATTTTCTTTGTAGATCCTGGCAAACAATCACTTTTGATAAACAGCCTGCATCTTTTATCAGAATAGTTGGAACTCGCAACACAGCTAATGAGGTAAGGAACTTCTGAAAAACTCTATATTCTTCAAGAATATATTACAACACAGTTTTTCATCTCTTGCAGTGAAATTGATAAGGCCTTCTCAAATGTACATACTTCATCTTTTTGCTCTGGCAATATAGCAAAACTCTTGAACAGCGTTATTATCTGTTCCTCATTTTGACCTTTCCACACTGCCGTCAAACACTCCTATTGTGTTTGATTTTAAATTAATCCTTATTTTGATGAACAATTAAAATACTAATTTAGTGCACTAGAGAAAGGTGTATGGTCTCTGATATACTTGGGTTTTATCACCCGTATATCATCTTTTTAATTAATAAAACATAAGAAAAATCTCATTATTCATAAGAAAATCTTATTTGCATAAGATTCACTTATAATTAATTTTCATACCTGGTAAATCAGTTGACTAATAGTGGCCAAACCAGAAGATTTTTTTCATTTTATACAGAAAAAAAAAATTTCTGTATAAAAAGAAAGTGCAATATCGTCCCATCTTTGTTTACTTGTGCTTCTCTCTTTTGTAGTCATTGTGTATTGTCTCAGATGAAGTCCAGATTTTACTCTTGACTTCAGTGAAACAATTGACAATGTGTGAATTTAAGAGTATTTCTATGACTACATTATAAGAGGCACCAAAAGCCACTATTTGTGTGTCTAGACTTGTCTGTCTGTATCCCACACATGTAGCTCACCACCAAATATGGTACTTTGATGCTTTACACTGAGCTTGGGGTAGCACTACTACACTTGGATTAATTAGAATTTGTCAGCTCCAGAGGTGAGGTTTTCTGATTGTATTTCGCATTTGGGGCTGCTGGTTCCTAAGCAATGGGAGCATTGTCCAATGGCATTGTCTGTTCCCAGTAGAGCAACTCCTGCAAACAAAAGCAGCACCAGATATCAACATCTCAGCCAACAGCTGGAAAGTAGCTGACCTACCAACAGAACTGGGAATGCAAATTTTTATTTTGTGTTTCTCAGCAGTGTCTCCCACCACGTACAGTTCAGCCTCAATGAGTTCTTAGAATTAGTGTCAAAAGCTGCCTATGGGGTAGTACATGTGTAAAGAAGGCTTCTTCCATTACTGATCCATATTGACAGTCTTGTTTCCTCTCAGCCAGTGTTTGTAAATTCCCTACTGTTTGTTAAAAAAGAACAAGGCGCGTTGCATAAACTTAGCAATGCAGGAAACACTGCTTTCAACTTTGAATTCTTGAAGGTAGCTTTAAGCCCTGAAGAGCAATGGCCTTTTAGCCTAAATCTATTTCAGATTGGTTACCATTTCCAAGGAATTTAATATTCTGTATATTTATGTATATCGAGCACTGCATAACTGTAGTGAAGATGAGTATAGATAGAGGTTACAGCTATTCATGAAGTGTCTCAGTTGAATTATAAACACATGCTGTTCTCCTTTGTCTTTTCCTCTTTTGTCTGCAAAATCTGCATCCAGCACTAATTTGGTTTTTATTTTTTAAATTATTTCTTCTAACATCTATAGAAGAGGAACGTTGTCAGTGTGCACATATTACTAAATTGCTTTTATATATATATTAAACAGAGGGTCTGTAACATTTTGTCGTAGATTTTAATTTTCCAAGGAAAGCAGCAAGATATTTTTCATATTTACAATATAAATAGTAAGTGTCTTGGTTTGTTCTACAGTCTCAGTAGTCTCTTCAGTAAGAATACAAGCAGTGTCCAGAATTACTTGCCCATAGCTGTTTGTACAGTATGTCAAACCATTTTCATTTTAAATAAAATATACAGTATATTCAGCAGCATATTCTTATCAAGGACTGTTACTATAATAGGTACAAAATACTCTTTACTTGTTCTACCAACACATACCTTTGAACTTTGAAACACAATCTGTACATCCCAAAGGGAAGAGTTGATTTTTTGACTTTAGAAGAAATCCCATAAAATTTCTCCATTTTGTGAATTCTTTAATATTTTAGACTCATCTTTTCCTTGCCATGTTTTCCAAATTTTGAAATACATGTTGTTCACAAATTTTTTTGACCTGGATTTTTAGTAGTTTTTGGTATATTAGAATATGATAGAAGTGTAACTTTCTGTTTTCTTGAGCTTACACACTTCCTACTTTTGTAGAGAAAATAATTATTTTTCCTTGTCATCATTTATTTGTCAGATAAGTCACCTGATACTTTATATAAAGTTTTCTCTTGTTATTCCTCTCCAGTATCACTGACCTGGAAAGGACACCTAGTTGCTGATGTGAGAGCTTTATCTTACAAATTACTGCACCAGTGTATTTGTACTTGGCCTTCCTGCTTTGTGTGTCTGACCTCTCTTAAAATATCCATGAGAAGTAGAACATGATGTGGGTCACAGGATTATCCTGAACTGTCATTTTTTTCTTTTGAGAGAAGCACATGCAAGATTGTTTGTTTGTTTTAGTGATAACTCTTCCGAAATGTTTAATTCTGATACTGGATGAAGCAGCTGGGCTCGACTGTGCTTCTCAGGCTTAGGCTTCTCCCACACACTGTATTCTTTATATGCTGAGGTGGCAGAGTAACTGAGAATAATGTTCCAAATTCACAGGCTTGTCAATATGCCACATGTTTTGACCATTAAGAATTGAATATGAAAGAACCAGTAAAAATGAAAGTTACAATTTAAATATTGTGTACTTCTGACTTTCTAGACTAGTACTAGCTAAATTTCAGGGCTATCCACGCTATGTTTAAAAAAGCTGTATCACTATGTAAAGTGAGGTTTTAAATGAGAAACGCTGTTACTGTGGGATACAGTCGAAATACAGAATCTTCTGGCTTAGAGACTTCCATCACATTCTGTGCTTTCTTTCAAGGAAAGCAGCATCTTACAGAGCTACATGGATGAGAGAATGTTCTTTTCTGCAAGGCCTTATCCTGAAAAGTGCAGCTGGAAAAATTACAATAGCTGTTACTTGAAAAACACAGGAGTGGGATGAGTAGAAAAGGGACTTCTCTAAAAGTGTAGATAAATAGAAAAATTGGCTTCTCAAGAACTGTAACAGATGGAGAGAATGCATGCCAGTATAGGAATTAGTTCAGCTTTAGGAAAAAAACGGAAGAAATGCAGAGGAAAACCATTTTGTGCACATGTGTCTATGTGTGGGTGCTGTGCAGATTTGTAATGTGTTCATATATGTATATATTAAGGCATAGCAATACATCTTTATGTGAGCATGAGTGTATATATAGAAATACAAGCACGTATTGCAATGTATCTGCATAATAAACTTACACTGAGGGGCACAAGAAAATATAATGGGGATTAAAAAAAGACAAACAGTGACTGAAGATTTTTTTAAATACATTTTATGTATGCTGTCAGAATTCAAATTACCTAGCTAGATCCTCAGAAAAGACCTGGGGCTACTGCAAACATGTCAGTGCAGATGTCTGCTCAATGTTCACTTGAGCAGGGATGGTCAAAAAGAATAATAGGATTTTAGGTTATATTGGAGAAAAGATAGAAAATATAGTATTCTGTAGTGTTGTATGATATTCCATGTCTTGTTTATGATTCTGATTTTGCCCATATTAATTTGAAAGGGTCTGGGAAAGGGCAGATAAGATTATAAAAGATTACCTTTGTTTGTGGGAAGAGCTTTAAAGACAAGAATAATAGAAGATGTCATAAAAGTATAAAAGTTAAGACAATAAGTTTAAAATTCAGGATTTAATATTCATCAAGCTTTAGCTTTTAAACTGTAATGCATGGGAAAACAGCAAATTTAAAGCAGTATAAAAAAATATTTTTGTTTACTATGTGTCAAAGTTGTGCAATTCATAGCAATACAAAATCATATGGAAAGAGGTTTTGTAACAATTTTAAAGAGTTCCTCCCCCTTCTCCTCCCAGGCTCTTCAAGAACAAGTAGAAGTAAGTAAAGTAGAAAATAAATCGGAAAAAATGCTTAAGCATATGGTCCTCTTACTCTAAGATACAGTCACCTGTACACTGGTCCCAGGTATTGTTTGAATCATCAGAAAATGATCACTATTTCAAATGGAATATTTCATCTGATGAAGCAGCAGCCACCTTGGACACTCTGAATGCCTTTCTACATACTCCAGGACATGTCTGTAGAGCTGCCATTGTTATTACAGCAGAGGGCAATCTTGAAATAGAATCATGTTGGTAATGATTTAAATTTCATTTCTAGTGTGCATGAACATTCAGCCTCTTGAGGAAGTGATTAGATCATAAAATGTGTTTAAGACTACTAATATAATTGTCGTTATTATCCAATAGCATGTAGTAGGTATTTCTGCTAGTTGGCAAAGAAAAAAAATCATTTACAAATATCCCTCTCTGCTTTGGAACCATCCTTCTGATTTTTAGTGCCATATGTAAAGGTTGGTATAATTTTAAAGCCTTTTCTTGCTCCACTGTTGTCCCTGCCTAATGTTTATTGCCCACGAGTAAATGTTTTTGACCTCATGGTGAAACATTTCTATTTTGACTTTGTCACTGATCTGGCCTGCAGACTTCCATATAGACTTCCATGTAGACTTCATCTTACTTTGATCATGCTTTTGCCAGCATTAAATTGTTTTGCTTTATCTTCATTTTTTGTTCTTTCCAGGTGTTTCACTGTGTGCATTTTGAGTGCCCAGCACAAAACAGTACCCACAAGGACGAGAATAGTAAGGAATTAACAACAACAGAGGTGGGGACTGGTGGACAGTAGCTTGTTTCTTGCCCTGTTGGAGCTGCAAGCAACTGCTTCCCTGCATTCCCCTCCTGGATCCACCTCGCATCTTCATATTCACCAACCATAAAGGAGGTTGAAAGGGAGCTTTAGCAGCTCCACTGACGTTCTATGAAATTATTCAGAACTTTCTTGGGCTGGCACCTTTTCTTTCTTTGTGAATGAAGGGGACCATGTCGGAAAGATGGAAGTATTGAAATGGAAAAGGCTTTCTCCCAAGGACATGAAGAGACTGTTCCACTCTCCTCGATACGTTCAAATCAGGCTGGTCTCCAAGGGGGGAGAAAATAGGTCTTCATCAAGTACCCCATTAACACCCTACCTCTCTAACCTAACCAAGGCAAGGAAAACAGAAGGGAATAAAAGGCAGAGCTACATTGGAAATCTAAAATTACTCAAGCAGAATGGAAAGCATGTAAAATAAGTATTTGTTCCCTGGAGGTTTTTATTAGCAAAAAAAATTGTTTATGGAACACATCAGTCCAGAATATATTTTATTTTTAAAGTGATTCTTCATCCATATTCCTTTGTAACTAGTAATCTGTTTTCTAAATAATTTTGATTCTGTATTCCACTTAGTTTCTTATTTTTGTCTATAGCAAATGCTGTACAGTAGATTAAGGAAGTATCAGACATGTTTACCTGCTGAGATGCAAATTCTCTCATTCATCAGTGGGATGACAAGAAAAGCATTCATGATATCAACAAACTAATTAATGTATCTATATTAAACTTGACCTTAGTTGACTTTTCAAAGTACAAAATTGTCATTTCCTACATTCAGAAGGAAGTTTCTAAATCAAACATCTGTCTTGAAGAAAATTGTATTTTTTCACTCCTGAAGATGATTATTTAAATTTTGCCTGCCTAAGACAACTTGCAACAGAACATCAAAAATGTTTGGTTTAGAAAAGTGGAACTCCATCTGGTCACTGACAAGCAGTTGTTCAAATACCAAAAGACGAATTTGCAGATAATTTACATTTTTCCAAGAAGAGTTGTTTTACAGTCTGGAGCTAAAAATGCAAAGGCTGTGTATTATGCATTAACATTTCTCATGATCTTCATAAAATGCGATGCTTTTGCACTGTATTGTAAAAGATCCGGTTCTTACTTTACAGTCACAGAATTCCTTATCCGTGCATATCTGTCTGGATTACGTTGCCTGGTACTTTGCTTAATCTGTTTTCACTCTGATGATGATGATGTAGTCTCTTACTCTCCAGATCTGCATGACTTTTAGGAAGAGCTCCATATCCATCTTTCAGTATGGGATAAAGAGATTTTGTATTAAGACAAACGCTGGTGTAATGGGCAAAATTGATTAGGATGCTTGCTCCTCCTCACAAAGTATATTATATTGGAAATGTCAGCTAACCAGTTTTATGAACTTGGAATTTCCTGTGGTGATAAATAACCTTGTCAGAAGAAAACAAAGCTGGTGCAGGATAAATACGGTTTTCCATTACATAACCATAGTGATAAAATGAGTTATATCAACATAGCAAATTGCATCTTAATTTATCACACTGCTTAATTTGAAATAATTTCCCTGTTGGATACTAGTTGTGCTAAACCCAAGAAGAAATATAATCAGTGGTAGCAATGAATCAGAGGATATTTCAAATAAGAAAAACATCCTTTTTCTTTCAAATGAAATTGATTAGGCTTTATCAATAATATTATAGTATTTTTTATTGCCAGATTACAGTTTAGTTCTGAAATTTGCGTACAGTTCCCTCACTTCCCGCTGCTGTGTTCTGACTTGTGAATGTCTGTTGGTGAAGATGGATGTCCACTGTGCTGTATAAAGCTTGTAATTCATGTGCCACAGCTGCCTTGGACAGTGTGGAGTTCTGAGGCAGGATACTGCGTGTGCCAGCCACCTCCCAGTCTGCAGGGCTGATTACTTTATGGCTTAACAGCCTTTGGAGCATGGAAGAATTGAGACCAGCTACTGAGGGCACCACTCTCATATTTATACAAAGTCCAAACATTTGGAATTTTTTTCCCTTGAAAAGCAGAAAACTTTTTCAGTTGCAATCTGTGGTGGAACTACTGAGATGCCTGGAGCATATCTTGCTTTTGGTAGATAAATCCTTGCGTGGCAGTTGTGGTATTTCTTTGCAGTTCCATCAAACCAGTCTGCTTTTCTCAAACTGTGGATAAGCAAAGGGCATAACTTCTTACCTGTTAGTATTTAGTAGCCACCATTGTAGAGGACGTTAAAAAATCTAAACTCAAAAAAGGTCTGAGCCTAGGCCATCTGTTCTGAGCCTAGGCTCTCAGAGAAATAATGGAATTTTTCCATTTGTAATCTTTGATGTGCACAATTAATTTTTAAGATACAAATAATTCTTGTAGGCTATAACTTATGGAACATCTGTTTGATCGTGTCCTGTAAATCATTGTGGAACAGAAATGTCTCTCTGTTTCCCATGACATTCACTCTCTGCCAAGAATCTGGATGAACATATCTGAAATCCCCAAAGCAAAAACTCTTGAGGTCCTACAGGCCCTTCGGTTTTCCACCTCAGTAAATCAATAAAAAGAAAAACCAACTTTGCATTATCCCTTCATGCAGGTGAATAGCAATTTTTAGTATTAGACTTCTTATCAGTCACAATGGCCTTTCTCAGAGTCTTTATTTTATTTAGAGTTGCTCTGAGAAGCTGGCATCAAGATGAGCCCAGTGAGCTCCCAGGCTTTTAAGGCAAGCCCTGCCACAAGCCCTTCACACTTGCAACCTTTACCCTCATTATTTAAAGATATAATGTTTACAGAGAGCTGAACTCCACTGGGTCTTCTAATATTGCCCACCAACAAACACCCCTAATACCTGTATTTCTTAGAAGAGGTCTCTTATCTTAAACATTGTGTTAGCAATGTATTAGCGACATAGGAGGATACAACACAGAACTGATGTGTGGTTTTGTGTGAATGTTCTCATTCTTTCTAATTATTGTCTGTATTTATTGACTCCCAAGTTCAGGTGTACTTCCTGTATATTCCACTGAAGTTTTTTTTTTTACCTTTTCTCTTTTTATCTTTGCTTTTCCTTTCAGCCAAAGTAAGTTGTGCTGTTATGGTGTAGTATGAGGTTTTATCAAAGTGATGAAATGCTGTAATTATTCAGAGCTGTGTAATCAGTCTTGTTCTATTTCAAGCAAGGTTAGGGCAGAATGGACCAGGTACTCATTGCTTTCCAATCAGGAACTATAAAATAGACCTGTTGTTAGAGTTCTGCATAATGGAAATAACTATACTGACAATATTGAGCCATTGATTCTACTTGGTACTTCAGTATCTTTAAATTCCCCAGGCCTTCTTTTCTCAATTTTACTTCCATAGGTTGAATTCAGTCTTAGAATTAACTCACATTAGCAATGTGAGTTAATTCTAAGTTCAGCAATGACCTTTCTAAAATCTTTTTATTTAGTTAACTTTTTCTAGATTAAAATAAAAGAGTTTTTATTCACAGAATGTTGGGGAAAATTATTATCTGAGGAAATTAATTTTTGAAGTGAGCAAACATTGTGCAGCTTACAATTTTTCAAGATGCTTTTCACGCCATTTCCAATTTTTCAGCCATTTCCAATTAAAACATTCAAATGGCTGTTAAATGGAATTACAATGAAAGAAGCTAAAGCAAGTCTAATGTAAAAGACAATACAGAGGAGAAATCACTAATTTTGTTAGAATAAGAACTCTTCTTCATTGCAGTTTTCTTCCTTCAGAGCTCCATTTCTTTCTTCTTTTCTCCATGAAAATCAGTTATTCATTGTGACAACTCATGTAAGAGCTCAGTGCTTCTCAGCATTGCTGAAAAATTCAGTTTAATGCATCTTCGTCTTTACTAATGACAACATTAGCAAATTTTCAGTTGAGTACCTGACTTGATGAGAGTTCGTTTCCATAAAAGAAAGCAAAAGAAGTCTGTAATTGTTTCAGTCTGATTAAATTTTCAGTTTTTCTACAAAAATTAGATGACAAAGTTATTGCCTTTCTTGTCTGATTGTTGTGTCATTGCAGTTCTGGTTATAAAGTGACTGCCACTCAGAGACACTTAATAAGGGGTTAGAACTTTGAATTCACAAGCTATAGATTGCATTTCTCTATGAAGATATTAATTGGCTTATATTTTGACAGGTGCTAGTCTACTGTCAAATAAACAAGTGAATGCATTGGTAATTTTGTTGTTGTGATTAGAGTAGTAAGCAAATGATAGAGCCAGTAAGAGTTAATGTATCCAAGAGTAAACGTTTAGGCTTGTGCATCATCATATCAGTTGCCAGAGCACTAAACCATGCTTCAAAAATAATTGTAGATCCCAGAGGATGCTTGAGGCATGGTTTCCATCCCCATCTCTCAGTTAATGGTTCTGTTTAGTTCTCTCTGAGCTGGTTGTTGTTGTTGTCAGTTGTACTAGTTAACTCATATATATATATATATATATATATGGAAGCTTCACAAAGCTTTGTTCAGGATACAGAAGTAAAAGTCCTGGGTCAAGTTTTAGGACTGCTTAAATACTCATACATACACACACACATATATATATTTGTATGTATGTGTATGTGTGTATATGTGCATTAAATAGAGGTCGTAGCTAATTATTTAGCTTGCATTTAGAATATGTTCTAAAGTTCCAAAATGGAAAAAAAAAAAAATCTATGCAGGCAGGTGGGAAATGCTGGTGTTGTGGTAGGGCAGGATGCTGGTTGCTTTAAAAGTGTAAATGTGTAAAAAAGGTACAGGTGAACCAGTCCAAAGTTTTTGTCCAGTTGTTAAATATTGGCGATTTGGCTGTAGTGAGGTATATATTATAAAAAGCAAGTTGAATGCTCATCTCAAAGATGGGTGCAGTCCAAAGAACACAGGTGCTCCTCCTACCTACCTTGTCTGCTGTGGCTTGCAGTAGTTACAGAGTGAACCCTCATAGGACTTCTGTTACTGCTGAAAAAACCCTTCAGTCTTTTTGGCCCTTGCCAAGCTTTCGTTGCAAAGCTTTGGCTGAGGTAGTGACGAAGTCCCACTCGCATTCCATGGTAGAATCTGGGTCTGTGTTTGAATGCTTACATGAAAAGTTTTAAAATCACTCTGCAACTTTATTTAGGTAAAGAAAGCCCAAATTAAAAAGTGCAGCATAGTATGAGGAAACTACAGGTATCTGTCATATGCCCATGTACTGACTGCCTGTGCAACCACACACCTGTCTTATCGTACTGTATGTGTTTAATTACTGTGGCATGTCCAAATGGTGGAAGTGAAGAATGAGCTCTCACACAGCCAGTCATTAGGGAAGTACTTCTCATACTGTTCCTTGCAGCCTAATACAATAATACAACTCAGTGTTCTGAAGAAATTATAATTCATTCCTTACATGAATGCAATGGAATTGAAGTTCAGATTACTAAATATTTGAATGAGTGGTGGCATCACCCTGCCCAGGTGTAAACATGCCTCTCCAGTGCCTCTTAATACTTAGGCCCTGGGCTATCACAGAAGAGGAGAGCTGCACTATTGGTAAGATGAACCTTTATTCATCCTTTTTGAACTTATCATCTTGGCACATCTATTCTCTTTGTGCAGCTGCTCAGTTAAAACAAGTTTCTCATCATTTTTAGAATTAATCCTCTGACTCCTGAAAATCGGCAGGTACGCATCAACAACTTCAGTCAATTATATTAAGCAATCTGAGGAATTTACAAAATGAATCTAATATGGTATTTTACACCAAATTCTGTGTGTCCAAAAAGTACCAGCCAAGTCCTGAAATACCAAGTGAGTTGGACAGCATTACTGCTCAGATGAGGGTGTCTAAACTATGTGCCCTGTAGTCTAAGTGAAGAGTAATTATCACAGTGTCTTTCTGTAGAGGAATCAGGGAATCACAGAATGATTGGGTTGGAAGGAACCTCAAAGATCATCAAGTTCCCACCTCCCTTCCATGACAGGGACACATTTCACTAGACCAGGTTGCTCAGAGACCCATCCAAGCTGGTCTTGAACGCTTCCAGGGATGATCATCCATAACTTCTCTGGGCAGCCTATTCCAGTGCCTCATCACCCCCACAGTGAAGAATTTCTTCCTAATACCTAATCTAAACCTACCCTCTGTCAGTTTGAAGCCATTCCCCCTTGTCCTGCCTCTACATGTCCTTGTAAAACATCCATCTCCATCTCTCTTGTAGGCTCCCTTTAAGTACTGGATAGACGCAGTCAGGGTCTTCCCAAAGCCTTCTCTTTTTCAGGCTGAGCAATCCCAGTTCAGCCTTTCCTTCATTCATGTAATTGTGGCATACATCAGCTTTCTGTTCTCTCTGTACTCCTGAGCTATAGTTGCTAGCTGGCAAGATTTGTGGTTGATACCTGGAATCCAGTAAGTGTGTTTAACCACAGATGTTAAGAAATTTTTGTCTTTTCCCAAAACTTTTAGCTTGTGCTTTTGAAACATGGTCAGGCCACAGAATTGTCTTTTGGGCATCTTCTATAGCTGTCTGTTGGATTTTTGAGTTGCCTTCAGTTGCTTAAAGATGGTAAGATTCTTAGGAATTTCTCATAGAAATTTGTCATGCTGAGAAATGGCTTTTGAAACAATCATGGCAGGTTTGTTGGTGGAGAACAGGGGCAGGTTTCTTCTTCTTCTATAGGCCAGGATCCTGTTTGGTTATTCTTTAAGTTTGTTTTTGCCATTTTTAATAACAAGGGTGTCGGTGTTGCATGATTTGGATCTGTTTCAGAAATTTACTCATTTTGAGAGGTAAATACTTGAATGTTTTTATGCAGTAATAAAAAGCTCATGAGGCTTAGATGATTAGATTAGAAATATCTCTTAAAGCAAGAACTGGAGTTGCAAAAAGAGGAGTTTGGGGGAAAGAAAGACTGGTGTGGAATTACATAGCAGCATCTGTACATACATAGCGATGGAAACGTATGTGTTAAGCAAGTTGAGTGACTATTTGCAAAGATGTGTTTCTATAGCCTTTTCTTTGTTTAAAAATGGAATTTTGTTAAGGAATCTATTACTCATCTGAATATGAGTGCTAAAAGACAACATAGGAAGTGAGGCTTTAGTAGTTTTTATGGCAAGAGCAACACAAAGATACAATTCTTGTGGTCTGAGCTAATTCTGTTTGTCCCCAGTCTTCCCGGCTCTTACTTTCTCCTACATGCTTTCCCCAACCTGCTTGTTACTCCTTTTCCTCCCTACATAGCATCATATCACTGTTGCTTGGGTGTTCCATGTAATTTTCCTCCATATTGTGATGTATTTAGGAATTTTTAAAAATTACTTTGTTTCACCTGTTTATCCTATGCTGAATAAAATATCATCATCCCCTTTCATTCACATCAGACTCTAAAGGCAACTGCCACTAGGCTGTCAAGTGCTAGTGAGCAACATTTGAATTTGCTCTCTATGGATGTGTGAAATACTAGTCCTTTTGGGCCTTGTACTTCCATGATCTGTTTACAGTCTGTTACCCTTAAGAGGAAAATAAGTAAGAAGTTTATTGTTGACTTAGGAAGTAGGTCATGTTTTATGCTGGCTTACATAACTTAAGTTTAAATACAAATTTTAAGTATTTCTTTCTCACCATGGTACACTAGATACACGCTCAATTTGCTTGTCATGCATTGTCCAAGGCATTAATTGTACCTAAGTGTTCTTTTCTAAGTAAACTGCATCATCAAGAGTGAACCTTGAAAGAATTCATAACTTTTCCCTGTGTGAAGGTATTGTAGCTATCCAGGGATCTGAACATCATACTGAGCACGTGGATTCATTTTGTGAAGTACAGCATTACTCCACAATTTGGACCGCATGTCTGCTACCCTTGTCCAGTCTCTTGTAAAATGTTCTTTCCTTTTTGCTTTGCTCGGTGTTACTGTTGTCTTTGGTTTTCTTTTTTAAGTGAATGTTAATGTTTAGAGCCAGGCTAAATAGAAGTTTAGCTTTTAGTGAACTTTTTCACTCATTCTCTGTTAGTGGCTCCTCTTTCTTGACAGACAGTAATTTAAATCCATTTTACACTTATGTTACCTTCCCCTTCTCTGTAGCAATTATAATTGTATCTTGAAATTTTTGTGCATTACATCTCTTTCCTTCTTTTTCATAGAGTGGTTCTAAACTACCTCAGACTTTGTTGTGAGCAGGTACGAGTTTCAGCTACAGTTTTTAGCCTCTATCATAGTCTTCGAATGTTCTTTAAGTGCATGTGTATGTAGCAAAACCAGCCTGCCAGACCCTGATTGCATTTCCAGGAACACTGTCCCAAGTGAGACATGTAATTGGGATGAATTCACAGCCACACCTGTTCAGGCTCTCGCTGATAACTCTTTCAAGAAAAGCTTTTCAGGAGCGCAGCTTCTGGCATGGGAAGCGCTTCAACTTTCTCTTTGAAGGGACATGATGCTGCCTGCACTTGATGGCTTCCACCTCTCCATCATCCTGACAAGCATCATAAAACTGCATCATCAGGCCTCCATCCCTGGCTGCAGGATCCATGCTATTGCATTGGACTGTGCTCATCATATGAGAATAAACCCCACGTGGTGTGTTCTGATGACCTTGGTGTCAGTTTATTGTCATTTTATACTGTGGCAGATGTGCATTACCAATCCTTTGGGCTGATTAGGTTTCAGGTAAAATGGTGTTTGCAGATTGTGCTGCAGTGATCCAGTTGATAACTTTGGGAATTGTCTGGTTTTGTAAGTTATCCATTTAATAACCCTACAAACCTCGTTAGTACTGATTTCCTTTTCACCAGCAGACATGCATATCATCAAACAAGCATTTTGTAATATGGAATTTTCTATGAGCGTCCGGAAAAAGAAGCATCCCAATTATTTTCTTAGTAGCAATGTGTGTATTTGTAACAAAAGTTTTAGAATTATTAAACTGCTGTAAGCTATTTTGTGCATGCTCTGGCATTGTATTAACAGTTTGTTTTAACAGCTGATAAGCAGAGGGCTGTGGCAAACAAGGAAGGCTGGCTGTGGATTTTACAGTTTCAAAGAGCAGCAGAGTGCCAGAGTGGATGCAGGACCAGACAATGCTCAAAGCAAATAATAAAGTGAAACTGTTGTGCTTTGTATTTATTTCTTTGGGGATTCTTCTTCAAAGTATTTAACTTCACAGGAAAATATAGAGTATATTTAAAATAGTAACAATTAGAAATACACCTTTTCAAGAATGAGAGAGGTGTGATTTGGAAAATAAAGTGATCTTTTGTGCTTCACTGCTTGTCTGTAGTTTTGTTAACATAATGTTAGAACCTGTCTGATGCTGCTCACACATTGCATGTGTGAATAGAAGACTTTGGGCAGAACTGTATTAATTTCTCATCAGAGCAAGGAAGTTAGTAACCTCATCACTGATATATTAACTTATAACAACACAGTCTTAATATCAACATAGAAAAAAGTGGTGATTTTCACTGCAACTTCCAGGCCACCGGACATCCACTAAGCTACTGCAAATGTTTGGACCAACAAGTGCTGGGTGTTGCCACCATTATGTGCTTCTACACTCTCTGGATGAACTGTATGAATGAGTATTTCACTGTATTTCACAAAAATGTGGACAAATATTGTGAGACTTGGGATTCTGTTTCCTAAAAACAAACCAAACAAGGCTTGATTTTTCAGATGTTTGTAGCTGATAAACCCATCGGACTACCATGAAAGGTGGGAGCATTGAATGTTTGATTCATGAATATTAGACCTTTTATCTTCCTGGCTTATCAGCCTCACATATTGAACAGAATTTTTGTAAGCCTTGCCCATCTTTCAGAACTTCATACCCTAAAGCAGTGACTGTTCTCCAGTCTCTCTCTGTAACTATGCTACATTCCTCTATCATGTAATCTTCTAAGCATTTGTATGTCATGCTATTTTCTTCATAAAAGTACCTAGGAAGTTGTGAGGTCAAACTCAAAAAAAGATGGTACTAAGTTGTGAGATCAAGCTGAGGTACCACAGCAAATCATACCATGCCATAATGCAGTTAAATCTAATTTCTTTTGTGCCTTGATTAGTCATACAATAGTAAATACGTTTGCCAGTTATTATTAGATTCTGAGAATATAAATGAGATGTTTAAGTGTCAGATCCTCCTGTTCATTTTAAGAAGCAGATGTGTAGATTCTGAAGCATAAGCTGCCACTCAGCTCAGTTACTAAATTGTGACACATGTGGAAATACTGAGGCAAGGAAGCCATACTTTTGAAATGATGTGTGCATAAAAACGTACAGGCTGAAGGCAAGACAGAAAGCAGTATAATCCAGTCAATGAGAAGAAGCTCATGCTGGAGCCATCTGCATTCCCATGCCATGTGTCCAAGTTAAAAAGAGAGTCGATGACTTTACTGTCTTGACAAATCAGAGGCCTCTTGAGACCTTTGGGAAATTTGCATTGCAGCCCTCAGCAAAATTTTGATTGTGTTCAAGATAATGCAGTTTGTAGTGAGTGCTGGATGTATTAGACTAGAAGAAAAAACACATTAAAAAAAGCTTAGAGTGCAGGAAAAGACGTAGGATGAGAACAAAGCTAAGAAGAAATATTTCTCCTTGCTCTGGTAAGGGTCCAGTTTATCTTTGTGCTTGGGTAAAATCATCAGCTGGGAGGGCTCACTAAGGGAGTGCAGACTGAAGTGGAAATTCAGCTGCCTTTCCAAGCATTACTGGAGTGCAGTCAGCACTGTCACTGCTACAGCCTGAGGATTTATTTCAAAGTTGTTTCTAATTCTAAGTGATGGGCTTGCTTGCTTGAGCAGTGGCAATTGGAGCTTAAAACATCATGACACATCATTTCAAGTAAGAATTGGAAAGATCAGATACAGATCAAATCACAATAATTTTATCTTTACAATAAAAAGCAAAATGCACATAAACAGGATGTTTTTGTTGCTTATTCATTTTGTATTTTATCATCTATCAACTGCTGCTTAAATATCCTTGTAGGCTGTGTTAATTAAATTAAACATCCTGGAAAGTAGGCAATGGTTGCCTTATAGCTCAAGGCAAAAAAGAAATAATTGTATAAAATTTTATTTGAGTCTGTATTTCCATGCTTTGCCATTCTCTTTCCCTTTTTCTCATCCAATAGTATGCTGACCTTCTGCAGCTGGAAAAGTGTGTGGGTTTTGCCTCAAAAGCAAGAACTGAGGTATAGAGATAAAAGCATATCCCACTTAATAAGAGTAGACACATCACAAAAGTACTCCTTGTTGCAGCTGAGTCATTGGGAAGTGCCTGGTCTGTGCAGTGCCACCTTTAGTCCTGTTTATGAAAGACTTCATAAAGTCCTTGTTGTCTTGCTTTTGAAGGTGGTAAACATTAACTTGAAGGTTGATTAAATTTCTAGGTATTTTTCCTTGAAGACTGCATGACTCGGGGAGAAACTGAAATATTCACAAATCTTCCCCATGCCCCCAGCAACAAACTGTCTGATTGCACAGGAACCCTTCTGGCTTGCAGAGAGGGCATGGGCTGGTTGTTCCCAAGGTGTTCATGGAAACGCATCTGTAGCTCTCTTTGATCAAACACCTCCATGTTTTTCAGATGTGAATGTTCACAGCATGTGTGTAAGGGAGATAGTGGTATTCTTAGCACAGAAATATCACCATCTCTGGAATAAAATCAAGTTGGCAAGAAGGAGGTGTTTTTACAATATAAAAGGTATATTTGGTTTTCCATCGTCTGAACACTGTTTTTTGTGAGGAGACATTCTGCACCCTATGACAAATGAGTTTCTTTTTGGAAACCTAAATATACCCACTAGATCACCAGTATCCTTGTGTTCATTGACTTCTTCAAGGCACTAAATGTATTTGTGAGTTTATTATCTCCTCCACAAAAGCCATCCTGAGTGTTCCCATTGTGTGTCTATTGAGGAGGAAATGAAGATGACCCACCCTTCTGTGCACTGTGCAATAGCTTTTACATTTTCACATCTGCCAGGTCACGTGTGTGCTTTTACCTGAGACTTGCTTGTCAGTCCCCAGATTCATTCATAGTCCTTCACTTGCACTTGTGGTGTGATTTTTAGAAGACACGAGCTGCTGCTGGGCACCTGCATGTGCTGTATGCAGGGGAGGAACCTGCCCCAGACAGGGAAGCCCAGCTGTAGAATAGCCAAGGGCTTTGGTCATCCTCAGAATCAGACTCAGATTGGAAAAGACCTCTGAGATCATTCAGTCCAATCTTTGACTGAACACCACCTTCTTAAATAGATGATGGCATTGAATGCCATTTCCAGTTGTTTCTCAAACACCTTCAGGGATGGTGACTCCACCACCTCTCTGGGCTGTCCATTCCAATGTTGAACCAACCGTTCTGTGGAGAAATTCCCCCTGTGTTCCAACCTGAACTTCCCCTGGCACAGCCTGAGGCTGTGTCTTCTCATCCTGGCACTGGTTGCCTGGGAGAAGAGGATGATCCCCACCCAACTACACCCTCCTTTCAGGGGTTGCAGAGAGCAATGAGGTCTCCCCTAAACCTCCTGTTCTCCAGGCTAAAATCCTCATGGAGGTGTAACTGCTCTCCAGTGCATCCTCCCTGATCTACCCTTACCTACTGCCTCGTGCCTCGGGTACTCTCAAATAGTTGGATCTACTGCCTGGAGCTCATGCACGGGCAAGAGCAGAGACTGAGACACAGCTGTGCTCATTTAATACAAAAACCTCTTTGCCTTGTAGGTGATGCATGCTCACACATATTTCTGCACACTTGATGTATGCAAATGGCCACCAGCAAATCAGCTGTGCTCATGCACACGCTTTGCTAATGAGAGATCCCGAATTCGACACAGAGAATTTGTGAGCTTTGAAAATATGGGCTGTTGTATCCTTAGGTGGTAAGCTTTGTCACAGGTTCCAGGATTGCTGCTTAAAAACCATGTGAAAGTGATTCTAGCAACAATTACTTCTAATTGCCCTTGCCTTGGAGATGCATGAGACGAAGTCTGAGCTCTGTTCAGAGGTATTTACTTTTTGATAAATAGCCATTTTGCAGCTTGATTTAATGGTTTCATTAGGCACACGAACGAAGAGATCATGCACAGACAAATGTACTTGCACGTATCAATGAAGGGCATGGTAAGAGTATTAGAAATTTGCTTAAGGCACAGCTGAGGCTGCCTGGTGCAGGTCTATAAGTGCATTCTGTTTACAAAGCAAATTACTGTCAATCCATCATTGCAATGTGTTAAACTGATGCTGCTATAAGGATCTGAAAAGGTCTTGCTTTCCAGCAGTCTAATGAAATGAACACTTACGATGTGTATTTTAGGAAAGGAGAATGTGGTAGAAATAGATCTATTTCTGTCAGGTGTGTTCTTTATGCTGAATGCTCTCTGCTAAACCTCTGCATAAATATCCTTGTTGTTTTAATTCAGATGCGACATTATCACATTTTGTTATCAGCTGCTGGATGAAAAGATATTTTTGCCAAGGTGCTGACATAGTATGGTTTTATTGCTACTTACACTGCTCAGAATTCAGTATCACATAATGGATGTGATGGTTTATTTTATAGATGTATTTCTAAGCTCAAGTTTCACTATTAATAAACAGATAAATGTGGGTTTATTGATATAAATGGAACATATGTCACAATAATCCTTTAGCCATGTTCTAAGCTATACAGTGTTAGCAGAATTCTACCAATATATAAATTTACATTATAGTTATATTTTGATTTATCTAGTTATTAATTGTAATACCAGATGAGAATGGCTACCTTTGGAAGTGAATGGAACAAGGAAAGCAATTGCCTGTGCTTTTGATGCTGTCATAGTACTGTCCTGGTTAAACCTTAGTAGGAGAATAAAAAAGCACAGCTTTGCAACTGAGGCTGTTAGAAGAAATGTGGTTTTCTGCACAAACATAGGAAAAAACAATAGGGGTGTTCTCATACTCCCAGTCAACAGCTTTCCAGTTGATGTGTACAGTTAACTCTTCTCCCATATGTTTAATGATCCTGCTTTCTTGACCTGCTCCCAGCAGCTTTCATCCTTCTATAGCTCCAGAAAATTTGTGGCACAATTGTGATTTGGTGTTAGCTCTTGATTAGAACTGACAGCAAGTCCAGTATTCTTCCTACCTTTCTGAAACTCGGAGCACAATATAAGCACACGTATATTATCCTGTATATTTGATAAGATCAGAATTACCCATTAAACTGACTTTTCTTTTTGTTTCAAACTAGACTAGGCCCCATGAGTTACAGCAAGAAATCCTGTAATCTTCTAGCACTTGCCAGATTCAGGCTTGACTGATGGTGTGCTTAAGAACTTCCACTGTCTCTCGCACTGGCACACAGATGTTTGGGTGATGGCCCAACACCTGGGGGTTCTAGTACATGACCAGGGGGAATAAAACATCTGCTCAAAGAGGATGTTGTTTTCCCTTCATGTCATTGTTAATGCTGGCAAGCTCAGAAACACAAGCCACAAGTTTACTGATATTCCAAGGGCATTTTCTTTCTTGTTTTCCAAGTATTAACTCTGAACTGCTCCCAGTGGTAGCTGTTCAGAGAAATTACTGTCCCAATAACTTAAATGCTTAGATTTCTAAGCTTAACTGTTACACATTTCAGATATTCTTTCAGTGGGATAAGAAAACAGGAATCCAGCTTATTATTCATCTTCAGAAAATGATCTTTTAGTCAGATTTATGTATATGAAGCAGCTCATGAAAGGGCCTGGCACTTCATTTTAGGCTTACATATGACCCATAGTCAAGGAGATGCTCTTGTAAACATTGCAAGGATTTTTTCCTCTCTGACTGAGACAGGAGCTGATGAAACATGAATATTCATATATGAATATTCCACAACAGCCAATTGACCAACAGGTAAGGCTGGTGTTTACCTGTAACAGTTTCTAAGGTCAAGAGATAACAAAATAATTTAGATCATCTGCTTTCCAAGGCTGTGAAATCCTAACTATGTAGCCTGAGCTTTGAAGCTGGCACATCCCTACATTAGGCATTTTGAATATGATCTCTAATTGTCTCCACTGATTGCAGTAGTGGGCAGGCCAAATCAACCTTGCTGTTGGGCAAGACATAGATTTATGTGCCTTCTGCTAAGACACCACAGAGAATGCTCATGGTTGCCTGAAGCAGTCCTGTATCAAATGTAGTAGCTGACTTCTATTCCATTAAGATGCATCTGTAGTATCAGCATCCAAAATATTAAACTTTTTCAACTTGATTACAAGTTTATGTCAAGGTAACTACGGTACAGTCTCTGTCACTAATATCACTTGCAGCACCACCCTGGTGACATAAGATCACAGTTTTGGTAGTCATCTAACTGATGAAAATATTCTCTGCTAGGTACTGTGCAAAAGTGTTATTTCAGGTGTAGTTTGGAAGTGTTGGCTGGCCCATTTTGTGGCAAGGAAGATAACAGACATATTCTGTTCCCCTGAAAATATTCTAGAAACTATTAGGTAACAGGTGTTTTGTAGATTGTTCTTCTGAGAATGTGAAGTAGCAAGTTGTTTTAACATTTTCCTCTTAAGTGAAAGTAAAATTGCCCATTGTTTTTTAAGTGATTTTAATTTTAAGGTTGATGGGCAGACCAGAGTCTTGTTTTTCTCAAGATTAATGGGTTTCCTTACCTGTCTTTCTCCCCATTGTTTCCTTTTCCCTCCACCATCAGAGCCAAACTAGTAAAACCTAGCAGATGCTGACAAATAGAAAGAACCCCTTCTGCTGTTAATTTATCAAGAAAGTGCTAAAAATATGGTTTTCTTGTTCACTTAATCATTTTGACAAGCTGACACTACAATGTATCATCACTAGACAGGTGACAATGCTAATTCTGCAGCAGGTTCTCAAGGGAGATTTTTTATTGTAAAAATTGACATGTATTGTATCAAGGCAATCAAAATACATTTAGGAAAACAGCAATTCACTGCTTTGTGCAGTTAAATATCTCTCTGGGTCTTTATCACTGTTGAGACAGAGTTTCTGCTAATCTCAGCAGGCTCAGAATGTGGGCTCTGGTAAAGCTGGCAGGTCCTTTATGTCAGTCCCTGCTTCTGAAGCTGTTGTGATGTTGACAGATAGGAACTAGACAGATGTTTGCTTCATGATTCTTTCCCTGGGGGGTCCTGTCAAAGCTCTTGGCAGGAAAATTGGGGAATTACCTTGGAAATTGCTAACTCACTTTCCCAAAGCGATAGACCAGTGCATTACAAAACAAATTTGACCAGTTTGTGAATGTATGAACTGCCTCCAGAAAGGAAAGGAAACTATTCCTAGCATAGATGCTGTCACACATCTCTTGCACTGTCAAATCAGTTCCATTGCTGTTGGCAAGGACTGGTGTCTGATGCTTCAACTGAAGGGAAACATTCTCTAAAACATACATGATTTGAGTGGTCCTGGACAGAAGACAGTCAGGAAGCAATTCCTGAGAAAACATGCAGGGTAGAGGGAGAGAAAAAAGAAGTTTAATTTTTGTTTTTGAGTGCATTTTCAGAAACTGTGGTAATCAGCAAGGTATAAGATTCAGGTAAAGAGAAATTCAAATTATCTCCTCGCAGATGACTGTTTGTCCTGCAATGTGAGGTCGGATTGCCTTTTTTCTTCATGGTTCCCATCGTGGTAGTCAGAGGACCAGGCTGCAGGCAGAGGGAACTGAGATGGCTGTACCCCTGTGTACAGTCAGGTGTTGGAAGTGTCAGCTGGCAATATGTTACACTGCTAATTTTGCTCCATGGATTACGTGCTGTGCCCACATGTTGAGATGCTTTTAACTTGTGTGCAGACTTTGATCTTTCTTTTTCTTTTTTTTTTCCCCTGGTATTAGTGGGTTTTATCTGTGACCTGTGCAAGAAACAGCCCAAGCTGAGGAGAATATCTAAGCCTTGCTGATGCCTGCCATATGGTGACTTATCCTGAGATATATTTTTTCTTGATTTCTGTGATATATTCAACATCACAATCCCCATATGGTTATTGCTTCTTTGTGTATTCCAGTGGGAGTTTATCTTTTGCTTTTAGAAGATTTGCCACAGAGACTATCCTTAGTGGAACAGCACTATGTGCCTGGCTCATCCACTCATCCTCCCTAGTTAGGGATGCATCAGGGACTCTGTGTTAAATTGGGAAAGGCTTTTAAAGTTGAATATCTGAATACTGAAAGCTGTAGAAACACTGAAGAACAAACAGAAGGCATCATATATTAGAGTGTTCGGTCAGCTTTGACTTCCTACTGCCTACAGCTGACTATGACTTGATTTTCATGGCAAACCTTGGGGAATCACAGTAAAGCAATATCCCCTCCTCCTGAAGTGACCAGAAATACTTTCTTCCATTACAGCAAATTCAAAACATGCAACATGCTCAAGGATCTTTGCTGAGCTATTACAGTAATGTAGAACTGCGTCATAGTTCCACACATTCAATATCAAAATATAAAAGTATGTTGTTGATACTGGCAAGTCAAATCTATCTAGGTGCTCAGCAGGTTTTTAATAAAATGACAATCAAAAAACCAAACCCCTGTTGTTCATCATAAAGCACTTTTCCTGCTGTTTCACCTTACCCTGAAGACCATGACTTTTCACACCATCATACTGGGGGCGTGTCCATGGTAGTGAGTAGTGATTCTGGGAGAGAACAAGTGCATCGACCTGCTTAAGGGTCACCTTGTAGAGGGCAGCAGGAGTTACTGAAGTCAGAAAAACATCCTAAAAAATCCTGAAACAGAGTCCAAAAAAAATGCAGACTCAGTGGGACTCTTCAAGTTACAAGCAACATGCTGCTGCTATGCAATGGTTTCCAGCTGGAAGCACAGTGGAAAAATAAACCCAGACCAAAGTAGATGCTGCTTTTTCCAGTTCCCAGTAGACACATCAGTGCACTGCATAATATGATTTATTCAATTACATGTTTGTCATTCAGACATCTGTTAGATTTTTATATCCTTAGCTATAGTAATAAAGGAGTTTCATATAATGTCTTATTATCAGATGCTGGAAAGCAGCACTGTGAAAGATGTCACTGATTTTGAGAGGCACAGTGCATGCATATCATCAAGATTAATTAATGGTAACAAACAACATCAGTGTGAGAATTTTATTAACCTAACTGCCTTTGTTTTCAAAACAGAAAATATGTAAACAGTTATAATATTCTGTCCTTCAACCCCCAAGTCCACTCTTCTTCCTTTCTCCCTCTCCTTGTTAGTCAAAATCAGACAGATGGTGTGTACTGAGAGGCTGTAAATCAGGAAGGATATAGTCTAAGGTCTGTGGCATGTGTAGTATTTATAGGTATTTCCTATACTCTATTAGTACTCTATTAGTACTTCACACCTCCACAGCATCAAGTATACAATAGCATAAAAATAGGAATAGTAGAGTAATAAGAACAATTAAAAAAATTGTTCTTATTACTCTACTAAAATTAAAAAAAAAACCTCCAGGGTATTTTTCTGAGATGAATGAACTGATCATATATATTGATTGTACAACTACTTCCACCATGTAAGTCTAGACAGACTGGAAGACTCTTCACCCACTTTTTTATACTGGTAAGGTTCCGTATGTATGAATCTATGCATGTGTATGTACAAAAAAATGCAGATGCACACAGACACACACACACAGGAGCTTCCTTTGATCCAGCTCCCCAAGTCTCTCAGCTAACTGGCAAATACATATCAAAGCTCCAATAAGGTAGCTAAATCAAGTAAATACAATGTCTTATATTTATCCACAGTTTCTACTCACAAGTCACAGTGTGTGGCAATGTTCTCACATGGTTTGAACCGCCATAAATCCTAGAGGAGTTCTGTAGTGAAGTTACACAGTAATTGCTGTGTTTTGCACACTGAATAGCAGAGTTTTACCAAAGAAGCTGCAATATCAGCTGGTTTCCTGAATTGCTTGTATTTATGGGGAGTGTTCATCAGTGATACATAAGGTCAATTTGTGCTGCTGCCATCATTGCCCAGAGACCAAGAATGCAACAATTTTTCAGAAATTCCTTCTGCTTCTTTCCTGTCCCATGTCACCTGGAAAATGAACTCTGATAAGAACAATCAACAGAGTGGCACAGCCAGTGCAGATTCTGGGCACATTTGAGAGGCACTTCTGATCTCAAAACTGCACGATTACCTGGTTTACTCTATTACTCATTAATAAAACTGTTGTTGAGTTGTTGTCTGCCTAGGCAGTCAGGTACCACAGCCATGAGCACCACCCACACTTCAGTAGTTAAGATGGGCATGGTAAGTTAAGAATGTAACATTAAATTCTGTGACTGAATCAATATGAGTCTCTAAAATGTAGAAGTTCAGAAAAAAGCTTAGAATGTAAAGGCCCCATGCAAAAGCAGAAGGAGGTATCAGTGTCCCAGCAACAGCAAAGTTAGGTGTCTGAGAAATGGCTTGAAGGCAACCTCTTCCCCAAAGAGCTGGTATTTTCACAAGACAAAGGGATCTTTAAATAAGCAAGAAACACTATAAAAACCTTCCTGAGCTAATGACTTTGGTGATGTCTGTGGTGACCTGATTGGTTAGCTGGGTGGGGAGATTTGTCTTTACTTATATGGGTGATAGGAGGTCTGTGAAACTAAAATGTAAAAACATTATGAGTATAGCCTTTGCTCCCAATTTGCTCACATGCAATCTTGAAATCCAAGTCTAAAGCAAAATCCTTTGCATGAGAAGTAAAAACTGGTGGAGATGTGCAAGAATGGAGGCCCACGAAATTCAGAATCACTGCCATGTTACGTTTCCTTCTTTTTAAGGTGTTTTTAAAGTCAGCTCAGTCTATTCTAAAGAGCTCTATGTTGCATAATATGGGATTCCTGTCTCAAGGAACTTGAAATCTAATTTTAAACACCAAATAATAGGTAAGGTCACAAAAAATTAGACAGGTGTGTGGCAAAGCACTTCAGTCATGCACGCAAAGTTCTTACACCTAAAAGGAGATGTGAGGTGAAAGTGAGAGGTGGGAGTCAGTCTCTTTTCCCAAATAACAGGTGATAGGAAGAGAGGAAATGGTCTCAAGTTGCTCCAGGGGAGGTTTAGATTACACATTAGGGAAAATTCCTTCACCAAAAGGGTTGTCAAGTATTGGAACAGGTTGCTCAGGGAAGTGGTGGAGTCACTCTCCCTGGAGGTATTTGAAAGATGTGTGGATGTGGCACTCAGGGACATGGGTTAGTGGGGAACCCAGCAGTGCTGGGTTAATGGTTAGACTTGATGATCTTAGAGATTCCTTCCAATCTAAATGGTTCTATGATTCTAAATGAAAACAATTTGGGGTTTTTGTACCTAGAGAGTGGATTATGGATTTAAAGGGACTTTTCAAAATGTCTGTTATATGAAAGTAGGAAACCACAGAATAGTGGTGTCTCTGTAGAAGACAGAGTTTGTTTTCATTGTAGTTTTATATTTAGAGAAAGCAGCTAGTATATCCCATCCCAGGAGGCCTTTCCTCAAAATTTGCTGTAAGTATCCTACCACATAACAAATTTACCTTAGGATGTTGGGTTTTTTTTTTTTCCTTCATACCTTGAGGCAAAAGAGATTGTAACAGCTGTCTTTCATGTTTCACCATGGTACATCTATGTTTCAATTACTGTTTTGTCTAAATTTCCCTTTAGCAGGATTTAGATAACCAAACAAGATTAAAGGCTTCACTATGCAAAAAAAAAGCAAAACACAGAAATCACTGTATTTATACTGATGCTCAGCCTGATGTGTTTCTACAAAACAGCACAACTAAATTCAGTCTGGAACATCAGATTTACAATTTAGGTGGCAGGAAGGAACATCTGTGTTAAGGGAAAGAACTGCTGAGAGAGGAAGGAGAAAGCAACGCGTGAAACAGGGTATCCTAAATGAATAAATCCTAAGCTCTGCACATTTTTGTCTCCTCCTTTCTGGTTCTTGCTATTGCTCTTTTGTGCAATCCCTTTATGGCATGTCTTTGGTGCAAGTGTCCCTTTGGCCCTAGTATGTGTCAGGAAAGTGCCTATCCTGTAATATAACCAGCAAGGATCAATACAGTGACAAACGGTTTTACTGTGAATGGAGTTGGTAAAACATAACCAATAAACTTCTCTGAAAGGCTGACAGGGCTGGCAATCACTAAATTCAGAGGGGCCTTGGAGTTTGTGAGAATCTTTTAGCTTGAAAAGTGCTCTAATTAACAATTAAAGGAAACGAGGAGGCTCAGCACATGAAGCAGAGTGGGAGGAAACTGCTGGCATGATTAACAGCTGGTAAAAATATGGATTTGAAATAATTGCACTGTTCCCCATTTCATGGCCTCTTTTTAATCATTCTGTACAGTTCTTTTGATGACAGAAAGAGAACAGGCTAACTAACTAACTCGCTGGCTAGCCTGGGAGCTGTAGGAATCCATTTTGTGGCCTCTGATCAAGAGAAAGCGCTTCTCTAACGATTGTAGCAGGGAAGGTGCAAACAAGAATCACTCACTACAATGTCAGGTCAGGGATTTATAATCCAGGGCTATAGGACAGTTTAAATTCTCTGTAGGATACAAGCTCAAAAATGGTAAATCTGGGCCTCATTTTAATAAGTTCAAGAGTGAAACAAAAAGTAAACTTGCATTTCTGACTACCAAACAGGTCCCTGCAGGCATGTAGAGGATCTTACATGACTGTAATTTGACTGCAGATGGAAAGTTACAGGCTTTCATTTTTCTGATGTAAATTTTATTTTCCAAAACATGGTTTTCATTTTAAACACCCCTCCTGAAATGCCCTTTTTGGTGAATCTTGGTACATACCTCTGCATTCAAATGGGTTTCTCAGCCTGTTGGATGCTACTGGCAGGGCAGTGATTTGTCTATGGACTTTATTCATTCTCCTGTGATTATTAATCAGCTAATAACCACCTCAACACTTCCTACAAGTCTCAGCAAACCATGACATTTACTTCACCTCTGAAGTGAAACTTCTGAATAAACATGTGTCCTCACAGCTTGTCCAGGAATTTAGGACAGTACTGGAGAATGACATGCAGAAAGAGGAGACGGTGCAGCAAATAGTCAAATTGAACCCTAACACTTGAAACCCCATGCTACATTCAGATATTAAGCCTAACACTACAACTACTCTAAAGGTGGAAGCCATTTTAAAGGTGGAAGGCTTTTCATACAAAGCATGGCAAGAGAAAAACCCTGCAGGACTGCGGGGAACAGGTGTGTGTGCTCCACAGTAGAGAGAAGCTGGAAAGGAAGGGAAAATGAAAGGTTGGAGGAGCAGAAAGTAAGAAAAAGTAGGAGGAAAAAGATGTGGAGAACTAGAACAAATAAAAAGGGTAGTACAGATCCTTAAGAAAAAGATGGAAGTGGTATTAAAAAGGAAAACAGCAAATACAATTTTCCATTAAGAAAACTGAGTCATTTCCTGGTTCTTTCAAAGAATGGAACCTCAATAAGCAAAGTTTTTCAGAATCTCAATTTTTGTATCTCAGCCAAAACAAAGAGAAAAATTAGAAGCTGTGACAAAAATCAGGTACAGGAAGCCAAAAAACTGAAAGAAGCTTAGTTTTGGAGAAACTGAAGTGAAATGAAATGTGCAAAAATGCTTCCTGTTAAATCAGCTTGAAGGAAATCTCACACACCAATGGTGCAAAAATGACAGTGAGGGACTTGGGAATACAGCTAGAAGTAGAGAAATGGTAGTCATAATCAGCTAGTCCAAACAATTATTTACTGTTATTTCCCTCCAAAGTGTTGTTTTTCTTGAACATTAAATGTCCAAAGCATATCAGATTTATTACAAACTACAGTTAATTAATTTAGCACCCCTGCTAGAGAAACCAGTCCATTTTCCTGTGTCAGGCAGCCTCTCCAGTAGCATACTCAGCCTTGGCAGGCTGCCTGGGCATTCCCTAGCCTCTTGGAAATGTAAGACAGGTGCTACTCTAGGTTGAATCTGTTGATCTTATCTGTGTATAAATAAGTAAAATATCAGAGGCAACAAATGAGCCAAGAATGAAGCTGTGCTTGATAAAGTTGTACCTGAGCATCTTTAGAATCTCTTGTGAAATGCATTCAACTAAGAATGGAAATGTGGATACTGAGCTGTGACAGCTGCAGTGTTTGGCAATTTGCAAATCTCATCCACATTTGTTCTTCCCGGGTACATAAATACCATTGGATAAGAGATGGGAGAGAGACCCTATTCTAGAATCTCCCTTATCAAAGGGAGATAATGGACAAACCTGTGAGATGAGAAGCCTATACCTGTGCTACTGGGTGCACCTGAGACCACAATAAAATGAACTCAATGTCTGAGTCCAGCACAGGGCTGCATTCAGTTGAGCCTGGCAGCTGGCTGTATCAGAGCTAGGCTGGCTCTTGCTGTCACACTAGCATTCCCTAGTCTTCCAGAGAGGCTTCACTGATGCAGCACAGTGCTAGTCTGAATCTGGGTCTGCAGCTGCACCTTGGCTTGAGCTAACAAGGCCTGGAACCAGGAGCACAGAGCTGCAGTGCACAGGCAGTGGTTCTGCACATCATTAACTCAGATCCAGCTTGCAAGGGCTGCTGTGCACAGCTGTACTCAGTCTCACTGCTCTGGAAGTTGTTCCTGCACACTATTCCTGACAGCCCACCTGGTCCTGCCAGTGTGGCACAGGCACTGAGGGACTTTGAATCTAAGGTTTACTGTGGGGGCCCCAAGCAACACAGATCAGCTCTGTGATTTCCAAGCCTCTCAGTGGTGTGTCATTGTTCTCCACCTAAGCAACAATATGAATTCTATCAGAGCCAACTCCCCCTGCAGCCATACCGGAGATAAACCACAGTCTGAATAACCCAATCCCAGAAAACAGAGTGGTGACTGCACAGTCGTGTCCATGGTATTAGTTTCTCCAAATTACAGCTCTGCAAGGCTAGGATGAGTGTGGAGGTACAGGAGAAGAAAGACTGCAAAGGTGTCTTGAACTGAACATGGAAAAGTGCTTATCTTCTACACTGTCATGATAAATCAGATACTTGACTATGAGTATTCTCAGGGGAAAAGTAGGATGAGCTTCTTAAATCTGCTGAAATATATATGCAGGAGAGGCAGCTAAATGAAAAACCCCTCGAAGGAATCCCGGGTACTCAAATATTTAGAGAGAACCAAAGCAGGTTTCATTTGCCCCCTGGATATAGTCACCTCCCTGGGAGAACATGGAAAACTGCGGGGGATAGCAGTAATCTGAAACATTCTCCTGCTTGGCTAACAAGCAAAAAAGGAAAATTCCATTAAAAGGAATATGTAACCAACTGCTAAAATCAGCTCTCTTTGTGATTCTAAAACATTTGAAGGAGGGCTGTATTTTCACTGTGACAGCAGTAATAGATTATCCTGATTCTCTAATGGGTAAAGGATACCCAAACACCAGCATCCCTGCCCCTAGAATTACTTATTGCCTTTTTTATCCTTTTGATATCCTGAAGAAAGGACACAAAGGTTTTAGTGCAATTAAGCAAGAGGGAGACAGTGTTTTTAATAGAAGTGACTAATGTATGCCCTGGGAATGATGTGAATTTATGCCAAAGGAATTTTATACCTTCCTCTGACTTATCTATGGTAGAACTGCCCACGTGTGACCAAGACCCTTAAGCTCAGTAGGCACACTGTTCTGGAGTTCTGTAAGAATGGGGCACAAGCCTTCATTAACCAGTCTGTTTTCAGGCAGCAATGCCACGTTTCTAAGATGTTTTCCTGAAGCAATTCTCCATGAGGCATAACCTCTCACTCTGTCTCTGTTTACTCATATTTGAAAATGAAAATAATGGCTCCAGCCTATCTCACCGGGGTTTCTGAGCTTGAATTAGCAATTATGAACTGTGATAAGATCTCTGGAGAGCTGACAGAGCACAGTATTATAATCAGCTTTCTGCTATCTTAAATACTGGGTTTGTGTAAGTTGGTGAATGTATATTCTGTCACCCTGTTTTGGGGAGAAAAAAAAGGGAGAAAAACAAGTCAGATACAGATTCAAAAATTCTTTATTACTATATAATGAAGGGTAAAGGCATGTTGATTCTTTTGACACATTCTTCTGGTTCCCATGTGCAAACACTGCTGAGACAAAGAGACTAGAATTTTGATAGATACCTCTGTGCCAGCACTACCTTTCCATGAAGAATCAATTGTTCTACTTAACATGAAGCAATAACCAATACGAGCCCAACATTTCATGTTTGTGGATAAGGATTCAGAATGAATGTTAATAGAAAAGTTCTGGTTAAAAGTCCCTGGCTTCAGTGAATACCCATTTCCTTTGTTATTTTCATGGCAACAAAAAGATGACTCAGGAACTGATAGAAAAGTGTGACTATTCCTTGAAGGGTGCAAAAGTCAAGTATATTCTGAGGACTGGCAGGATTGGACCAGAGATGCTAGCTGCAAGATTCCTACTGATCAGTATCTACTTCACCTTGCTGCCAAGGCTTTTTAGAAGTTCCAGATTTTCTGGGGAGGTCAGATAAATGTTATTTTCCTAGTCTGTGTGATGGTGATGAGGGGGGTCACTAATCATCCCGCCTGGGTAGCCAAGTGTCTTCACAGCAAGGTTCTGTGCACTGGGATCATAGCCAGACATGGTCAGCATTGAACAGGTTTCAAATCACCAAGGTTAAGAGGTACAGTAAGCAATAGGCTAATCATGTTTCTTTAACAGGAAAAGCACCATGTTGTACCCAGTCCCATAGCAATTCTCTCTCCAGCCTGCCTGGAAGCTTCAGCTCCTTATAAAAGCTCTGGAAGAATAAATCTTGGCTGACATCTAATGTGATTGTGACACTGATATAAATGTAGACTAGGTTGTCCATCTGCACCTTCTCTGATTTATACATATTGCCCTTTTTCCCTCTCAAGCCCCTTTCTCAGAGTGAAACCAAATCATATTCCAAATTCCTCGAGCAGACAGCCCTCATTGTTGGGCACCGTAGGCCACCAGCAAGGAGGGCATTCTTATATGTCAGTCCCTGATACTGACACTACTCAGTCTTGTAGAAAATACTGCACCTTCACAAGTTGCTGTGGATTTTAATGAGCCAATTTAAGCAATTCACCAGCATCAAAATCCCTGTTATTATTTCAGCTGTGCCTCTGAGATAAGGCAGGTGGTAAACAGATCCAGTTGGACAGCAGATTTGACTGCAAGAAGTGTGCTTGTTCTTTGGAAATTTTATAGAGCGCTTGCTTGACTTGCCCTTTAGAAAAGCGTTGTTCTATTAGAGCTTCCTCCTTCCTGCCCACAGCTTCATGTTCTCTACTGGAAGCAGCTGACAAAAGCATCACGTTCAGTTTTTCCATGCAGAAAAAGCTTGATGTTCTGCTTGTCCTTTATGCTGAGCTGCAGCACACACCCTTACAAATGTGTTTTTTTGTGGGTACAGAGAACAGCAACACAGCACCCAGCCTGCCACTGTTGATCTACCTGAGCTATCTGCAACAAATTATTTACCCACTGAGTCTGAATTTTGTTTCTGAACGGAGAACAGTTTCTCACCCGGAGCTGAGAAATACTCTCACTGAGTATTCTGTGTAAAGAAATTTTAACAGAGGGACTGTACTGATCACCATCACTGTTTAGCACTGTAATGTTTGCAATCTAAAATCAGATTGATAAGGGCTTATTATGAGGTCATATAGCTGTTGGAAAATAGCACACGACTAATATATTCGTCACTCACAAACTAATCATCAGCCAATAATATGATCATGATTTAACTATTAATTCTAAATGCAGAATACTCTTTGCTCCTTAGATGTGTAAGTTACATCAAAACAGCCACATTCACTGTCAGCTGCCATCTGTCAGGTGGTTTTGTAATATGGAGTCTTGAAAACAATTATTTTTTCTACACTTGTCTTTTAAAAAGGCTGTTCTGTAGTGAGAGACGAGAGACATTAATCTAAATCCTTATTAGTAGATCTTGCATGGTAGAAAGACCTTTGTGAGTGGCTACACCCCAATACTGCTCAGCAGAGATTAAGACACTTTCTCTGCCAGCTTCTTCATTAATGCTGTTCCCAACATGGTAGGAGGCTCAAGGTGGTAGCATTTCTAAAGCTGTTTTCCTAGCATGACAGTAGTGCCTTAAAAAAATACACCTCATTGTTATGCATATAATGATCTTTCTTGTGGGAAAATATGTTGAAAGCAGCTAGAGGTTTTGTTTTTTGATCTGATCTCTAATTAGAGTGAATTCTTGGAAAAGCAAGGCTTCCAACATTGATACTCAGATGGAGATTTCCCGAAGATGGAACTGCTTGTCAATAGACACTCCAATTTTTCTGCTGTTGCAAAGTATTTTGAATATTTTTTGGTGCATTTGAAACATTTTCTGTTCTTATTCTCTATTTTGCACAGTTGCATTCATAACCCTCTGCATAGTATTAATAACAATTATCAAATTAAACAATACTGCACTATGTAGCCAGAAAAGGTCTGGGAGATGTTCCTCTCCCTTATACACAGATTAATCCCAGCAAGAAGCAGGATGACTAAAGCACAGCAAAGCTTGCTCTTCACCTAATAACTACAGCGTGAAAGTGCTGCCAGAAATCCTTACAGATGGGAGTCCAGGAATAGTATCAATTTGAGATGCTTTGAGACTAGATTCATAAGGATATCACAGTAAAGATTTAACTGCTTTAAAGGGAAATTTTATTGAGTTTCACTTGTGCATTTACCGACAGAAGCCTTGACAAATGGGACCTTTCTTCTCCCTCACCCTGCTGTTCACTTGCTCCTGCTGTGGTGGGGTGAGTTGGCATTAGGGGCTGGCTTGGCACCTGGAGTTTCCACTGAGCCAGTAAAACCACACCCACTACAAACTTGTTCAGGAGCCAGCAGTAGTCTGCTCTTCAGAAATATCTGTATTTGAAAAATGAATGAGTTAGAGATAAAAGAGAGTGTGTTAACTCTTCTAAGTAAATTATTTAAACTTGCAACCTGTTTCTATCTTTTCCATATGAAAAATTAATGTGCCACGGGCTCTTTTGCATCTTTATGGTAAAAAAAAAAAAAAAATCATCTTTTTATAGGTTTATTCCTCTTATGTTCTTTCCACAGCCAGTATCAGTATTTTGGCTATCAATCCTCAGGCCTCTCTCTCCCATCCCTCTCCCCAAAGGGGACAATCCTGTTAATGAGCATCTGAACAGAACAGAGCAGGCCCAGTAATCTCCAGAACACTGTGTGCTACTGAGAAAGAAAAGCTGAGTCAAAAATACTGTTCTTAACATTTGCAAAGAATGAAATGAGGATTTTTTTCCCCATGTGCCACGTGGATCTTGCACTGAGCGTTAGACTGACGGTTGCTAAAAATCATGGCCAAAATCTTTAACCTGGGTGCACAAACTGGGCTTTTATTTTCAAATTGATGCAATACCTGAATAAAACCACCCTAATTTTCAGCAGTGCTGAGCAAATGCCCCTCCGATTCATTTCACTGATAGTTAAGAAATATCAGCACCTCTGAAAATCAAACGGTGCTTAAATTTACAGCTCCTCTATTTGAAAATATCTCCCTGAGTCTCCATCTATTTAAATGGAAAACTGTGAAGCCAAGGGCACACGGTGATCTGGGCAGTTAATAATGTCCCTTGCTATGTAACAAATCAATGAAAGTCTTGGGAATAATGGCATCAACTTGGATTTAACAGTTTCATTACAGCATCAGTTTTCCAACAAATGTTGGACATATGGCATTATGGAAAGGTGAGTATTGTTCTTCTCATCTTGGAGGAAGGGAAAAAAAAAGAAGAGGGGACAATTCCCTATTTCCCTGAATTGGCTTCAGTCATTCCAGAGGAACGTCACAGATTTTTAGTGACCTGAATCAGGTCACCTGAGTCAGGCAGACTCCCTGATATTTCTAGGACAATTGCACAGAGCTCATCATTGCAAGAAGGAACTGATTCTCTCTTCCCTTGTGATCTGCAATTAGCATCTGACTCCTGTATGAAGCATTAATTTTTCTAGCCCTGGAAGTGCCTGTGCCTGCACTTGGAGTCTTACTGCATCTGCCCTCATCAGTGGTAGCTTTCTCTTCCACATCCCCTATGCTGGGTGGCTGTCTGGAAGCAAAGCTGTAGTATTTGCTCTTTTACAATACTGCTCTCCTGGGCATTCCCACATCTTTACAGCCCCATGTTTCAGGGTCTTCTGCTTCCCCTCATTATTTATTTATTGCATTTAGCTACTTATTTAGCTGACAGTGCACGTTCTGTACTCGTATACCTTCTCCCCTCCAATGTTCCACATACATTTTAAAGACAATTTTATTAAAAAACAAAAGCAGGTGAGTTAAGTAACAGTTTATGAAGACAAGACATCAAAAGAAGATTTACCTGAGCTACAATATGAGCTTCACACTGTAACAGAAGTTGAGGCAATATTTAGTTTTGTTTGTTTTACATAGTTTCTTGCAGAGTATCCTAAGGAAAAGCTGCCTACCTGCTGGGCAAGGAAAGATTGAAGGGAAAGCAACCTACAAGCTACTTAATGCTTTTTTTGATATTCACATAATGCTGGCTCATATCCACCAGCCAGAAGGGCAATAGTGACATATTAAGGTTGACATTGTGAGCTTAATGCAATCATGTATTTAAGGGTTTACTACTTTGTTCTAGGATCCTTAGCAAAATACAGCTGAAAGAACCAATCGGGGCATTTTGGGTGCCAGGTGTAATTTTACATTAATAACTTCTGGGGAAAGTTCTTTTCTCTGTAGAGATGGATAATCTACAATGGCAATCTCTTTCTTTCCTTAGTATCAGTAATGTGAAGCATGTATTGAGCGTTGCTTTGTGAGAAACCCTTTGATATCTTTGTTAAACATTGTCCTTTGCTATAGCTTTATCTCTAGCAACAAATCTGGTGTGTTTTGTACAGACAGAATAAACGATAAAAACAACTTATTTTGTTGAAAGAGACCATTCAAATTGGAAAGGAGCATGCCTGTCGCAGGAAAGGTGGTTTATCTATCCCGGGGAGAGGCACCTTGCTCTGATCAGACACCCGGTGAACAGCACAGGGCTGCACTCCCCGCCCCGGGCCTTCTCAGGGCACACGGGCGGGATTCCCGCCGGAGGCACCGCCCGCCCCTCACGGCGGAGGCGCCGGGAGAGCAGCGCTCCCTCCACCCGGGCTCCACACCCGGCCTCCGAGCCGCCCCCCGCTGCACTTCCAACATCGCCCCCCGCTTTTCTCGCCTCCTCCTCCAAGGCCCGCTCCTCTTCCAGCGGCCGTTTCCGAGCGTTTCCCCCGTGCCCGCCGCGGTCCCTCCAAGGGGCTCCCCGTGGCCGCGCCCGGCACCGTCGCGCCCTTCCCTCAGCCAGGCGGGGCACTGGGGGCAGGGAGAGCTGTGCCGGGGCCGCACCGGCCGAGGGGCCGCGGTGGCAGCGCTGGTGGAGCTCTCCCGGCAGAGGGAGCCGCAGACCGCCGAGCCGAGCGGGCGTCGCCGCGGCCCATCGGGCCCCCTCGGGCCGGGCGTTCTCTCTCTGGGCCGGACCAGTGGCTCGGCTTTCCCTCGTCTTGCCGGGGCCTGCCCGCCGGCGGCAGAGCAGCGCCCAAGGCGCAGGGGTGTGGAATGTGTCAGTGCGGCTGCCTGCGGCGCCCTGCGTCCCGCTGAGGGTAAGGGCCGCTCGGAATGCCGGAGGTGTCCGCCGCCCGCTCCGCCTGGAGCAGCCCGGATCAACCAGGCTGCTCTGCAGCTGCACCCTACCATCTGTAATTCGTATAATTTGATTTGACCGTAATTCCATCGTTGTTATGTTTATTTACAAGAGGTGCCCTGTTACTCGTTCGGTTTCTGCCTGTTGTTTTCCTGGTTTTTCCAATCGTGGTTCCATGATGTCCTGTGCAGTTCTTGGGGCCCGCCGTGTGTCGCGGCTCCTGAGGGTCTCAGACCCTGGTTTGGGTCTGTAGAGGACCTGCTGGTCCTTGCCTAGGTAAAACCATTATAGTCTTACCTGAAATCTCTTATTTCATTGTAATATTACAATGAAAGGTGCTTTCGGCTTCCCATCAATTTAGTTTTGTACCCTTTTCCCTCCACGTTTTTCCTTTTAAAAACAACTTGCTGTGTTTACCTTCAGATGCTCATTTAGTTCAAGGAAAGCAGATAAGTACAGCTTCATTATGTCAGTTTCTAGGAGCTAGATACCAAAAACAATTCAGCACAATGAAGTAGCCTTCTTGAAGCTGAATCTGAAACCTGTATCTGATCCCACTTGTGCTTCTTGAATTGGCTGTAGGAAGAGCTGGGTATATCAACATGGCTTCTAGAACAGTATTTCAAAGATGCTTTGAAATTACTTCCAAAATAGTCTTTGCAGAACAGTGATCCACAAGATAGATCTAACCAGTCAGAAATTGCGAGTGGAAGGGTTCATCATCTATTGTTTCTCTTTTTAGAGTTCAGGTTTTTAATTAGGAAACATTTGGGATATTGTCTGGAGTTCTTTACTGAACAGAGATGCCTACAAAGAGGAGAGAACTTTTATTTCTTCCTTAATGCTTCCTCATTGTAGGAGATGAGATGTATCATGGTATACAGCACCTTGTCAGAGAAACTGTGCAGCAAGTGAGAGACTGTTCTCTTTGCAACTTCACAACTTTCAGTCACATCTCTCTACTCCCAGAAATACTCTAAGCCTGCAGTTTACAGGGAGAGAGGCACAGTACTTGTTACCTGTGCCATCATCCAGAAAATAATACATGAGAAAAGAAAATTTGGCACCCACATGAAGTACTTCAGTTGCCTGGGTGTCCAGAGTTCTGAGAACACATAATTATTTTACCAGTTAATAGTGATCCCTGGAATAATCCTGAAAACTGAATGCTGCCTTCTCTCAGGTGCATACTTTAAGTCATCAGGTGCTCTGTAAAAGCAGACCATTGCCATTAATGGGCAACAGCTGGGTGAAAGCTGTGGGTTAGGAATTTGGGCTCTTGGTAACTTATGCCTAGAACCCAACTAGGTGGCTTTGTTTTCCTCTTAAAAATAATCAAAGAAATAATTATCTGGTTCTCTTTTTCAAGCTTTCCTGTAAATATGGATATTTCTGTGTACATCTGAATGGTAAAATGATTTTTTTTTCAGTGATACAAATGCTGCTTTGAAAATAATAAGATCATTTTAAAAATAATATTTAATGTCTAAATCATGCCAGTGTGTGAGCACAGTGAAAATTTCAGGATGGAGATTTTAAAACTAATGAAAAAATTATGTAAGCATACACATGTTCCAGGCATGGAGTTAAAAGTTCCAGAAAGAACTTCTAAAGTTGGATTTGCATATATTAACTTTGTCATTGTATGCACAACAGGCAATTACACAAGAGTTAATAAAATAATAGTAATAATGATTTGTACTAGGTAATTGAAATTTATGAAGCAGTTTTGGTGTCTCTAATAAAGCTGTGATGTCTCTCTAATAAAGCTGTGATGTCTTCAAGTAGAGCTAATGAGTATGATAGAAGTGACTAGCAAGAATAAACTTAATTAATGTTGCAACTGTCAAACAAAGATAGTAAAATATTTTTTAAAGGTGTCTGAATATTAGTATCCTGATTATATAAATGGAAAACTGAGGTAGGAATGCAAGTCACACTTCGATTTGCTTCGCAGCTTAAGTCAGAAATGGAATACTACAGTCTTTCATCTAAACACCCTTTTCTCCTACTCAATAAATCCTTGGCTGCTCTTTATAAAAACCATGTGAAGTGCTGGTGTGCTTCAGCAGTACATCTGTGCCTGGGGCATGTTCCCCAAAACAGTGTTGTGTTTAGCTACTTGATTTCTTCTCTCATGTTTGCACCACTCTAACTGTACCTATTTGTTTACTCTTGAGTTCAGGTGTGTGTCCATTCTTCTGAAGGAGTAGCTGATGGCTTTGGGAGCAGGTGTCTGTCTATGCCTTTGAAGAGCAAAAGAAAGATCTGTGAATGTGAAAATGTTTTTGTTTTGGCATTTAAAAATGCTGGCTTTGTGCTTAGGGTTTGCATTAAGGTTACTTTCTTTATCTTCCGTACCCTAGGATGTATTTAGCACTTGATAGTGAGTGTTTTTTCACACCAAAAAAAATTCTGTGTGGGTTGCAAGTCAGGTAAATACCGTCCAAATAGAATGGTCCTTACTTTATGTGTTTTGTGGGAGTTTCACCTGCACACAAGACCTTTATGCTGGGAAGGGTTTGCTTTTCTTTATGTTCTGGCTTCATTACAATGTCCATTTCCTAAGAAAGTATGTTTACTGTAGGATAGGATGAGACAATAGAGAATGGATTCTTTCAACTCTCTCACTGGTTGTGTTACTTTTTCTTGCTGCCTAAAGTTACTGGATTGCAGTGGTCTGGATTATTGGTGGCTTGGGGGGATGCAATTGGGAGGAAGAGGAGCAAATTCCAGAAATGAGGTAGTGTAAGAAGTGCCAAGTGAGTTAAATTGTTGTTGAGATGTGGTGTTGGTAGCTGGAAGCTCTGCTGTCAGCAGTAAGGACTGCTGGGGGCACAAAGGTCGTGAGTCAGGGTAACGTGTATTGGCAGAATAACATATCAGTATTTTGAGAACTAGATAGATGGAATTAGGTTCTCTATTTCCCTCCTCTCCCATTCCTTCCTTGCCTCCAGCTGAGCTCCTGATGGAAATACTGGGGGGAGGGGAAATGGGAAGCAGCAGAAGGATGTTTATTGCTGCTTGGTAGGAATGTAAATTAAGTACCTAATGATGTGCATTGAATAAATGCATTTTGGGTTTTTTGTCTTACTTCTTAGCACAGATTGCTACTCACAGCCTGCCTCTGCCCTTCACTCACACATAAGCATGTGCAAATTTGACCTTTTCCTAGGAAAGTATCACCAAACTGAGTCTTGTTTTTGAGTATCTCCCCCTTCTAAAGGAAGCAGAAGTTTCTCCAGTCAGGTGTGACATGGCATGTTGGTGTTCCACCAGCACTTGTCATGTTTATGACTACAATGCAGTGTGGGAATGATGGGTCTGGTTGCCAAAGCTCTGGGAACCATTCTTCTTTTTGAAAGTAAGAATGTGGGATTTTGGAAAATCTGTGAGAGCAAATGGAATGATGGTGCTCCTCAACACCCTTTTTGGGGGGGTGAGGGGGGGAATTCTGAAATGTCTCTGGGTGTGGGGCTGACTGATGTTCATCGCCTCTAAATGGGCTCCTCACACCAGGAGAGACAGTGTACAGTAAAGGTACCAGAAAGCTTCAAAGATGCAGCTTTTTCTTAAACTGCATTTCTGGATGGAGTGTGAGCTGGTAAGAAGTGGGAATGTTTCACATTCTCCTCTACCAAGAGGAAGTAAGAGGAGGGGTTCAATGTTATTTATTACTGGGCATGCTGAATTTGGCAAATGACTGAAAAAGGAAGCAAAGGGGTGATGGCCTTAGGTGAGATCAGCTCCGGTCTCTTGTGCTGACGAGCTAAGAGAATAATTGGACTGACACAGGCAGTAAAAATGAGTGATGCTACATGTCATGCCAATTGGCCTTGGAATTTAACCTAGGACATTGCCAATTTAACCTAAGAATGAGGAAGAGTGGTTCAGCTCTTTCTGAAAACCAAAGGAACCATGAAAGAACTTTCCATACATACAGACCGGCAGTCTGCATTCTACGTGGACATAATGCCTGCTTCAGCTGCTTTAGGTTTGGTATAGAAGGTGTTGTGACCCAGACCCATAGTGCAGTCTGGTGTCTGAGTTAGGTCACACAGCCTTTTACAGCTCAGCTTTCTGATAGTTGCAAGTTCACTCTTATTGTGTAGGATTCTGTTCTTCTATTTCTAAATAATCCAGTTTGTTCCCCCCCAACTTCACTAGCCACACTCGAGCCATCCTTACTGATGTGTGGAGGAAACTGGGGCAGGATCTTAAGACTGTCTGCTGAAAGCTGCTTTGCTCCATTTGGTACAAAAAAATTACAAAAATACAGTACAAAGCCTTGTCTGTGGCCTACAATGTCTGTCTTCAAGAAATATTAAGGAAGATGGGTAACTGCTTTAAGGCAAAGCTGCAAAAACGTTTTGCTTGATTTTTGGTTGGTTGGCATTGGTGGTTGTTGTTTTTAAAATATCTCCCTCCACTTCCTTGTTTTATCTTTCCACTCTTGTTTTGCTCTTATGCACAGGCTGACCCTGAGAACTAGGGATTATCTGCTAGGGTGGTAAATCCAGCTCCTTCCCAAGCCACTGCCAGTAATTCTCACTGTCTCTCTGAGGATCACTCAAGCAGGAAGGTGTGAAGAGAAGTACTGGTGAGAAGGTGTGAACAGAGGAAAGACTTGCAGTAACAAAGATGCTTTGGCACAAATAGTTATGATCTTTTCCTGCTTGGTTAATTTCTTCCTGAACACCCAGATCCCTGAACTGTGTATTCTCTGGACAGCATGTCACTTAATTATTTTTCACTGGATGGAAAAAACTATAATTCCAGTAAATTAAAAATAGAGCTGCAAATGGGCTTGGTTTGATCTCTGTGGTGTCTGAGGCAGAGGAACAAGATTAATTCCCGCAATTAGATGTTAATTGATGTCTGAGCATGTCTATTCCTAGAAACAGCAAGACCACATACAGCATAACCAGCACCATTAAAACAGCGTTGCCTTCCCTCTGTGCTCAGCAAGCGCAGAACGGGAGGAGGGGGCCTCACATCTAAATAGAGCAGTGGGAGATGCTGTGAAATGAGCAGAAACTTGTGATGAGGGAGGGAGAGGGGGTGCAGCCGCCTCCAGTGATTGTGAACTGCTGGCTAAATGCACAGGGTATTACAGGAGAAACGTGGCTTTGTTTGCTAAACCTACATGTGCTTTATTTTCATTTCTTTGCTGGTCAAGTCTGCTTGAGATTCACATCATAAGCAACTACAAAGGTTTGTTACAAAGTGATGAAATATGTAATAATGAAAAGAAAAAAAAAAAAACCCAGAAATTTTCTTTGGCCTTTGGAAAACCATATACTAACAATTTTGATTAAATGGAATAAGAGGTCATTGAATCTGGTCTTTTACCTACTGTGTGTAACAGCTTCAGCTACATCCATTTCAATAATGAAATTCTGTTCCTGTGCTGCCTGTGCCTTATATATAAAGCACCATGCACTGTATATATTTCATTTTGTTTCCATTTTACAATACAGTAAAGATCTTTTTCAACTAGAATAGATGCTAGCCTTGGATACTGAAGTGCTGAATAGAATAATAAATCCTGTGCATCACTAGCTTGACTTTCATCTAAGAGTCTGAAAAAGCTTTATAAACATCAAGTAATCTTTCCAGCATGCCCATTACAACTGCAGAATATTACCACTGCTCTGCAGCTATTATTATTATTTTGTATCATTGCATCTAAGGGCTCCAATCAGACTCAAGACTGTACTCTGTATGTAATGAAAAGTTAAGCCCTGTCCCAAAATCCTTTGAACAATTGTTAAAAAGTAGAGAGATAGGGGCCGGAGTAATGCAGGATAACAGTAGAAGGGGGGAGTAAAAATTGCAACTTGGGGAGAGGCTGGTGTTGGAACAGCATGATCCATCCAACCACTGTCATATATCTTGTGGGCAATGCTGTGAAGATGAGACCTGAAGAATTTTCTCAGTGACACTGTAGATTTTACTGTGTGACTACTTTTGTGTTTATAGGGCAGCACAGAAAGAGCCTGAGGCACACTTGACTTGATGAGCAATTAAGTTTGCTTCAACATGAGGACAAAAATCTGCAGAGTGGAGGTAACTGAACTGTGAAGGAGTAAAGGCTGTTGCATTATGTGAGGCAGTAATGTAAATGGAACCAGCAGGCTGAGGGAAGGAGGAAAATAGTGGCCAGCCCCTTGCTCTAACAGAGGTGACAAATGGAATGTGGATAGACCTCACTGTCCCAACACCTTATGATAATCTCAGCTTTGTATTTCTGTTTCCAGTCTTGCTTAATGAGGGGTTTGCAGCAGCAATAGGAAAGCACAAAGACTGTACCAGCATATGTAGAATATTGTATTGTACAGCCTGGTCACCTGCAGCCAAACCAGTTAAACCACAGCAGGTGTGGAGCGAGCTCTTCTGTTGGTTTTACCACTACAGAAGCAGTTTTAGGAAGTAGTGTCTGGCATGTTGAGGCTGTGCAGTGCTTCTGTGTCACTCAGGATTACCCTTGCATTCTTTGTGTAGTTTATCAAGCAGGGCTTTCACTAGTGTTTTGGGGGAAGGAAGAAGTTCCTTCTGGGATTTCCTCCTAGCCCAGTGCCAATTCCCACCTGGGCTGAAGGGACAGTGCTTAGCTCAGAGCACCCCCTACATGGGCAGTTAAGAAGTGCTACTAAACCATCCATGGCATGATTTCTTTATTGCTAAGCTGATAAAAAATATGCTGAATGTCTGTCAGTTTACAGCTCCTCTACTGCAGCAAAATTGCAGATCTAACAGGGGTTTTATACTTTCCATCTTGGGTCTCTCAAGATGCAGAGTCTGATGAGCATCTACCAAAGAGTTACTAATCTTACCCTGAGATGTGTTCTCCCACTTCTGAGATGCTCATGCCCAGTTCTTACCAAGGCCAGAGATCACAACTCTGCTCCCAACTATTGAGTACAGAAAACCCCCAGGAGAGGAGAGTGTTTGTGATTGCTGTGTGCAGCTGCTGTTGGACTGGACCTCTCCTTTTTAGTTTCACTCTGTGACCCCACCTCTGTTTGTCTCATTTGTTTTCTAATCACCTGGCTGTTCATGGGAAAGCTGAAGCAGAATTCACTTCACAGTCCAAATCTAGACAGCAGTCTGCTTTTTTTGTGTAATTGTCTCTACTGTCTGTCTCCTTTGAGCAGTTCAGACAGGTCCAGGTCATCCCTGATGTAAGAGTACAGATGTGAAGAAAGCTGTAACATCGAAAGGACAACTCTCAGTAGAATATATGCACCTGGGTCAACAACAAACCAAGAGAACCCTGAGAGCCCTAATACTGCTTCTGCCAACCAGACTGGGATCCCAGGTGCTTCTTAGGTACACACTGCTTCTCCCATCTCCATGTCACCCGGGACTCCCACAGGCTTCCTTCATGCCACGACTGCAGCTCATGCTTCCACAGTGCACAGGGTCAGGTCATTAGCCCAGGTTTGTTAGCCTGGGCCCTTTGCCATTCCCCACCATTCCTGCCAGCAAACCTTGCTGCTGAGATCTGCCTCAGTGCCTGCAGCCAGTGAGGTGGGCACAACATGAACCTGCTGAAATCTTTTTACAGGTGTTTGTTCTGTTCCTCTGCATCGTCACTGGGCTGGGGTGGCTGCTGTTGGAGGGTTTGGGTTCCTGAATCCTGGGCAGTGAATCTCTGCCTCTATTGTGTAAAATGTGTGTGCTTGAGAAACTCCTCTTGTGAAGCCTGTGCTCCTTGCATTCTGCCATGTTATCCCTGACTTTAACCTAGAATCCCAAAGACTTTGTGGCCTAGGGAGATGTCTTCTAACCCAAGGATAATGGACCATGATATAGACATGAGGCTGTGCCTTGAATGTTTCAAGTCAGGCTGGCTTTGAAATACTGGCTGAACTGAACAGGTTGGATCCTTCTCTTCCTGTCTAGTGACCTTACAGAAAGTTATTTGATCCATCTGGGACTTGCACAGGTGAAGGAAGAGGGGTGATACTTGGGTGATCCTTTAATATCAGTAAATGTGGTATTCCTTTTGTGGGTCTTGTTTTCCCATTCTAGTACATATCTCCTTGTTGGGCTACAATATCTGTGTCCCATTCTGATGCAGTGGGATTTCACAGCCATTTTAGTGCCAGACTGTTGACATGAGCAGTGCAATATCTTGCAGCTGGTCTCTTTGAAGATGTCACCGGAGTTGAGGATCCAGCTCAAAGGCAATCAGTCAAGCTGGAAAAAAGACACTGACTGCATAGATCAGAGTAGCATTTTGATTGGCATGCTGGCCATTTGCCCCAGGCTGTGATTCTGCTAAATTTTGTGAGATAATGCAGGTTCAAATCTGGTCAGTTCTTAGGTGGGAGAATGCCAAGGGAAAAGCTTGTGGTGCAAGGAGTGTAGTTCTTTGATGGAGGAGTTGGCATTCCTCTCTCTTCAGGGGCAGACAGCACTTTGCTGTGATGACAGGGGATGTTGTCCTTCTGGAAGTGCCATCATTCATACACTACATGAAAATTGCATATGGTTTATGCTGCACTTAAGAACTTCCCAAGGCAGGGAGACTCCTATTCTGCATGGCCTGCTCAAATTTCCATGTAAACAACTTCAGTGCTGCCTCCCTAAATCTACATTCCTATGATAACAAATGTTTGAGGTACTGTCTCTGAAGGCCTGTGTTTGCAAGAGGAAGAAAATGCATGTGAAGAATTACTGAAGTGCTGGTGATAGATGGTACCTTAGTAGAAGATTTTAAGCTAGGCCGCGTGGAAGTGGTTTCACTTTGCATTTGTAATGGGTTAAGGGCACACCATGGCCTTGGCTGCTGCTGCTCAATGGACAAGCTCTGACCCACTGTACACCACAGTAACTCAATCACTTGCAGCTCCATTCAGGATGGAGACAGCAATCTCACTTGAAAATGATTAGGTTTTTTCATGCCAAAGAAATGTGCAGTATTGCCAGCATGCTCAAAGGGATAGTGATTAATCTCTCCTTAATCCACACATTTGATGATTTTCCTGTGTGAAAAGGATTGGGCTTTGTTTACCTGTGTGTAGGCAACTCAGCAGGGGAAGAGTACTCTTCATATTAGAGGCTTTATTTTTTGAAAGAACAGATTGTTTGTGATTGGGGCTCTTTGCAATTGAGGCTACATCTAGCAGTAAAATTTCAGTAGTAGAGTGAATGTTTGGTTTTTTCTAGTGTAAAGAATAATGAGATGTTCTGATGCCTTATATCATCTCCAAAGGGCAGATCTCTGATGCTTGTGGCATTCTAAATGCCACGTGAAGCATTTCACTGCTCTGATCAGGAATCGCTTGGCACCAGGGCTTTGCGTGGGATTTCTAATTCTTCTTTGTTACATTTTAGACTTTGGCTTGACTGCAGAAACTCCTAGCAAATACTTCTGATGATATATTAGCATTTTTGCTGCCTTTTAAAATCTAAGATGAAAAAGAATGTAATGAGCCACCTGATCTGTGCAGTACTTGCTCTCCCTTTCTTACATATAAGAGGAACTGCTCTTTTTTCCTTTTGCCACTAATTGACTTGATCTTCCCTTTATGCTGCTGAAGTTAAGATGCTGCTATGCTCTTGCATCAAGGAGGAAAAATGGCATGTACAAGGTAGGTCAGCTCAGCTACCACTGAGAAATAGGTACTAATTACACTGATTTTTCACCTGCATCTTAAATGACAGAGTTTCTTGGGAGACAGAGGGCAGGGGCCCAAGAGTAACCATTGTAACCAAACTTGTGTTTGGAAAACCTTCTGGCTAATTTTTTTTTGCCTGCTGGGTGCCTGTTTTACAAAGCCATTAAATGATTGCAAATGAGAGAAGAGAGCCTAGCCAACATATGCCATCTCAGCTGTCCTCTTTGGATGGTGAGGAAAGAAAGATAAAGGGGTGCTGCATTGCTGTAATTAATGAAAGAAGACAAATTTATTTTTGCTATCCAAAAAAGCACTTTGGTTCAGCATCTGAGGTTGACAGACTTGCACAGTTTGAGTCGATTTCTGGAATTCTGATCTCAGTGGAAAGGTATTGGAGAAGACAGAAATGGAACAAATTAGGAACCAAAGCCTTCTCCATGTTAACTAATTGAATATGTCTATAACCACTGAACAACCCCACAACTGCTGCTGAAGCTATTGCATGTAACAGCTATGGAAATTCTCAAAGCATGAGAATATAAAATATGTTGGCAGCTGAGAAAGGAAGCTGTAAAAAGGGAGAGCATTTAAAAAACTTTTGGATTACAGGTTCCCATGCCTCATTTAAAAACAAACAAACATAACAATAGAGCTGTTATGCAAACCACGTCCCTCTGATTCCTGCACAGTGTCGTCAACACGTGCCCTTTCCATTCCACAGTAAAGAGCAGCCGTTCAGACTGAGCTGAGCCACTGCACAGGTTTTCAGGCCATCTGTCAAACAGTGCTCACCCACCCATCACTGGAGACCTGGAGTTACCTCTGTGCTCATGCAGACCTGCTGTTATCACAGTTTCTCTATTACTGTCATTTGTTGACATCAAGACATGGAGGTTATGGAAGATATTATTTACGTGACTAAAACAAATGCTACCTTATTGGCAGCTGCCTTTTGTCTGGATTCTTCTTTGTAAAAGGAAGAATATTGTCTTCATAGCTCTTCATGACATATTTTTAAGTTGCCCACAAAATCTGACAACAAAAATCCAGGTTTAATACTCTGAATTAAATTTAGCAAACTCGTTTTTCCCAGCTTTCCTGTTTATTTGAAATCACTTTTTAGTTATTCAAGGCTGCAGGAAATTCATTATCTAGGATGTACAGTAATGCAGGTTGGGCACATCAGCTGAGTTGTCCTAGTTCTCGTACACAGTTCTTGTTTTTTGATTTGTTTAGCAGATGCAGGTGGTACCAGATGCAAAGGGTGCAGCTGCTTAATTTGTTCCCTTTGTTTCTCAGGAGGTGTATTGCAGTGGAGTAGCAGTGAGGAAGAGCTCCCTGTGTGTCTTGCAGCTGCTACACAAGGGTGAAATACTGTTGGAAGTATTTGTACTTTCTGTTGGGGATGGCTTCTTGGATTCTTCTCAGTTAGAAAGTCTTCAGCAGAAAAGATCAGCAACATGGGTAGGGAAACCCTAACAGAGAGACAGAGTGCCTCTCTTTTTCCATAAGAACAGGGTGATGTGAAAGGCAGAATGCTCTGAAACTCTTTTATTGACTGCCCTACCAAGCAAATCTCAGTTTTTTATCTATTTGAAGAAAGGGCTTATTTTAGAGCCTAATAAACTAGAACATCATCTGGTTTAGAGATTGAGAGCTTCTTGGTGTACTTTGATGTGCTTATCTGAAAGAAAAGGTGGGGAGTTGTTCCACATGAAAAGTCAAGCTGTTTCAGGGCTCTGTCACAGCCTATTTTTCTTCTCTCCTTTTCCTTTAATTGGACAAATGGAAAATAATGAAGAAGGTACATAGAACAGGCTACCTGGATCAATAAAAATGTCAGTTTGGCCGCATCAATGTAATAGGCAGGGCTAATGTAATTTGGCTAAATAAATGAGTATGTTTTGTGCAGCATTGTGGTTGTCTAGAGTGCTTTAAAAGCAAAGATAACAACAGAGCTCAGAAGCTGGCAATCAATGTGGCCTGGTGATCTTAGAGCAGAAGAGACTTTGTCCAGTTTTCAGCAGGAAAGGGTCTTTATTCCAAAGTACTGGCTCTGCTGGGGCCAGAGGAGGGCTGTGAGGCTCAGCAGGGAAAGTTTACCTGGGCATGGTTTACCTGATAAATGGCAATTCTGCCAAAAATAAGAAACAACCCAAGGCTTTGCTGAAGTCTGGTCAGTGTTGTTGCTGTCTTTGTGGCATTGTGGCAGTAGTGTGTTGATACCCAGGTGCTGAGCACTGCACGGATATTAAATCTGGAATCGGGAGATCTCAGCACTGGATGTGTCCAAGACCCACAGATTAAATTGGTGGCAAGAATTCAACCAGACTTGATGTGGACGAGTACAGCCTAACTCTGCTGGCCAGGTTTGCAAGCCAGCTTGAGCAATGCCTTGGCAAGGCAAGCACTGCAAGCTGAGCAATGCCCCAGTGGAGGTCAGAACTGCTTTTGCCTTTGTGTGGAGTGGAGGGATGGTCAGTGCCACCACAGCTACCCAGCTGTTTGCTGTGCCCTCAGGGTGGCTGCCTCTCTCCTGGCATGAGACCCCCTTGTTGCTATAAAGAAGGGTTTCTTTTGCTCGCTTTATCTCCCACAGCACTTGAGCAGAATTCCATATACTCTGGTGTTGTAACACGGCTGCATGATGTTGTGCATTTGGTTTCAGTCCACAGAACTGCTATTAGCAGTACCAAACTAAAAGTCTTTATGAAAGGTGACATTGTGTCACTCAGTCTTTGCTGCCTAAAGAAATGGCAGCAAATGCATTTTCATGGCATGATATTTGATTGGGTTTTTAAAGTTCTGTTAGCCCAGAAATTTACAGAAGTCTTGTGTAATTTCTGTGATGCTGCAGCATTCCCAGAGAGGTTTTCTTTAAATACCAGTGGAATTGTGAGGAATCTTAATAGTCAGGACAATAATCAGGAACTTCTGATTTATCTAGGATCTAGTTTCATTCCAGCCACATACCAGAAGTTTTTGTAGTTATTTGGTCTCTTAATTCTCAGCTTTAGTTCTCTGCAAAATGTGGCAGTTCAATACATTTTGTCCACTTATTAATAAACACAGATGTGAAACTGGAGTGCTACTAAAGACCTGAACTGTGGGAGAGGTACCCATGTGAGATGGGGAGAATTTCTGCTTTTAAGGCTGCTAAAACAAAAATGAAAAGAAAGTCCTTTAAACCCTACCCTTCATGTTCTGGGTCAACAATGTTCATGTTCTTCTTCAGGAGCCACATACTGGCTTTATTTATATTTAGGGTCACACACTTATTTTACTTTCTGCTACACACAGGTTATTCTGAAATGGATACTGACAGCCAGCCTCTTAATAGCCTGTATGCAGCACTTTTTTGCAAGTATTTCTGTGCTTTACAAATTGGATTGCACACTTTGATCCCTTTCCCAAAGGGCAAATACCTCTGGGAGGAATCCGACACATTTGCAACATCGAAAGCAAAATCAAACACCATGTTAGTGTGGGAAAGAGTAGAAAAGTACTCCAGCTAACCTTAGGAAACTTGAATGGCTTGTAAGAAGTCAGTGTAATGTAGAGACCAGTCACCCTGGCTAGTGACCTGTCCTTTCAGTAATCTTCCATGTCTATTTGTTTCTCATTTCTTGTGAAAATGAAATACTGAGTCAAAGCATTAGTTCAGCATGGAGCCAGATATTTTATGTCACACCTTGACATTGTGCAATCACTGATGCAGGGCTCAGCTTGAGCAGAGAATGAAACTGTGGCAGATTTACTGTTCCTTTTCCTGAGGAACAGTCTTGTACTCAGACATCAGGTCACTGACTGAAACTTGCCTTCTGCAGGAAGCTCTGTGTCCAAAATGATAAAATGGGCACAGTCAGCTGATTAAACAGAGGCTGGTTCTTGCCAGTTTTTAAAAACAGCATAGCAACTTCCCTTGTTGTGTGTCAGGAGGATATTCCACCCAAGTTTTGCATCCCATGCCACCCCCACCAAACTTTCCAGTACCATCAAATACTGAGCCACCACTGCAACTTTGGACAGGAGCTGGTGGGATGTCGGAAGTAGGCTTGTGTGGAGCATGTGTGTCCCTTCACTGATCTTTGCTTGACAGGTTTTCAGGACCTGAAACAAGATTTGGAGAATGGGGAGAGGGAATGTTTCAAAATAGCCTTCAGCAGTCCAGAGCAGCACAGGGAGTTCTACTCTTTTTTTCTTCCTCTTTGAGGACTTTTGGTCAAGTATTTGCCAGTGTTGATCTGCCACTCACTGAGGAGAGAATGTGAGTGGATGTTACTGCAGAGGAGCTCTTTAGCCCTTTCTACTGCTGGAGGAGAGGGTCTGCAGAGTACAGGGAAGTCACAGCCAAGTGATGTAGGGGCAGAGCATGGAGCTCAGACAGGAGGTGCCTGAGGAGCTCCAGCACCGCACAATCGCTGTACTGACAGTATCTTACACATGGCTGCCCTTCTGTCCTGCCTCCCAAAGTCAGTGCAGGAATGTCACAGTGACTTCCCTCCACACTATTAGGGGGTTGTACCCTTTCTCTGCGGAGAGGGTGGTGCTCAGGTCTCAGCCTGGCCTGGCCAGTCTGAACTCCCTGATGCTGCCTATGACTTTGGAATGACAAGGGATGGCATTTCTTTTACTGGTTTGGCATAGTCAGTGTGGGCAAGCACAGAAATGGAGCTTGATTCTTTTATGTGGGTTGGTGTGGACTGTAACTCAGTATCAGAGCTGGCTACCAGATTCGGATAAATTTGGGATAAGTGGATACTTTAGAGCCCAGTATTACTTCTCTCTCCTTGCCAAATTACATGAACTAGTTGCTGAACTGCATAAAGGTGAAGGTTGCATAGTTTGTCATCTCTGAAGAAATAATGCCTGTGTGAGACTCCCCTGTGAGTGTTGTAGGCCCATCACAACTCGAGGAATGTGACCGGGTTTCATATTCTCAAGAATCAAGATCCTTTTTATTTTGGGGACGGTTATGTGCAGTGTTTAAGTCTTAGCTGGCTTGGCACCTCACAAAACAAAGGCATTTATTACACTCCTCCATAAGACCTACGTGCCAGCAGAGAAGGAAAACAAAAGATGGTTAGAGCAGCATTGTGTAAACCCGTTATCTGTTGCAAACCTTTGAAGCTCAGCTGCCTTTGTGGACTGTGAGAGTTGGCGTGCAAAGCTTGTACTGTTTGTGTGGCTGTGCTGGCACAGGCAGGGCCCCAGTAGTCACAGATAATTCATATGGAACAGAAGCATGGCATGAAGAATGTGCCTCTGGCTGGAGTGAGTCACTTTATCACTGAGGCTTTTTTTTAAACTGAAGACTGTTTACCTGGCAGCTCTCAATTAATATGCTGATGAAATCTGTGCACAAAGTATACACAAGCTCCTTGAGAAAATCTGCTACTTTAAATTTGCCTGGTTTTCCTATATTTAGGGGCTCAAGCCCTTAGCCATGTGCCCGAAAATAAAGGATAAAAAACTAGACATTCTAAGACATAATGCTTTCATTCTTCTCACACACATGGTGCAGCAGTTATCTAGCAATGGAATTACACAGTATCCACAAACTGTAGTTCACTGTTAAGCTCTCTCAAACAGAAAATTACACCAAGAAATCCATAAACAGTAAGAACAGCAAGGGTCAGACTGTCTCACCGTGAAGAATTATATAGTGTGGGAAGCCTATTGCCTTTTGTTTTATTCTGCTGTTAATGCCCCAATCTCGGCTCACATGGAGCTTTCTGAGAACTCAGAAATGTAGTGTTGTATTTGAAATGCATTGCAGTATTAGAATTCTGTTTTGGTACACTTTACACTAAACTGTGTAATCCTTATAGTAGATATTTAACTCTGATATGTTTTATCTGCGGACTGCTCTCAAAATGATTGATCCTCCTTGCCTTTACTCTAGAATGATGCTGAATGTTGGCTGAGGGAAACTGATCTGTGTTGGTGTTAAGTGACTGAATCAGGGCTGGTGGGAAATAAAAGCATTAATCTTTCTGCCTTGCTGGACGTATGCAGACTGCATAAGGGCCTAACATTTGTTTCAGTTCCTGTGGAGTGATTTAAGTTCCACAGGCTTGCTGAAGTTCCTTACCCACCTTACTGCTACCAGCCAAAGGCTGCTAAGAGAAAGCCACCCCGGAATGCACGATTCAATTGCAGGTCAGCATTGTCTTATTTAATACATCACATCTCTTCATAAACAATTTTATTGTTTTGCTGAAAACACAGGTTTAGAAAGAGGAGGTACAATGTACAGCTTGACTGCCTTCAGGGACTCATGGATGATGGGTCCCTGATTCCTGAGATCTTTCAGGGCCTGGGGCACAGCACAGAGCACCCCTCCAGCTGCCAAGCCAGGGGACCACTGGCACAGGCTGTGCAGCTGAGGCAGCAGAGTTGGCTTTACCTTTATTCTCCACATGGAGAACAGCAAAAGCAAGGAACTGCTTCTGTTCATGTTAAGAAGTCTTGACTCGGGTCTACCTGACGCGTGGTTTCTTTGTCAGTCAGATCTGCCTGTTTCAGTAGTTAACACTTGAGCACTGTCTTCATGAAGCTTGGTGTAAAGAAACCAAACAAACTCAAAGTATCAATCACATGCTAAAAATCTTAAACCAATCACTGTGATGGATAAATGTTTAGCATTACTTGGCAAATGAGTGATAGCTTTATATTTTATCCACAGAATAACAATATTGGGTTAACAAGAGGAAGAAAGAACTAAAGCAGCACCAAGAAAGAATTTTTTATTCTTGGTCGGGATGGGTATTTGGTACTTGCAGAGGTGCTATTAAACACTGCCTGCGTATCTCCAGTGGCTGCAGTATCAAGCTAGCCTAAGGTTCCTCAAATGGAGAAAGTCCAGAGTTAAGAGCAAGGAAGAAGAGGGGTTGAATTGGAAGTAGAACACAGCCTTAATGTTATTTGCTACAGTGTATTAAAACAGCTCTAGGAGTTTGATATACTTAAGAGCAGCAGTCATTTAACATTTCAAAATTAATGTTTTCATTACAGATGGCAATAAAAGCCCCAGCACCTTTAGATACGTGATCAGCTCTCTGTTGTCTTCACACAGACTCTGTCTCTTAACATAACAGTTTGATGTAAGAGTGGACATCATAGTCGATGAGGGAGAATTTGCAAAAGGGATGATGGAGAAAAGCTTATAGAAATCACAGCAAATCAAGAAATGAAGGCTGGCAGGGGTGCTGAAACAGGCTGATAAATAGACATTTATTGGATAGTAAGTTTCAAATAGCAAATAGTTACCTGCTCCCACTAATTTGGCAGGAGTTGCTGCCTCAGAGGCAAAGTACTTCTGTTAAAGTAGCAGCTGGCATACAATCAGCATCACCTTGCTGATCCTACAAATGTGCACACTCCCATCATCCCTCACAGCTCTGTGCTCCAGGACAGCAGGACACACACTATGGAGAAAGATCAGAACTGCTGGCAGTCACTCAAACCTCCCACCTGCTTGAGGGGACTGTTTTTAGTGGAATTATACATGAACATGATGGTGGTTTCAGGACCAAGTCTATAATAGTTGACAATAATTTAATTACAGCTACTATTAAACAGGCAAATTGAGATATGGGGACAAGCTACTTTTCCCCAGAACACAAGCCAGACAAGGACTGATAACACACATGTGGGTGTGCAGAAGTGAAAGCTGCCTTATTCCAGCAGCATCATTCTGCTACAGCCATTTATGTCCCAGAAGATTTGAGTGCATACAAGTCCATTTCCAGGAAATACATGTGGAACTATTATTTTTGACGAGACCTGAGACCAAACAGTCAGAAGGAGAAAACAAAGGGTATACAGTGACTTGAAAGTAGCGGTAGAATTTCTAACTGCTGCTTATTTGGTGAGTGTTTCTATGTATAGAAATGTTGGGGTGGGTGTGTGTAATGAAGGGCAAAGTCTGCTTGCAGACAGGACAAAGGTCACACCTCTGGCTGCTGGCCACATGACAGACTACCCGAATGAGAAAGACTGATGCAAAAAAATGAGAAAAGCTGATACAGGAGGATGAGCTAAAACATTTCTAGGTATCCATCCTTTTAACACTCTAGTGTGGACAAGAGTTGTTTCATTTTAATCTACTGGAGCTCATCATCTTCCTCATGCTGCTGCTGAATGCAGCCTGTTAAAAGACTTCTCCAGAAACTGGTGTAGCTGAAACTTCCAGGAATCTAAAGCAAATGTAGTATAAACAGTGCAGAAGGAGGAGGTGGGGGAAAAATGACAAATTATTGCTAGAATGAAGAATGAATTTAGCTTAGCTTTAGCTCACACTCTTCCCTCCATCCTCTAAGTCTTGCATTTATGTGCTCCTTTGAAAAGCAGAGAGATGAGACTGAGTATTTCAGGAGTCAACAATGAACCTTTCATTGAGCTGGCTTAAAGCAGCAGTGCTGATCATGCAGGCCCCTTTCAAAGGAAGATACAATGCTGTGCTTTTCTTTATTTTTTAGGATTTTATTAGGATTAGCTTTTTGATTCAAAGAGATCCAAAACAATCTACAAAGATAAAGACACCCCAAAATTTTCAAGTGTTTCTTCCAAGAACCCTAAGGAGAGCTCTTTCTGGAGTTGCATCTTTGATATGGAGGATGACTTCAATACTTTGCCTTCAGAGGTGTCAACTTTTTTTTTTTTTTTTCTAAATAACCTTTAGTTAGAATTCGGTTTTCCATCTTCCTTGAGCATGCTGGTAGAGGGAAGGAAAGTGTATTCTGCAACTCAGAAAAGAATAAAGGGGACTAACTAACAAGGAAACAGTGGGTGATACCTGTTCTTTCGTATGAAGGGAGAGCCACAGACAGGAGTAAGTCTCTATAATTTTATTCTTATTACTTACACCGTGCTACAAGTTATTAACTGAGAGCATCCTACTGCATGTTATTGGCTTTGCACAAACCTAGCAGAAAGGAACATTCTGCTTATGGTGAAACCATTGCCATCAACGCTTGCTACTATGTGAAGAACAAAACCCTTTTGTTAGAGGATGCAGTTATCATCATCATCATCTTTAAAAACTATATATAATTTCAGTAATCTCCTCCTAATGCTTCAGATGCATGTATTGAATTTGAAATAATTCACAGTTAGTCATATAAAGTTCTGCTTGTTTTTCTTCCAAAGAAAATAGCAGCATATTGCAAAAGAGGAAGGTCCAGTAGCAAAATATGTAGTTATTACTAAATAATCCATCAAAAATGCTTCCCTACTATGACAGTGTCACTTCATTTCTTTGCATATAATGTCTGTTGCAGAATTGACTCAGACAAACTCTGCACAGGTATAGTCACAAAGATAAAGCAAAATGATTTTCTGTAGTACCAAGTGAAAAAAGGTGGTGCTGTTTGGCAAGTAATTACCTGCTTCTTTGCTATTCTATGATCCAATCTGACTTGAAGAGAAAGGTAGATGTGATCACTAAGCATTTGTCACTTTGCCATCCTCTGCCTCCTGTTTCCATGCTTTCTTTTGTCCTTACTCAACTTCAGAGTGGAAGATCAAGCATGCAGAGTGTAAGGAAAGATGTTTGTGAACAGAATAATAGAATTGAAGTTCAAAAAGCCCACAGCCCAGAATCCATAACAAGTGAATTGTGTTTGTATTATGTTTCAGTTACCTGAAGAAAGAGGCTGCCACTGCAGTAAAATACAAGGAGGTCATCACTTCTGTAGACCAACCTGTATTTTAATCTGCTTGAACTAATTTGCAGAGACTTGCAAGAACAATGAAGTTGATGCTTTTTTTTTTTCAGTGGGGAATACTGAAAAGCCAAAAAGAGGAACATTCAAGCAGAACTACTTTCAAATGTCCAGCTGCACATGCTGACTGCTTCAACATAAAGGAAAAATTAATGAAGATGAAGAAGAGTCCTTCTCACTGATGTATATCAGGAACATTATTTAAGAGGGGCTCTTTCCAGCAGCAGTTCTCCCAAAACGTTTGTTCTCTCAAAACAGCTGCTGATAGTGAGAAATAAAGCCCATTATTGCACCAGTTCACCATGTAAAATGTGCACTGCAAATACTTTTGAGCAGTTTAATCTTATACACTCTTTTTTCACTGTGATCCTTTTGTAGTAAAGTATGTACAGACACAGCCTTAACTAACCATAATCTTATGAACTGGTTATACTAAAACTACATCCTTACACAGCAACTCCTGCCACCACAGCCTTTGTGTTGAACCAGATATATCATTTTTGTTCTTTATGCAGAATTCAAATCATGTATTTGAGTAACAAGATAAATATCTGGTACTAATAAATATAGTTAATTTTAAAAAGTGCAGTCTTAAATGTTTCCATTGGTTTTCTAGGCATAAAAGTTTCCAGGAGACTATGTATTTATTTCCAGTGTGAACTGCTACAAGCTCATTGTTACATTAAGGGATTACTTTGCTTAGACCTTCTCTCAGTTGTTCCTCTGGTGATGGACAATATCAGTAAGTACAATACAACAAAGAGAATGTTACTACAGTTTGTCAGGGCACTTAACTGTCTACACATCGACTGTGAGGACAGTTGCTGTCAGATAGTACATGGGTATACTTCTTGGAGTCTATTATAAAATTTGTATTTTCATGACACAGTTAATATCAGTTTTCCTCCCTGGTGAGTCTTTGTACTGAAATAATCATTGTAAGATATATAAAAAAAAAAAAAAAGGTGCTTTTATCCCCTAGAGATCTATATCTAAGATGTAGCATAATCACAGAAGGAACTGCTGATTACACAATGAACTGAACACCACAGTGAGTACAAAGCCAAATATAAAGAGGACAATGTATTCACTAGGCCAGGAGATTGCAATTTATCCAAAAGAAAAGTCATGCAAAATTTCAGTTCTGAATGTATTTATCACCTGCCATTGAGTTGATAAAAGCAGCTAATACAACTTCTGGATTGCTGGAATTGCACCAGGACTCTTTCCAGGGTGTTTCCTGTGCACTACTGAAGAGCAGTTCATGTTCTCAGGTCCCTCACGTTACAGATGTGCTGCTGCTCAGTCAAGACACGGAGCTGCTTTGAAACAGAACAGGTACACAGCAGCATTCCCAGGCAAGTCTTATTTTTCCTAGAAGCCCTGGCTCACACCTAGACCCAGGTTTGAAACTGGATGAAAAGGCAGAGCTCTTTTATGTAACTTACCTTGGCTAGAACACAGCCACCTTGTTCAAGAATCATGCAGTTTTATAATTGAAAGTACTATAAGAATTTGAGGGAAAAAAATGGGTGTATGTGACCCATGAATCAGGCACAATTTCAATTCCAAACGATTTTCAATTTTTTTTAAAATGATTAGTTTATACATACTCTGTCCCTCTAATACAGTAAATTGTGGGGTTTTTAATTAGCCTTGTGTTTTTAGCATCTAAATGTTTAAGAAACAATAGTAATTCCTCTGTTTATCCATTATGAATATAGCTCAGTCTGATTTGGAATACAGCTACTCTAGGTGAAGCTGTCAAAGTGCATGAAAGAACATTTAAGACATTTTAGTGCCAGTGATACAGTGTACAGTATGCATTTGACTTGAAGAGGATGCACAACTTATTCCTTTGATTACTGTATCTAACTTCAAAGTTAAATGGACCAGACTGGCTACAGCAGATTTGCTTACAAAACAAATCCCTCAAATCAAACCCAGCAGAAATACTATCCTTCCCTTCCAAACCTGCAGAAAATCCTGTCCACCCCTCACCAATGATAAATTTAGCTTGAAGTTACTGACCTAGCCTTGGTCTTTTCCCCATTCATATTTCTTACATGAATTTACAGTAGAAATGGTGCAAAATAGCAACACCTGTTGGAATAGGCAGAAAGGACTTCAAACTTTAATCTGATTGGTTTAATTTTTTTTTTAGCATGAGGAAAAAGAATAAAGTTACAAGATTCTTTTAATATTTTCACAATGTTAAACTAAAACTGAGCTCTAGGCTACATGTGTAAGTAAATCTAGAACACAAAAGGGTTAAATAAGATCTTCTTTTAAGATACAAGAACTTAAGCTTTCTTTACGTTTAACAAACTTCACAGAACAGATACTGCAAAGGAACAACCCCCTCCCCAACTTTTTGTTTAAAGTGAACATTGTCCATAATTCACATGAACTTTAAGTAGTGTCCTCTCAAGAGCCACCTTGAAACCGTCTGTGCACTTGTAACGAGATTAAAGAGAGTATTAAGGAGGAACAAAATAGCATCTTCAGTATTAATGCAGAAAGTCTTGTGTATCAATCAGAATGCCCATCAAATGCTAGGATAGGATTTTGTAGGAAAAGAAAGTGCGTATCACAGCAGCCGCCAAAATCCATGTTTTTTTTAAACTCCTCACGGCAAATGTAAATAATATCCTTGACAGTCCCTCTCACCAGGACCACTTCCTGATAATGCAGCCCATTACAGAATCTTTTGCTGCTGGTTCATATTCTTGAATAAAAACAAGGAAAAAAAAACAGCTTGCCTTCCAGACAGCTTGTATTTATAATGATGGGACACTTCTGATTTGCTTCATGGTTAATACTAATACAGTCAGATGCTGAGTGTGTGTGGAGAGACATATATATATGTGCGTATATATATATGTATTCTTTTTTTAATTAGTTGTCTAATCGTTAAATGTTCCTAACTGGCTACCAAAGTAACAGTATAATTTGGCCTATAAGGAGTTAATTACCTGTAACAAGTAGAATGGAGGATGACTCATACGAGCTGGGGTTTTCCAAGTGACAGGTTACTTCACCCCCAATGTTTCACATCTGCCCAGTATTTGAAGATGAGACAAAGTCGATCCCTCCCTCAGGTTTTCTTACAAATGTACCCACTTGTTAATAACTTACTAATCAAATGAGAAGTTCAACTCATTCAGGATTAAGCTGGGCGACATCGGCACAAATCATTTTTACCTGCAGAAGCCCTGTGTGCAGCAGGAGACAGCCCGGTTACGATGTTTGCTTTTATGTTTCCGAAGTGGCAAAGCTGGTGCGGCTCAGCTCAGCGTGACACACCGCAACACAGAACCAAGGCTCTAACCAGATCCAGGTCATGCATTTCACATCCACTTGCTATACTCACTTTGTGGGCAGGGATTTTCCTGGGCGCGTTCAGCTGCATAGAAGGAGGGCTGGTGGAGCCCCTTTGATTATCTCATTGACACTCTGAACGTGAGGAACACGAACTCGTTCTGACAAAGGGTGTTTGTTTTACAGGTTGTTCCCCAATACTGTTACTGAATTCCATTTGCTACAAAATGTCCTTTTTTCCCCAATATGTAAGTCTAGCTACAGAAAGTCAGTCTGTAGAATCCAGCCATGGCTACTGTGCTGTGAATTAGCCTTATTTGATCAATTATCAGATACCTGCACTTAGCAAAAGGCAAACAAGAGCCAATCAGGTTTCGGCCAGTGGGAATGGCTGCACTGCTCAAGGTATGTGGAATCTGTTCACACAACGCGTAGAATCTCTGTGGATGCCATGTAAAAAGTTATGCACCATTTACTGCTCCAGGATGGAGTTGGCTTTAAAGAGAGATCATAATTTAACAGAGAAGAAAGAAAAAAAAGAAGGAAAAAAAAAAACCAAACCCTGATAGGTTCTTTATAGTAAGATACATATAAAAATTTTTCATAAGAATCTCTGTCCCCCTTTCTTTTTGGCTTCCTGGGAAGAACCGGAAAGGTGTTCCTACCCCAACAGAATCCCTGATGCTGGTGACACTGCCTAACTCAAAAGCCACATGCGATGAAGGCACGAGTGACCAGTCAGGTCTTCTGGGCTTAAGCAGCTGCAGTTGCTGCTCCGAGTAGTATTTCACCTCCTCAGGATTCAGTAGCAGTGAAGAGGTGAAAGGCTGCACATTAAACAGTTTGTCCAAAAGCCATGTGCATAGCAAACTTTTACACCAGCTTCTATACAACTATTTGTTTTAACTCTGCAGCTGGAATGTTTCCAGCATAAGGCTTTTAGAGTGACTCCAGCAATAACAGAAGCCTTTGGATTTTTCTTGCTTTGTTTAAATCCACTAGCCATACTCAAAAATAATATTTCTTCATGTTTTATTTTTATACGGTGGCTAGCAGGCACCTTAGTAACCAGCCAGAGATAGATTTCAACCACCATCAATCCCTAAACTACAGTACCAGGACGGTTGGCTAAAGGAAGGAAACTGATTGGCTGTAGTCTGAAACTTGCCTAGTACAAGGTGTCTGGCTGACTTTGTCCTAAATAAGGCTAACATTAGTGAACTAAGAGAACAGCATTTGGTTGCAGTCTTGCACTCAGGAACATCCTTCGCCAATGCGTTGGCAAGATCTCCCTACTTTCCGATCCAGTTTCACCATTTTCATGATGGCCTCCTCGCGCCCGCGGCCCATGTGGTCGAACGTGCAGTCGTGCTGTTCGGGCAGGCGGTGCAACATGCAGAACACGTAACCTGCCAGAGGGAGACCAGAGACACGGTTAGGGACTGCTTACAGGGGTGGCAGCTCACCTCAACCACAAGTGAAGATCCCCGTCTACTGGGGGATCACTCAGTTCTCAAAAATTCACACCAGTTTCAAGCTTTTACTTATTTTCTTACAGGGTAACGAATACTTGATCATTTACTGCCTTTTATCAACACAGTACCAAAGCTCAAGTCATACGAGATTTGTGGCGTTTTTTGCCATCCTCTCATCTTATACAGTAAACCTCCAAAATCATCATATGTCTACATAGTAACAAAGCTAATGCTTTTGGGTTTTAATCACCTTCGCTGAAATCTTTCCTACTTTTGAGTGGACTTTGTTGTCATTTCTGAAACTCACACCTATGGTACTCTAGGGTGAGCTCCCAAGCAGATTTTCAAGTCAGAACTGTTAAATTTAAGCACCTTTCTTCCTCCTCACTGCCAGCATTGGCAGTGACAGCAGGAGAGTTCACTGCTCCTTTGCTATCCCGGACTTCAGAAGCTTCTCCCCATGAACCATTCTGACACTAACCACAGGGGGGAACAGGCATTTGACACAGGGACATGGCATGCCACATCACTTTGCTCTGCAGCTGAGAAGTTGAGGTTATTGTCTCTCTGTCTAAAGCTCCTTGATGTTATTCAGATTTCCAGGGAGCACGTGCCTTAAAAACATGCCAATACTTTTCCCTGCAGGTGAGGAGGGCATCTGCCATAGCCACCACTTTCTAGTCTACAAAGGAAATCAGCTGTTTTCTTCTTTGTCCCTAACACTTTATAACAGTAAAGAAAGTGCCTCAAATTTCCCACCTCCAAAATGAATATTTAAATAGCAGTAGATGCTATAGGAGGGAGAAGTCACACAGATACAGGGCTTTACCAGTCCACTGTATACAAAACCAAGCATGGTTCACGTAATATGGCCTGTGCTGGGATATTTTTCCTGCCTGATGGTGCAAAGAGTAACACTCTGCCTCTTACTTGAATGCTTTACATTACTGCTGCTCTTTAAATGCCCAAAACATATTCAACTCACAAAATCACAATATTTGAGAGATGGAAAAGGATAAAAATGAGTGAGTGAATGATTGGGAGAGTGTTTTGTGCATACGCATGCACACACATACATATGAGAATATGTGTGTGAAGTAGTTTGAGTTCCTGGACTATAAAATATGAATTGCAGGAGAGAACAACTTGCTATCTTTATATTAGAGTGATTGTTAAAAAAACAGAGAGGGGGAAAGTGTCATACATGGAATTATTTTTAAAGAGTGAAGAAAAATTGATTTATCTTTGCTCTTTGTTTCAGTAGCACCAGGCTATGAAAAGACATGCCTATTATCTGTGTCTGGCTTTGAAACCCATTTCTAGGAGCAAAGCCAAAAAGACAAGTTTCCTGTATTGGTATGTACAGTTCAGAAATATGGATGGAAACATGCAGATTGAATTGATATGTATCTCACCCCTTGTGATCATTGCCTCCACTTCAATCTCAGTCTGGGTCATACCACACTCAAATGTGACAAATATCTTTTTCAAGGTGCCAAAAATTCAAGGTCTGATTGTTAAAATGAAAATATCCCTGGACTATAGTGCCAATACTGAAGAGGCATTTCACTCAGTTCACTCTCACAGAAAGCAGGGTCTGAAGGCTTCCCTTATTTCTTGAAATAAGATACTAAATTGCTGAACCAATGTCCACTGCAGGTACAAGAATCATAAATACCTGCCTGGATGAGCTCAAAAAATCAAGTTCATCATCTTATCTGCAATCAATGTCTAAGAAGCAGATGCAAGACACCATGAAGATATGGACTGGGCAGGAGGTGTATAGTCCTTTCTAAATAAAAAACTGGTTTTAAATCCTGGCAGTTTTACAGATCCTTTCCAAATGTTTAACAATTGTATGTAAAAATGCCATCTAATGATACATCTAATGAAAAGAGGTCTTGAAAATTTATACCATTTTCTGCAGTGTGTCACCAAGACCCTTTGACAATTCTGTAAATCTAGTAAGGAAGTACATATGCCACATGATTTATCACTTTTGAACGTGACCTTTCAATTGCCCCATTTCTTCCCCTTCTACAAAGCCTCGTGCAGACCAGCACAGCTTCATGATGTTCCTTTCTAACCTGCCACCCCAATACAATCTATTTTCTGATTTGCCTGATCTCTATTTCATTTTTGAACATCTTTTCTTTATAGAGCACCTGTTTTCACACAGGAAAAACTGTACTGTGTGCTATATTTATTCCACACGACACATTATTTATTTTTTATGTTCATCAAGGATTTTTTATGCATTCTTGAAAAAAGTTTCAGTAACTGTCCACAGAAAAAAGGCAGGTGATTTTCATTTTTCCCAGATTATGGAAATAGTATGTCTAATTTCAGCAACTAAATGATCTAAACCTGTTATTAATATATGTATATATATATATTTAAAATGTACTGCTAATTAGAACAGATAGTATCTAATGAAAGAATACCCAAGCTCATTTGGAATGTTACAAAAATAGTTCTGCATATATTGGCTGATTCATGGAGGGGGTCTTATTCTGGTTGAATTAGCAATGCAGATCTCCTGGAAGCTCCATTTCCAAAAAGAGAATTCAGATCTTTAGTCTCATTGCTACAAATGCTTCAGTCACTTTAAAGATCGGAACTTGTGTTTTTGTAGGTTTTATTTAAAATTTAAAGGCCTTTAAAACACTGTTATTCAGCAACTAATTGAGTGACATTAGTTCTGAACATTTTTTCATTAGTTCAGAGTGGGTATATTTAATTAGGTTATTACTGCTGTATTCACTCCTTGTTTCTTCCGTGGTTTGAAAATCAGAATGGACATTCTGTGGTCTGTGCGTGCACAAGTGCCTGATGTCACATCAAGGCCATCAGATTTTACAGCAGTTCCATTACTGACTTGTGTGTGCTGGGGCAGAAGGCCAATAGATGCATCTGCATTTTGATCCTTAATGCCAATCCATATTTAGAGGTGAAACCTTTTCTCCTGAGAATTCTGCTTCTACGGTTACAAAGTAGGTTAGATAAATGAACTCCTGCACTGTATATGCTGTTAAGTTCATTATGGGATGGTATCAAATACAGGTTGTGTCTCTTAAAGGAATTTACTGCAGAAATGCTTATTTTGGCACACTATAACTAAAAGACAAAATAAATAACTTTTCTACTAGTGTAAAGAGCATTGCAAAAGGGAATCCATCTGCCAACTGAAGTTCATTTGCCCAAGTCATCAACCTAAAAGATGCCAGACTTCCACTCCCAGCACAGAAGATTTCAATCTAGTAAATGTAATAAAACATCTCACAGCTCTGCAATTGTTTTCTGATGTTACAAGTAAACTATGAATCATCCAATCCTCAGGTCTCTAATGCAAACGTCTTGGAAAAACATTATGTAGTGCCTCAAAACATTTGAGCTCCTCTGAGCACCACAGAAACTTCTACACAATACATAATAAAAAAAATCACTTCCATTTCATCACCAGAGCAAAAATGGCTAAAGCCATAAAGCAGAGCACCCTCCCTGCCTTACAGAGGAGTCACTCTAAGGAAGCCCAAGACTGCATACCAGCAACTATGAAGCTGCTTTCATCATTCCTGAGGAACCTGTTGGGAAAGGGATATTGGAGAGAACAGAAAACAGAATAGGCTTCCATATTCCAGACCAGAGAGTTATCACAGACCTACAGTATGCTGTGTGTGGGTAATGAAAAACAATTGCCTTTTCTTCACTGCTACACTCAAGAACCCTGGTACATTTTTGAGTTTCTGAAAACTGAGCTGTTCAAGTATCACTCCTGACATGGAAAGGCAAAGCCCTTCATTACCAAGTACCATCAATCATCCTAATTGTTCACTCTAGACATTTATCCTTTCATTGCAGGCACCAACTGCTCTGAAGGTTTAGCTTTCTATACTACAGTGACCCCTTTTGATACATTCCAAGAAACTCCCACTGGTAGGTAAAAGAAAGTGAAGTCAACATTACCACAAACCCCTGAGCTTCTGATACTTAAAAATCATCTTATCTGTCCACTAGGATCAGTATTTATTATTTTCATTCCCAAGTCAACAGGCAGAAGTTCAGAACTGTTACAACTTGCAGCTTACACCATTTCCAAATTTTATTTAATAAACAACCTGTGTTTGTATAGAGCCCTATACAAAGCCTATTCAAAAGCAGTCCTAGTAATGACACAGACATAATCCTGTGCAGAAGTCTGTGCTGTGTGCTTTGACTTCACGTTCTTCACAAGATATTTTACTTCTCTTGCAAACTTGAAATTTTAATCAACAGATGTTCAAACAGAATTTAAAAATACCTTGTGATTTAAGAGTCAAAGATATTGCAAAAATTCTCTACCAAAGGTTAGAAGTAAACTGTGTAAGGTTAGAAGTAAACTAACTACACCAAAGGTGTATTATCTAACAAGGTATTACATGAGTCTACAAGCAGATTTCTGTTCAAGAACAGATTTTAAGATCTCTTTTAACAATGATATCTGCAGGCTATCACACAGCACAGCCAAACCAGGCAGATGAGCCAGCAGAGATCAGCTTATGCTGCTGCACTGTTGATAACAACTGCACACCATTCACCCCCAAAACAACATCTATGCATCTCCCCCTGTAGTCCTTCCAACTGGAAAGACGATTCAATGTGTTGCAAATTATACTAACAATAAAACTATTTATAAGTGTGGGAAGGAATTTTTGGTTTTTTAAAGATATGAAATAGGTAAGAAATGAATGGAAGAGTAGAACAAATAGCTACCAAGATGTAAAGCAAGATCCTAAAGGCTCCAGTACCTGAGAACTGCAGTATGACCCAGCTTACTTCCCTGTGTTCTGGAGGCTGTTTAGCAAGAACACGCGGTAACGGAAAGAGGGGAATGTGCGCTATAGCCCAGCCAGGCAAAGCTTCCAGGGCAGCTCCTGTGCACTCGTTAGGCAATGTAAATATATTCCAGTCTGCTGGTATCTGGCATTATTCTCTTATAGACAGCTCCATTCTTGTATCTACTCTAATTATCTCTCCTCTTCTGTTCTGTGGGAATGCTCTGCACTAGCATTGTCAGCTTTCATTACACAACTCAAGGAAATTTCAGTTTTACTGACATTTTCTGTGAAACCAAGCCAAATCCCACCAAGCTAAACAACAAGGTTTTGGAAATAAGTAAACTAAACTCTTCTGTTTCTCTTTCCCAGCTTTGCAAGTTGACATGGACTTTGACAAAGTGGTAAGTATCTCAGAATAACTTGGTTGGGAATCTTATTTGTTTCCAAGAGAAAGAGGAGCATGCCTTAGTATGATGAAGCTTTTTAACCAGATAGATGTATTTATTAAAACTCCACAAAATTAAGGTAGTCCTTTCTATCATTTCCACTCCAAACTGAGTGGATGAGGAGTGTTAACCTCTAGGTGCTCAAAGTTAGAAGTCTCTACATATCAATGCACCTTGTCTTAAGCATTGCCCTCTCAAAGCATTTCAGTTCCATGAATCTTCACAAAGAGCACAGCTGCAAAGGTTCACAAAACATACAGTAAGATGAAGGGTACTTCTCCTATTAACTTATTTTTCTAATCATTTGCTATGATCACTGCAACTTAATTTACAGTATTTTCTTCTTCATACAGATTGCTGATGCCTACTCACAACTACCAAAATGATCAACAGCTGAATCAAAGAGAGGAAAAGAAGTGGTCTAAGACAACTTAGATACCTTTTACTCTGGCAATCTGTCCCTGGGACTGGATGGGCACCCTGGGACTTCCATCCTGCTCTCAGTCAGCAATAATCTCAGGTTTCATGCTGGAAGCACATAGCTTTATGATATCTCTGGTGCTACATAAGAGTGCTCATGAGATCCTACAGATTCATTTTGTATTTCTACTACTGGTTTTATGCTTAGGAGAAAAGAAAGTAGTGAGAATTTTTTTTTCTATTCTTCCTCTGTTTTGCTCTCTGCCATAAAGAGAGTAAAGCAATGTGCATCTATCTGCATTAGAGACAGAAAAAGCATTTGTGGAAAGCACTGCCCAAGTAGTGAATGGAAGAAGTTGGATACCAAAGAGAGAGGACATAATATTAATACTGTAACTGCCACTGAACAGGTATGGTTAAAGATTCTGCAAGAATTCTTTCAACTGCAAGGAAAAGACTTTGTATTTCCAAGTTTGGTCACGTATAACCTGTGTTTCAAAGTTGTTTTCTGTCTATTTTCTTAAAGATCATAAGCCTTTATGGAGGCTTTATGCTTTATGGGAAGCAGCTTTAGGGAGCACACAAGAGATGCAGTTTGGCACTGTGGAGATCCTGCAAACAAAATACGTTTCATCCCACTTCGTGCTAATTTCAAATACACTTTCCTATTTATCTGACTACTTGCACAAAACGATGTCAAACTATTTTTTCCTACATTGAACGTGACAAATTTTGAACAGAGAATTCATATCACTTGAGGACAGAGCACATGCTGCTTTTTAGGGGAATTTTTTGGATCAACAGTTCTTAAGGAGGTTCTACACACGGCACTATTCTATTCCTTGTCTCTGGAACTAAGAAGAACAACTCAAAGTTTCCTCCTGTTTCTTTGAAGACATTGTATTTGGAGTGGAAAAAGTTAAGATTTGGCATTCTTCTAGACTCAATTCTTACTTTTGCTGTAGTGAACACTAATCCCAGAGAAGTTGGAAAAATGTTTAGGAACAGAGCTGAGGTTTTCAGGAAATTATTTCTGAATTTCAAATAATCCCTAATGAATCAAAGTTGTAAATGCAGCACATTACTTTGTAAGCTGCCATTAACAAATGTTTGCTATGGGTCAGGTCTGACTGACTGAGTACTGCAGGTCTCTAGTCAAGATTGTGTCCCAGTTCCATCATGTACCAGAAGAAGACGGTGGTTAAATCATTTGATTTGGATCAGATATTTTTCTTGCTGTACAGAACTCAAGCATTTGAGAGTAAACACTTCCACATCACAACTTCTTCACCCACAATAGATTTGTAAGTTAAGGCTATTATCACTGGGGACAGATTATCAGAACAATTCAGGTCCAGGATTACTCCCACAGATACACCATGCAATCAATACTCACTTCTAAACTGCTTCATATATCAGAGGTCACTGACTTACACAGTGGTGACAATGGCATCCCCTTCTGACCTTATACACTGTCCCTGGTTTTTGGTCTCAGCTTTCACCCACAGCAGTCAGGCAAGCAGCAGCTGTGACACCACAAGCTCACTCTCCAACCACCACAACTGCTGGGTTACTGCTCTTGTGTAATCTCTGCAGAACTGGGCTCTGGTCCCAGTTCATCTGTGATAAAGGATGCAACTTCCCAGAAATTAGCATGTAATCTGTCAATATAACTGGAAGAAACATTTTTAACCAAAGACTTGTGCGATTGTTGAAACACAAAGGCAGGGGAAAAAAATCCCAAATAACCAAAACTCGTTAAACTTTAATTTAACAAGAGAATTTTTGAAGAAACCATTTTGCTCCAAACAACTTACAGCATCAAGCGAGGTATCAGATAGTGAAAATCAACGATCAATTTATTTGAAGGAGGGGAAAAGTAAGGTTCAAAATAAAAAGTTTAGACTTTAGGTAGGTGAAAAGTTTCCTTATTTAAACAATTGTGTGATTTTGCAATGGCATATTCAAGAGGAATCAGTATCACTGCTACACTTGTAAAAGTGTTCATTGCCACCTTTACACGCCCAAGATCACACTGAAATAATACTGCACCTCCCAAATCATTCCTAGTTTCACAAGGTTATATGGGAAAATGAATCCAAAGCACAGAATGTACAGTAAAAAAGCAGAATTGTGACAGAAAGGTCTCCTAGTGTCGAAGGCAGCTAATGAAACAGAGGTAACTCGTACTAATAGGTTACACTATCACAAATGTTAGTACTGAGATAAAATTAGATCTTCCATGGGTCATACAAGTTTATCAAGAGGCATTTGTTTCCTACTCAACATATTTAGATTTGAGCAGTGTGGACTGTCTATATTTGAGTGGAGTGAAACCTTAATTAAAGCGTTCTGAGAAATGGCAGGTGGATGACAGAGCTCTCCTAAGGTCAGAGCTGGGACTTGTGCAGTATTTAACACTTTAAAAAGAGCTGTGTTAGCTTTAATACTTCTAGAATTCTCTACACCAAGCCCACCTGAGCTTACACACTTCTCCCAGAAGCTGAGGATTTAATTAAAAGCTGAAGTGTACCCAGAAAGTTAATTAAAATAGCAAGCAATACCTAGTGATTCAATAATGTATGTGTGTAATTTTGTTTAGCCCAATGAAAATGCAGGAAAGATAAGGCTACTAATAAAGAACTGGAATGAATAATGAAAGGGTCTGTACTAACATCCAGTATGTGTTGCATTAATTGCAACAGTTCTCCTGGATCCTGCATGTATTTTGACTTCATCACATGCTGAATACGATTCCAGGTTTGACTTTCAGTCTATTTCCTGAGTAGTATTATTTATGCCCCTGGTTTCAGTAGCTTCCTAGAGGTTGCACCATAGTGATCTACAGTCTGAGAGCAGCTAGGCTGGCTGGCCAAACAAGAGAGAAGCAACTCTACTTCTTTTAAGCCTAAATAAATGTGTTTTATGTCTTCATTCCTTATTTACACCTTCTGTTCAGGGTCTCTTAGATTACACCTTCAGCTCCATGAAAGTCTTCTGTTACTGTAGCCTCTTGCAATCTATGTCAAGAGTAATTCTCCTTCTAACACAGGAAAATAGAGCTCCATTCAGAAGCCCCAATTACACCACAAAGGAAAACAAATGCTTAGAGCAATGTATAATTCCACTCTTCCCTTTTTTTTTGCTTTTGGTGTAGACTCAGAAAACATTCCTGGCTCCTGCTTTTTCAGAATATGGTAGGACCCTCATACATGACTTGTGCCTGTAACTTGCAAAACTTTCAGTAACTTGGGAATGTTTAACAGCTCTGAACACCTCTGTAAGCATTTGAATTTCAATACTTATAAAGATACAGTAAATAAATATATTACTTTTAAAAACTTACTCAATACTCATAAGTGATTGTAATATCCATTGATACAGTTTCTCAGCTCTTGAAACTTTCCTCCAAGGCCAGTAAGACTTAATACTAAAAGGCCCTGGCATAGACTAATACTATTCTTTTTACTTTTGTGAAAACTGATGCACACTGATCTTAATGCCATTTCCTTAGGACATCAATATTCTTAGAACACCCACATCAAGTAGTCTCAAGTCTCAGTACCTACCTTTAACACCTTCTTATAACTTAATTATGTAATTTAGGACCACAGGTGGTATTTTCCTCTAAGGTAAGATTTTATTTAAGGGCACTCCTTAGGGGAAAAATATTCTAGCTCCTGGAAAGAATTCTGACTTTTCAAGCAAATTTAGACAATTCCTTTCAATTATCCTTTTTCTTCTCCCAGTTTTGGTGCAGCAGTTGTGGCTATGTTCTTTCTTCACTTCTTCCTGTGAATATCTTAGACTTTCATCAACAAAATTCACATTCCTCCCTACCTAAGCTTTACCTTGTGGTCAGTTAACTAGCTGGTAATGTTCCTTCAGGATTCATCAGATTATTATGGCATATTTGTGGGCCTTCTGTGTCTACTTCAAATATTAAATACTAGTACAATCAGTACTTCTGTGTACAGCTGTTTGTTAACATATGGACAAACATGTTTGAATCACTTTTAGGGGGAATTATCTGTCCTTCTGTCCTAAGAAAAAAAATGACTCAGAGACTGAGCAAATACTTCCCTAAAGGTAGTGGAAAAAATATAAGATAGTCTCAGATAGATTTTTATGTTCAAGTTCACTAGGCCATGTGTCTCTGGTGCATACAAGACAATTAAAAAATTGCACCATCTTTCACTTTATGAACATAGTTCATTCTTCTGTAACCACAATACAGGTATGCAGGGAAGAGACTTAATGTGGCACGCCTACAAAATGCCGATTTTTCACCCAGTACTGCGGCTTCCATTTGAAAACCCCCACAAGGTTATATATTGAAGGACTTATCACATCAGTAACGTCAAAATAAAATAATTTTTTGCTTTTAGAAGGAACACCTTAATTTGTTTTACTTAAGGAGAACTTGGGGACTTAAGGGATGAGCAGCCCATTTCAATTACATGGACTGATTGGGACTACAGGAAGGTAAGGAACAGGCTCAGTACACATTACTAAATCAACACTGCCAAACTTTTGGTAGCACAATGGAAGAAATCAAAATCAGCACATCCTGTAAGAAACCCATGTTAATTGAACAAGCTGGAGAATTATACTGGAGCCTCTTCAAACAGCATTTCATGATTCCTAATTATAAGGAGCATGAACTCCATTAACACTTTTAAAGCTGTGGACAGCTTTTCTGAAACCCAGACATTAAAGCATTTTTCTGGGTCCTACACTTAGAATCTATGATGCACCAATTAATCAACTACTTCTTAATTTCCAGTACTTTCAGAATACATATTAGTCAGAAAGACCAACATTAGTCAACAGCTCCTATTCCCTATCAATTAAACTGGAGTCTTGGAATAACATCTTCATAAAATACAACATAACAACCCCCCCCTCTGAGTTCAAATTCAAACTTCAATAGACTTTGTGTTTTGTTGGGTATTTTTTAATACTTGCAGCAATATAAGGTAAGATGCTGGACATTCCTGAAATGGCTGAAGCAAAAGAACTATCCTGGGAGCAACTCCCTTAGGAGAACAGCCAACACAAGACAGCTGAATGTGGCCCATCTTACAGGCTGACAGTAAGACTTGCCAGGGCTGTAGTAACCAGTCACTAATAAGATTTATTTTAATACTTCTTATTGAACTGGCTGACTCATACTCTCCAGAAGCACTGTGCATATTTCATCTTAATCAATGGAAGTACATCTGTTATACCAAGACATAATCATGCCCTGAAGCCATTTTGGCTTGTACCAGATAAACCTTATCCATCTAGAAAGTGAATTTACCAGCACCATTACAAATTCTCCTCCACAGAAAAAGGTTCCATGGAAATGGAACTATGATTTAATATTTGACCAAGTTTTAAGAGAAACATTAGTTTCAATACATGTCTGACAACTTTGTATAAAGATGGAGCATCTTATCTATTCAAATTTGTTTCTTTTTTCCTGTCTTTCTGAAGATTATTTCTAAATTAACTGAGTAAATCATATCACTCCAAATTTATTTTGGCACAATCCAAACAAGTGCTTTATCTCCTGTGTTTATGGACCAGCAGTTCTGCTATCCAAGTTAAGAATCTGCAGCTGCTTTTCTTCCACTTTTTTGATTACTCAATGACAGTGAGACTTGCTGCCATTTTATCTGTAAGTACAGTCTCTGCTGTGTGGATGTATTTTGTTTCTGCTGGTGCTTGATAGGAGTCTGGTTTTTTCTCCCTCTTATCCCTGTGCTTAGACCAAAACAAAAGAAACCAACAGTAACCCCAAGAAAAGAATTTCAACAGATTATTACAGATTTATACAGAACTAAATGAAAAATAGGGATGTGGAAAAATAAGCACAGTAACTAGGAAGGAAATTTATGCCCTTCTAAAGGAGCAGTCTGTGGTTGTCCATGAGCTGCACCCTCAATTCCAGGTGCTCAGCACCCCGAGGTTGCTCTCTGGCAGAGTTGCAAAGTTTGACTCTTGTTTCCTGGCTCAGTCTTACTGCTGGTAGAGGCCACTTGTGAACTGTATGCCTTCCAATCAAAAAGCAGATAAACATCAGTACTTGCCAACATCTCACAAATTAAAATTGCAAACCACCACATTCTGCCTTCACCTCAGCCTGAGGTTAGTGCTCACAGCAGCCTCCTCCAAGAGCAGCAGCGAGTGCACAGCTGTTAGGCCAGATGCATTCCAGGAAATTGTAACTTCTTACAACATAACCTAGGCCAGTAAAATTCCAAGAAAAGCTTTCTTGTCCACACAGGCAAGAAATATGGCTAGCAAGTGTTTGATCAGAATGTAACATGACTGAGCAATTATTTTTCAAGTATGATCAAGCTGGAAGGTTTCAGCGTCTTCCTGTCCTCTTAAGTACCTCCTCTGGCCCAAGAACAGGAAAAACATTACGATTCCTATCTGAGAAGCACACAAACAAATGGCACTGCTGCTGGAAGCTACAGCCTGGCTCGCTTTGCAGGGCCCTTTATCACAGCCACCCCACTCACTGCCAAGAGGCAGGTGGAGTCTGAGGAACAGACACACCCATAAGGATGTGGCCAACAAACACCAAACCGTTCTACACAAAAGCTGCTGCAGAGCTGGCACACTACACTAATTTTTCTTTAACTGCTGACTAGAAGTGGATCATATTTCTTATGCAATTCCAACAACAAGATCACTGCAGACTTCTGCCTGTTGGCTTGGTACCACAGACCTAGTGGTACCAGAACTACTTTTTACTGTAAAACTGTAAGCCTCTTCCATAAAATTAAGTTTTGCTTTCCGTGTAAATAATTTCTATAGATTAAAAGTTTACAGCTCAGTGTCTTTTAAAACTGTACACAACTTTATTTAGTAGCAATATACATCTAGTCAAGCAATTAAGGGCAGGCCTAGAAATTTATAATGTAATTTGCAACTAATCAACATGTCTTTTTTACAATACATTTCCAGAATTCAGTATTTATAGCTACTTCCACTCACACATTCACTGCCCCTAGTTTTGAAGCAACTATCTGTTAGGACACCACTGAGACAACAACTTCCTTTTCAGATCAAGGATCACAGGCAGTTGATTTCAGACTGCTTGAAGAAATGCTGCAACAGAGTATAACTTTAAGAATATGATTCCTGAAATTCTTTGATGATAAAACTGACTTCTAAATCTAATATTAAATAAAAATTATTTCAATACAATCATTATCCATTGTAAGACAGTAAACTATTGGAAGGTCCATCCAGCCCAAACATAGAGAACACTGCTGTCTGCAGGACTTGCCTACTCTTACTGTCACCTACAAACAGTGAACAGGATTTTGTTTTAGTGGTGTTGATATATAAAGGTTATCCTGTCAGAAGCTCAAAATGAGAATTCATTTTAAAATTTCTCTTTCTCACTGGAGCTTGCAAAGTGCATCAGCAATTAACAATTCCTATCACTTCTCCCAGTTTGCTGTGTGAAAAGGCTCAGAACAAGTCTTACAAATTGCTCTTTTGAAGATCAAAGGGAAGCTGAATTTGTCTTGTGTGTGCTCTGGATGAGTTTGTAATTTACTGGAACTTTCAGAGGAGGTTTGGCAGCACACTCGTTTGACAGCCCCGGGGCACAGGATTCAGGGGAGCTCTGTGACTCTTCCCTTCTGAGTTCCTTCCTTAGCTTTAATTGGCACCTCATTAGAAATTAATGAAAATGACATCCTCTGTTCTTCCTGCTCCAGGCATAGAATGCTACAAAAAGGCCCATCACAATTCATAACACATTCAATTTATATAGCAATGGCTCTTAAGCATTATTTATGAGATGTGAATTTCTTGTCAGCAGTTAGTAACTTGAACACAGCGGAAGAAGAATAAAGAAAGATCTTGAGAGTATGTGTGTATGAAAACAAACAAATCTTTCTACATCTGAAAAATGTTGTGTTTGAATTGCTAGAACTCCCTTCTCAGTAGTGAATTGTTGTTCTTCACAGCAAAGCCCTGCAGCACTGTCAAAACTGTCTAAAATTCCATGTAGTGTCAAGGGAACGAGTTCAGCAGCATCACCTCTCTCTGGACAGGGCTTACAGGAGACAGGAGAGCCAATACAGCAGCCTCCCAAAAATCTCTGAGCCGGTGTAAAGCACGAGTCACTCTCTCTGTCATCTTTCCAAAAAAGCTGTGCCTTGTTGGACAAGTCCCAGTTAACTGGATCAGTATTTGCAGATATGTCTACATTAAAACATTGTTCAGTATGTATGTATTTTCCTTTCTACTGTGTCTCACTAAAAATCTCACTGGAGGATTCGCCAGGACAAATAATCAAAAAATAAGATGATCTTCAGTACTTTTAACATTAGGACAAGCAACATTTTTATGCTTCAAATCCTTTTTCCTTACATCCAAGCAAATGCACACACTCGTCATTCTGAAAATGGTGTCTGCCTTTTTTACTGATCCTGATATCAGATTTTCTCTTAGTGTTTAAAACTGGGAGGAGTTTCCCCCATTTATTCCCATTGCTTTAGTTCAGGATTAAGATGCCAAGAATTTAATAGCAGTGGTTCAAAACTCAGATCAAACAATGTTCTGTGTTGATCATTACTTTTGAAGAATGTATGTGCTTATTTTACACCAGTTGATTCCATCTCATCACGTCCACCTGACCACACATCATTCATTACCTGTGCTTCATATCAGGACAGAAAAGTATAACCCAGTCATGTGGATTTAGGAAATATTTTAAACAAATGAGAATCTGACAGATTTGTTCTACTGCATTTCTATCACCTCCACCCAGGGTTTTTGAATGGGGTTGTCATTCATGACCTAAAGCAACCTAATCTTACAAACAGCAGGGCAAGCTAGCAAGAATGGTTTCTCAGGCAGCATCTTTAAAACTGACTGGAGCCACATTGGCTGATCCATTGGTAAAGCAGTTTGGGTGATGTGAAGCTGAGGTGCCCAGAGTGGCTCAGTGGTAGCATTTTGCTTGCTTCTTACTAATCTGACTACTAAATGTAAGTGGAACTTACATTTAGTAAGTTCCACTTACATTAAATTAAATGTAAGGGTATGCCCACATTCACATCACATCAGAGCACAGATAACACACCCTTACTGCACAAAGTATTAATAAAACATTGTAACTGCACAGAAATCAAAGATTTCCCATTTTTCAGCCCTCTTGGACACATGGAAATAGACACCTGCCTTCTATTTTTTCATTAAAAGTATAGAATAGAAATGTTTATAATACAAACTATAAACTGTGTAGGATGTAATACAGGAATGCAAATATTCATCTCCTCACTTATTGCCAAGGAATCCAGAATTTTTTTCACATTTATGTTTTATTAACACATTCTATGACCTTTAACAGAAATATTTCCATAAAGCTATATACATCCAGTAGAAGAAAATTAAAGAATAATTCCTACAACATTTATATTGCAACACTATTGAATTATGGAACCACTTCATGAAAACTTGAGAGGAACCAACCAAATGTATCTGCAATCCAGTTTACAGAAAAAAAAGGCTGGTCTTATATAATTTTTAAAACATTACTGATCAATGAAAAAGCTTTTTAAAAGTTGCTTTCAACTTAATTGCTCTTACATAGCTCCAATATTGCAGAATGCAGGAAAGATTAATGATGTTACATAATGGTTAAGCAATCATTTATCCAGTCCACCCCAAAATTCAATCTCTCTAGCTCCCAGTATTTGGGACCATTCTGCTATTTCAGTCAGGTACATGTGAGCAGCCTGAGTTGTTCTATACATGACAACAGCAGACCAAGAGCAGAAATTCCTGCCTCTACCATGCTGAGGAAAAAAGAGCCAAAATGTGTGACATACCAAAATGTGTGACATACCAAAATGTGTGACATACCAAAATGTGTCATTGACAGCCCTGAATTTCTTCAGTTTGATAAAAATGTTACCAGACACTTCGAAGTATCCTGACACATGATTTCCATAACAAGAATTTCAACATTACAGCTTTAGATTTCATGTTTGGTGGCTTCACAGATAATGTATGTTAGTTCTGTGGCATGCTCCAATATCAAAACAACGCCTTATCTCATGTCCAAAAGAGCCCAATACAACAGTAATCTCTAGAGCCTGAAGACAGACAGATGCTGAAGAAGAGAACAAAGCATAATACAAAATCTTTGCAGCTTTCTATCACTTCCCTTCACTTGGCACTTGGTATTCAGTATAGGATTAACTGTCTTTGTGACTACCTTAGCCCACCCTTCCTCTCCACACTGCTGCTCAGAAGGACATGCCTTCTTTCCAGATAATGGTTTTAACACAAGATTTTATTTTTCACAGGTGCAACGTGAATTGCACCTATCATCTGTGCAGATCCTTTGAAAATTATTCCCTGCCTGAGACACAAGGGAGTAACTGAAACAAACTTCTCCAAATGTATCAATACAAGCAATTTCAGAGAGTTCAATGCAACCTTGAATACATGACTATATGAAAAAATAATGAGCAGGTAAAACTACCACATGCATTATCACTGGGTCTAACAAGCACATTTAAACCAGTTAAGAATGCAACTGTTCCATGAAGGAGAGAGCATCTCCTTTGGAATCCAGTCACATTAATTATTGTTTCAGAAAGATTATTTGCATTGAATATGAAACCCCAAATTAGCTATCTGCATGGGATTATCATCTTCAATTCAACTACCTGAACAGTGTCATCGACTTCGGAAAATTCAAGTTGGATGATTTTAAGTGTATGGTGAATAACTCTTCCCCGACAAACTAAGTGTGAGAATGAAAATATTTTCAGTTAGAGGGGGTTTTTTGATTTAAGTTTTTAATATTGATGTAATTATAACATGCAGAAGAGGATACTGACCTATGTTCCTTTACACCCTATGGAAACCTTCTTTGCATATTTATTGATGCGCTTTGTGCTTCTTCTCTTGTCAAGAGGGTATGATGCCCTTCCTGCCTTACAGGGAACTTCTGAAGCTAAATTCATTAATATCTGGCATCTCTTGAGACAAGGCAGTACATCAAGGCCAAAGTTTTAACGGGGAAATTTGAGGAACTAATTATAACTTTTTGCTACCAATGGAAGCTATAGCTTCTGTTTAAAGCATCTTTGCAAGGTGAAGACGCAATTGCTCCCTGTATTTCCACGTGCGACACAGATCTGAGCACGGTTGCGTTCGAAAGCCGGATGCTACTGCCAAACTGTACTCACCACAGCGACATGATCCCAGCTCCTGCTGTACTAGCTCCAGTTTTGTTTGGCACTGGAAGCATCGACGTCTACTCTTCTGTTTGGATCGACTGGTTTCTTCAGGCCTGTCATTACTGTCATCCAGTAGCCGTGGCCGTTTCACAGGAGAAGCCTCACTCTCCGACTGTGAATCTGTTGTATTCACAACAAATATTTTAGGAAAAATATTAGAATTTCCTTGCTGAGGCATCCCTTTAGACAGACTGAAGGTATATTGCTTTCAGCTGGGGTCACCACCAAGCGGTGTGATACCTCCCATTCTATTGCATATGCATGTTTTCTTAACAACCAAAATGAGCATCAAGTAAAGGACAAATTATCTTTGTTCCCTATAAGAACCCCTCCTGCTATCAATACTGAGTATAAAGTGAACTGATTAGCTTCCTTCCAGCCTTGGCTGGGTCATACAGAGATACATGTAGAGCATACACCATCCTAAACAATTGCAGGCTTCATCTGTCATCTCATTTATTTTCTCCTGCGCCGCCTTCGGTGTCCCCACACAAACTGACTGAAGTGATGAAAAACAACTGAGCACAGGTTTGACCTATTTCCTCCCTGGACAGGAGGGGGATTTTTCAAGCACAGCATGTAAATTGTATCTCTTATGACTGAAGGCGGTACATGAAAGCACCATACCGTGCTTCCCTCTCTTTCCACATGGATAACAATTTAAATGTAAATTAGTATACACCAACAATACAACCCCAAACAAAATAAGTATGATCTGTACATCCATCCTATAAATTCCAAATGCTCAGCCATTTCTAAAGTATTAGTCAGAATACTATTCGCATTAATAACTTCATAAATTTCAGCTTGTAATAAAATGGTGTGTGGAAAGCCTTTAAGAGTTAAAGTTTACAACAGTCTTACTTCAAGTAGCATAGTGCCTTTTTTTTTTTTCAGCCTTTCTTTTTTTTACAATGGAGAGTATACTGACAAGGGTTCTAGAGTAGCACATGGAATGCACATGACTGACTGAACAGTGAGATGTCCAAGCCTTGTTTTTGTGGCATGTCAGAGACACAACATTTCAGTGGATTCTTCTGCTCTGCAATCCAAGTCAGGTCAGAAAAGACATTTTCCCTTCCCAGATCTGTGCACAGCAGAATCAGTGCTGTATTTCTTTGTAATACAAACTGCAAATAAATCTAATCCCAACTGTACTAAAAATTAAATTGTTTGTTGCAGTGCTGCAAGGAGCTGCTAAAAGACATTACTGCAATCAGTCAGTATTCTACTGCATGATGGTGAGCAAGGTAAAAAAAGCCCATTAGCTGAGTTAAATCCCTTTACAACCAACATTAATCCAACAAATAACAGGCTAAATCTATCTTTTTTGGCAGGATGGTAACCCATTGAACATGTCTGTACCATTATTCTAAGATTCCATTGCTTACGTCTGCTTTGTGCTGTCCTGGATTAGGCAGGAAAAGGTAACTGCCATGGATACAACACTGTTCATAACCTTGTTATGTCAGCTATCTTACCTGAGCCACTGCTGATCAACATCATGACTTTCCTTGAGCAAACACCTAAAGGACTTGGAATACTTGGTAGCTTCTCCCTTCAGGGACGCTCTGTTAACTTCTGGTTCCTCATATGCAATACAGACTAATTCACATCTCTTACCTGTGTTTCAGCCCTTGTGTCACATGTTTTTCCAGTTGTTGTACCCCACTGTTTACAGCCATTACAAATATACACCTTGCTCACTGGGGCCTACTTTATTTCTGTCATACTCCTCTTAATATATGCTGAAAATGTGCCTGGCTTTCCAACAAGTATAAAGCCTCTGTATCTCACATTTCATAGAAAAGTGAATTGCTTTCTGCACTGTGTACAGGTGATAAGTTTTTATTAAGCTGCAATGATTTTATCTGATGTGAGCCTCAAGACAGCCACCTTTTTGATCAGTGTCACAGATTACAATTTACACCTTACAAAATACATACATTAGGCCTGAACTAACATTCAGTACATAACGTACTCCACCTCTGCATGCTTGGCTGTGTAGGAGCCTTGGCAAGGAAAAGAAAGTAGTGCATAATGCATTAATATAGCTATGGAACACCTAGTCCTGTCTTAAATCTCTGGAGAAAACAGTTCAAGGGAAAGATCCTCTGAACAGACTGCTTGACTCCCTGAGCAGAGATCCCAACTCATACTCCAAGGCCAACAGTCCTGTCCCATGGACACTTGTTTTCAGAGTGCCTAGAACACCAGGCCAGCCTGGAGTGTATAAGGACACCCCCTCCAACAGGCAGATTCTCAGTGTCCAGTGGCTGACTCAGTGTTCAGTAAAACCTGCTCCAGCCCACCTTGCTGTCCCACATGGAGGATGTACATCATTTGCAGTTTATTCACTACTCCAAGAAACAGATACACTGCCATTATGGAACAGCTGCCTCCCACACATCTTTGCTTCTGGAAATATAAGCCATTCTGGTAGTTCTCAGAAGCAAATTTGGTATTCTGAATTACGCTGATGGAAACCATAGTGGTCTGCTGATCCTGTAGTCCAATCCATGGTGTGAGTCAACCAGTGTCTAATAAGTTAATGAAACCATATGCCTTAATGAGAAAAATAGCCACCTCAAGTCAGGCTAGTAGTCCTACAAATGAAAATACTTAATCACACACTTTCAGTTAATTGGGAATGACTAACTGAATATTAACAAGAGTTGGTCATTATCATAGAAATTATAGATATCTCATTTTTTACAATGTGTATCTCTCTGCCATAAGCTAAAACACTTAGCACTGAGGTAAACTCAACCTGGCTTTTAGGGACAGCACTATCTCTCTGATCACTGATTGCCCAGGGCCTTGGACGTAGGAATCCAAGCTAATACTCATCACAAACCAGACCCATAGCTCACACACTTCCATCTTCCCATGGACAAGTACAATGAGCAAGGAGAAAGCACAGAGCAGAAATTAGACCTTTTAGAGTGAGTCCTGCGTGCATTGCTTCCAGATCGCATCGCTTTTCATGATACTGACACATGCAATACAGGACACAAGATACATCTTCCAGCACCTGGAATCTTGCAACCTTAAAGTTCAAAGATCTGACAGCAAAATGAAATTGTCATACATAGCTTTACTACCAGGAGTGCAACTGAAAAAAATCCCCTAGGAATACACGCTGAAGTGCTGCAACTAGAATCAAGAGTAATGCCCAGCATGAACCTTTAAACAACCAAAAAAGGCTACAGAGAAAAGGATTCTCTCAGCCAGTGACTGACAGTGGCTTTTCTCAGAAAGCTGGTTAATTCCACAACAGTTACGTCTTCCTTTGCTTACAAGAAACATTTTCCACGCTCAACTTGCATTTTATTATTGCACCTAAACCAACAAATACCCAGTCTGAGAGAAAAACAAAAATGCTCTTCTTTTACTCACAGATGTCAAAAATCATAAAACTTCTCCATAAAGATGAACAATAAGGGTGAGAAATCCCCAAAATCTCAGGAAGAAACTGTTCAGCAGAGTAACTGCCATTGACACACTCCCACTGCAATTTTAATTCTGAGTTAAGAAGCAAGGAATCTTCTAACTGATATCTGATGGTGGAGATCCTTCTAATTGTGTATCCAACTCCCATTTGAAATGAGAGAAGAAAGAAGTTCAGTTAGGCAAGGCTGAAACTGGAGGCTTGTCTGGAATCAATAAGCAGAGCAGTGTTCTTAAAAATATTATGTCACGAACAGAGACTCACATTTGTTCCTCACTGCCCCTGTTCTCATTTTCATTATTCATGTTCCTCCCTAAAAATTTTTCCAAAAAATGGCACCTGAGCTGATTTTCACTCCCTTACTCTCCAGCCTTGGAGGAGTTTGCAGGCTGCATGCAGATGGCTTCAGTTACAATCATGATGGTTTCTCCATGGCATTTGGGGGGAGAGTGGGATGCTCTAGGCCCAACAGAAACATGGACTAACAAAACTTAACAGGGAAGGAGGAAGGATGGAAGAGATGTGAAAATCCTAAGAAAAAGACGATCTCTGCTGCTGCTTTCTTCAAGATGAATCTGTTTAATCTCTGGTTTCATGACAGCTTTTGAGGCACTCAATCAGGTTTTTTTCTTATTATAAAGAACCCATCGCACAGACCGGCATTTATGATCTCAGCTGTCTGTGCAAACACCAGAACAAGCAGTCTTTAATGAACCCTCAAACATTACTGCCATCTCCCCTGAAACTATTTTAGAAGCAGCTTAAGCTGTTAAAACCTCTGTCCATGAAGAAACTTGCATAGTCACAGACAATAACAATGTAACATGGATTAACTAAAATTTGAGCAATAGCTTGCTGCCAATTTCTAGGGGGTTTTTTTATTATTTTTTAAATTCATTTTTCTGTTCTTTGATGAGGGATTACTTAACTGCCTGGCATGTTGATTATGCATTAAAAATTTCATCTAGAAAAAACTGCCTCTATACAAATCTTCCCTATCACATTTACCAGAATCATAATTTAAAATAATCTCTCTAGTTCAAATGAATCTAAAATTAACATAGTTGCTCCAAAACCCTTTTGTTTGTTGACTATTAATGAAGAAACAGAAATTCAAGATTAACACCTCATAAGCCAAGTCTGACAACTGTGACTGCCTCAGTCCCTCCCTGTTGCTGCACAGTGCTGTGGAAAATGTTATTCTGAAACTCTGATATTTCATTGAAATGAACATCTTATCTTGTCTTCTCACACAATCGTGACTGCATCTCAAAGGCTGTGCACCTCTTTGGAAGCACTCACACTCACAAGAAATGTATTTCTTTTGTGAATTCACCTCAGTTTTTTTAAAAACACTACAGACAGATGTCTCAAAAATATCTTACATAAACCCTTTGGTAATATTTAACCAAACAATCTCTTTTCTAGTATCATTGCAGGGCCCTTAGCATCATTATTTCACCGATTTATTTTTTTCCCCTCCATAGAGTTTAAAAGCAACTGCACTAAAACTCAATGTCCCCAAACAATGTGGAATAGAGAGACCACATGGGAACAGTCCCTACAGAACTCACATCCCATCAGTCGCTCCTTTGCCTCAGGAGGCTCTCCATGAAATCACACTGGAGACTATAAATAACATCCATAAGTTGCATTACATAAGTTATTATTTTTCATCCATCACCAAAAACCATGCAACAGTAGTTTTTTTCCAGCTCTAATGAGTAAAAACAACCAATAAAAACCCCCCCACAACTTTCAGCCTAGCTGTCTGAGACACATAACTGGAAGAATTGCTGCAAAATGTTCCAAATGTGAAACATTACTGATGTGCTTCAAACTCTTGACAGAAAAATTCTCATTTCTCCTTTGCAATAGAGCTTAGAAAAAGGATTCCATTACAGACTTGAAGTGTTGGATTAATTTAAAAAAAAAAAAAAACAAAAACAAACAATCAAACAAGCAAACCCTCAAAAAAAAAAAAAAAAAAGGAACTTAGCATATATACTGCTTTAGGTGTCAGTGGTATTTTCGTGTTCAACAACAGCATGGCTTCATTTTTCCAAAAAAAGAGCTGGCACATATGATATGTGTTGCTAGAAAAGAGAATATACATATATCTATGTATGCAAATGAATGAGTATTAATTATTATGATTTCAGGAAAACAAACAAGTGTGGGGTCATAACCATATGTACAGTTTGGGTACCATTCCACTTGCACATAAGAAAATGCTTTCTTACTGTAGGGGAGACCTGACACTGGCACAAGTTGCCCAGGTAGGTTTTTGGAAGCTCACAAAATACCTTGAAGGTACTCAAAACCTGACTGGACACAGGCCCCAGCTTGCTCTAGGTGACTCTGCTCTAAGTAGGGAGGTTGGATCAGTCTCATGAGCTCTCTCCCATCCTCAGCCTTTCTTACTTCTAAGATTCATGGACAGGGAAATAAAATTTAAAATTACATACTAATTCCTTCCCACCATTCACATTTTTTTCTCTCCTCTAAATCCGTATTGTAAGTATTATCACCTGGAAAAAGGAAGTATAAATTAATGAGGGTGCTAGCTACCATCTCTAATGAAACAGAACAGACTAATCTAATGCATGAAAAAATGCTAAACTATAATTAGAAAAAGTGTGAAAATGGCTATTATCCTTTCCTGTCAATAAAATTCATAATTGTTAAATTATGTGAAAAGCTAATTAGTTTTCATCTTGCATTTAGGCTCCTGTACTACATCTGTTCTATATTTAAGTTTTTGCATTACTTCCCCCATACTCTCTGATGTCAGCATGTTCTTAGTTAAAAGAAATGTTAATTTATTTCTCAAACATTTTTATGTATATACCAGATTGATTCAAACAAACACATATTTAAATGTATTCAGGCACCTGTACTGTACAGTTCCTTTGATGGATTAACTTCAGGCATTTCAATTAGAACATTTCCTAAGGCAATGGCCACCTCTACTGCTGCTGGCTGACAGAAGGATTTTGTTTGTTTAGAAAACTACGTGAGTGGGGTTCCTTTCCTGAATTACACCCATGGGAGAAGTCTGCAAACCTGCAGAGCCACAACAGATGAGCTTGTGAAGAGAGAACAGGTTGGGCAGTGCAGGCCTGATGTTCATCTCATGCTCCAAGGGTCGACACCTGAAGAACGTGTTTAAGAACAGCTGCTGACAGCAACATCAGACACACACAGTGACTGCTGGTGTGTACAGGCATGAGGCTGAATTCTCATTGCCTTCATCACTGGAAGCAATTGATGCAGGGCAGAAATTTGAAACTATTTTAAGGATGCTAAGGAAAGCTGGTTTAGGTTGTTGGTGGGGGTTTTTGTAATGGCTCACAAGCAGCATCTCATCTTCACATATTCAGACTATTATAAATAATGAACCTGGAAAAGGCCAGAAGAGAAAAAGGGCCACAACACTAAACTCAAAAAAATTACAAAAAAGTATGGTGTCAATTTGAACTTCTTTTCTCGTTATTAAATTATGTACTTTAATAGTACAGGGTTAGGGCTGGGAGAAGGACAAAGGCCTATTTTGGTGAAGTTAGAGAACAAATGACATCCTAAGCAGCCTGAATAATCAGAACAGGGTTATTAAGTGAAGGGATAATGCACACTACAAATAGCTAAATGGAAGAACAAGACAAGACAAGTAGAAAGATAAAAGGCATAACACTAACACATATTATGAAGAACCTATGAAGACAAATCATGAACATCCTGGCCATTCCTCAGCACCTGAAGACTACTTAGTAGTACTCAAATATGCATATTTACATATCTGAATATGTATGTATAAATGCACACAAATAAGCTCACACTGGTTCTGATAAAATAGGAAATTTGAAAGCATTCAGCAATATCATAGTTTTGGTTTTGCTGACTTTAATGAGAACCTTCCTATGCTTTGTGAAATTCTCTAAAATATGATTAGCAAAAATAGATAATGTTATAAATATTTCATATTTGCTAGTCAGCTCCAGCGTGCATAAATAAGTGGTGCTGCTCTGCTTCCAAATCCTAGTGGTATACTCCAGCTATGTTCTCATCAATCAGATGGCATACAGTATTCAGGAAGGTAATTCTTCAAACTAATAGCCTAAAACAAGTTCTATATAGAAAAGATTTGCTCTGTTATTTTTCATTCATACACAGTTTTCCTTAGTAGGCCCTTCCCCCATTGATATAATGAGGGTTTTCCAAGGCTAAGAGAGATATTCAGAAGAGGAATTGTAAAGAACTTTTGCCTGCTAGCAGTGAAAAAAATACTTACCAATATTTATCTTTCAAAAAACTAATTTGTCTTTTAAGTGCAGAACTTCAGTGATGTCATTAGTAACAGAAATCTTACAATGAGAGACTATAGCTCCAAGGATTGTACTTGATTAATGTCAAGGAAAAAAACCCTAAGAGCTCTTGCATTTTGATAAAAATTTTCCTGAATCCATTTGTGAGAAGGTACACTCTGAAATGTACAGCTAATCCATCTTCAAACTTGGTTTTAATTCCATTACTTTAAATAAAGCCCAACGATTTATATTATATAGTTTATATTTTGACTGTGTTATTTTTTCTAGCAATTTTTTTTTTGGTGGGCGATTGGGAACAACCAACCCCGGCATAGGACACATTTCCTGTACACCTGATTGGTGTCTACAGTACACCAGAAGTCAGGCTGGTCTATCAGGTATTTCTTATTGTTTGGAAAGGAAATGTTTGGGAAGCTTCTACACAAACCTGAACCAAAGACCAGGGAGAGGAAGAACAGATCAGTGAAACTTGGAGGATGTAACAGTACATGCACTGTCTTGTATCTTATATCCAGCTCCTTTTCAATCCTCTTTTGCTCCAAGATGTTGCACTACAATAACTAATAACTCATTAGTTATTCCTCAAAGTTCATGTTACAGAAATAATTTGGAACAGAAACAGAAAAAAAGACATCATTTGTATGTTCATGGTACTGTCACACAAACAACTTCCTCACTTTCTAGGAAGTTACCCTTTCCCTGTGTATGTTCAACAGACTAAAGAATACTTCCAAAAGGCTTTAAAATAATCTTCATCTATTTTTGAAGTCTTTATGAAAACTATCATCTGCTTGAAAATATTGAAACCTTGTTCTTAGAAGTTGTCTGATGCTCACTGAAATAATTAGTCAGAATAGAGAACTTTGTGAAGAATCAGATGAAACCTCTAGGGCACTCACATCAAAAAGTACAGCAGGAATCTGATCATGGATTTGTTCCCTGCAGATTACATGTGTTTTAAAATTAAAAAAAAAAA
>VZRH01007533.1:1099570-1191369 GCA_013397555.1 Urocynchramus pylzowi
AAAAAAAAAAAGGTAAGTGGCTATTTGTTTCAAATATATTTTAGGCCAGTTATTTAATGCTTAATTTAATTTTAAAAATCTCCAGTGCAGTAAAGTAACAGTTTTAAAATTATAAATTATAAGCTTATAACTATAAACTTAAAGTTATGCGTATCACTTGCTAAAGCATACCTGTAAGGAAGCTGTCTGATCTGAACAGATCAGATCAGGGTGCTGACTGCTGAGGTAAAATCAATTCAATTCTTCAGCCTGACAGGAGCCAGGTCTTTAAAGTTAATGATCTCAACTATTCTTTGTGACATTCTCTATACTGTCAAAATTAAAGCAAACCCTAGGTTCCCCAAATCCTCTTCCAGTAGAGTGTGGGTGAGAAATGCAAGACATACAATCCTGATTTCTTTACCCTTGAAATTAATGGAGATGAGCTTTGTTTAAAGTTATGAGATGCAATTTTCCCAGCAGTCTCTGGTTATAAAACAAGGAGTTCAGAGCTATTGGAGAGCAATGTTAAGTAAAGGTAATAGATGGATATTCTTTCATAGTATATACCTACTGTTGAAATCACTTAATTGACCATAGGGATCTTGAGAGTTCTGAAAACAAAACATGGCATGAAACCACTAAAATACAAGCAAGGTAAAGCTGTTTAATTTTAACCAAAATATACACAAAGGACAAAATATTTGCTCTTCAGTTTCACCAAACTGAAGACAAATTCTTTGTCATAATTCCCTAAGACTTCGGTAAAAAGAGGTGGTAGTATCTGAATTTTTAAAAAAACAATGACCTTTTAATTGCATAGTTTTGTATTTGGCAACAATTTCATCAACCAGACTGAAAAACAACAGCCCATAGATAAAATGTGGTGAGAAAATGTTGAGGGCAGCAGCACACTTTTTTTCGGGACAGGAGAGTCTCACTTACGAAAGCAGAGGTCATTTATCTGGCTCATGGCCCAAGAGAATGCTGCTGCGTGGACTGCTCTCCCAGATCTTTGCTTTGCATTGGCTATCCCAACCCTCCCACCTTTCCAGGAGTCTCTCTCCTGGCTCTTCTCCACAGAGCTTGAAGTGCTTGAGGCACTAAATGCTTGCCTGTACTTCCAGACCTCAGTTCTCATTAAGTGCTACGAATGCTACTGAGGTTAGACTCAGTATCTCTAAAGACTCACATCGTATTTGTTTTCCATTAGTGTCACTGAAAAAAATTAGGTTGGGAGGGATTTCTGGAGGTCATGCAGTCCAGCCTCCTGCTCGATGCAGAGTAAAACATCAAAGAAATTGGATCAGGTTGCTTAGGGCCTGGTACATTTTCAAAAATTTTCAAAGAGTAAGACTTCACAGCCTCTGTGGGTACCTGTTCCAGTGCCAACTAGAGGGGAAAAATCTCTGCCCTTAATCAGCCAGCTATACTGTTCCTAACACAGTTAATCCAGACAGTGTTTATTCCTATCATCTGGTACCTTTAGTTTGACATTCAAAATAATTTCCTTATTGGCTGACAATTCAATATGAACTCATCTCAAGAGGTCATCCTGTCCTACTGACCCAAGTACCTTTTCCTCCAAGTTGTTCTTTTTTATGGGATTCAGAATTTGGAAATGAAAACAGACAAAAAATTTGAAACAAAAGCAGCAAAAAGAGATAAAGACATGTGAAAGCTGAGAAATGGATTTACACAAACCCAGAAAGTCTTAAAGGGGTTATTTGGTGAAGAATAAAAAATTTTCAAGGGCTTATCTGAACTGCACAAAGGATAAAAGAAGACGAATTTGGGTGATTTGAGAGGATAAATAAAGATAGTAGGAATAACAATTTAAGTACTTGGAGGACATTTTCTGTTAGGATGCTGAACTTGAACTGACCTGAGAGAGCTGGGAGCACTATGAAGTACACAGAGGTGTGTGTGTGTCAGCACCTGCTGGGAGGTCACACAGGCCAGGAAGCCCTTATTCCCCATCCACAGAGATATTCTGATTATTGTGTTTTACTTCTGTTTTACTGGGTTGGGTTTTTTTCCTCCCCACAAGGGAAAAAACAGTTGATTCTTATAACCTCTGAACCTCTGGATAACCAAAATCTACCTGAAATATTGCACATTTCTGCCACTCACACCAGCATATACCAAATCTCACCTTCTGCACAACACAGTGTCCTGGTTTCCACTGGAGTTTTCTTCCTAGCTGGTACAGTGCTGTGCTTTGGATTTGGAATGAGAATAATGTTGATAACACACTGATGTTTTAGATGTTGCTAAGCAGTGTTTACACTGAGTAAAGGGTTTTTCAGCTTCTCACCTCACCCCACCAATGAGAGGGGCTGGAGGGCATGGTAAGGTGGGTGGGGACACAGCCAGGACAGCTGACCCCCACAGCCCAAAGGGATGTTCCATACCTTATGGTGTCATGATCAGCATACAAACCAGGGGGAAAGCTGGCCAGGGGCTGCTGCTCAGGAACTGGATAGCAAAAGTTGGTTGTTTCTCTCTCCTTTTTGCTATTTTCATTTTTTTACAATTTATTCTTATTTTAATTATTAAACTGTTCTTATACCCAGGAGTCTTCTTTCTTGGAGATCATGTTCAACTGCCTTACATGACAGTCAAATTAAGAGAGTTGATCTCAGTTAGTGTGGTTTTGGAGACTATAATGTTATAACATGGAAAACATTAATAGGCATGTAAGTTATCATGTTCATTTATTTATCTTATTCCACAACAGTAATTTTATTTCTTAAGGCCAACAGTCCTTTCAAAAATGACTACAACAGACTGGTAAGAAAAAGGAGTTAATCCTAAATAAAAATTACTGGCATGTCTCTTAAGTATTTGTAATTTATCTATACAGCATGTGAAAGAGGGCTTTCACAGCCACGATACATTTTTAATCCCTTTGGCCACCTCAGCTATCTAGCTTCCTCACTTGATGATCAATGCAAAGAAAAGGTACACCTCAGAGCCACCAAGTGTAAAAGTTAATTTCAAAGTAATACTGTGAAAAGTTTCCATTCACCTTAGTTTAGTGTACTTTCAACACAGCAGCAAAAGTATTCCTGTCCTAATACCATAAGATGATAAAAAAATAATCTATTTATTTCATCCTGCCTGTACTGAATAGACAGGGACAGGAGTCTCTGTTTTCATATCCTGTCATGCTGCTGCATGCCTTTTCATTTCTGAATGCTGTGTTTTTTCCACTACTTGGAAGAAAATTCTCTTCAAAAGTAAACAGCATGAGTGATTAATGTATGAACTATGAAGATGCTTGCAAAACTTCTCTTTAGTTCAAAGCAAATATGGACTAAAATTCAAGGCTTTTTTTTTTCACTGCAGTTTAGTAAAGCGATGATTTAGATGTCTAGCACAGAAATGTGCTAGACTGTGATAGATAAAAATCAAGAAAGACTTTTTTTTAAAAAAAAAATATTACAAATTATTGTGTGCTAACAAGCTCTCATAAGCCTTCCCAGGAACAGCTGAAGTTTTTAAACTCAGAGGCAAGGATCATCATAGCTACAGCTGACTTTTAACAAACTTTTTGATGTATTGACCCCAAACCCATCTCTTTGGATTCTCCAACTAACTCAATTAGTCTAAAATCATGGGATGCCTTCAGTGTAAAAGAAAGTTCAGGTGAACCATATCCACTATTTTTGATGAACAAGGATGGCTTTGTAAAGCTGAGAAAGGCAATAGTGGAAAAAAAAAAATTAGAGCAAGTCCTTAATTTTGTTTACTGCTATGACTATTATGATCCTTACAACTAGGAGGATTTTAATCTACAATAATCATAACACTTTGAGAAGGCTCTTAGATAACCAGGAGGAGAGGAAACCAATCTGTCCACCCAGATACATATGGGAGCACGGAACAGATAATCCAGCATGTCACAGAACTAGGCAATAAGCTGAGGCAGTAAAAAGCCATCACCATACATCATCTGATCACGGTATGGCATCATCTCCCAGCCTCTATCAGCTCCTGCCACATCAGTGCCAGGCCCAGGCACTTCATCCTGTTTGTAATTGCTGATGAGCAGCAATAAGGCCTCCATGCCTCAGCTCCCGTCCGTTCCACTTCAGCACCCACCTATTAGGTTGTAACTTTTATTTACAGCCTTGCTTGATGGGCTGCTCTATTAGTGCAGCTGGAAACTGAGCAGAGGGAGGGGGAAGAGTGTCCCTAATGGGCACTATTATTGCTAGGGCTGGGTGATTTACTATGCTGCTCAAAGGCTGTTCTATCATCACTTTCCTGTTGGTGAGAGAGCTCCAAGAAGGCTGGATTTCAACACAATGCCCTCCAGAAGTCAAACACTAAAGAACACCTTAACAGTCCCTTGAAACACCAATAAAAAACAGACCTCAAAGTTGGTTTAGTGTTATAAAGCCCTCTTCAGTAATCTTTTGAGTATTTTTTGCTCAGGAGCTTAACACTTTAGAGCAATTAAAAAAGAAAATCTAATTAGTGGTGTATGAGGTCCTTTTGTCCTTACTCAACACATTGATTAAATTATTATTAATTTGATTAAATTGATTAAAAAAATGATGACATCCATATAATAATTTCATGGTTTTAGCTCAGGCTCAAAATCTGTGTACTTCTGTTTCCACAACATGACCTTCCTATAACTCCTCAAAGGCTGTCCTCTCAATTGTGGAGGTTCAACCTCAATGTATTTGGATTCCTGGCACAGTTACAAGTAAGCACATATTTTAATACAAGAACATCACTAAATTCAAAACTTCAAAAGGACCACAGCCCTGTTTAACCACTTTACTCAAGCAGTGAAATAATTATTTCCATCTTCTAGACTCAAATTTTAAACTAGAAAACACACAGATAAAAGAGACAGATTCTCACCTTGTACAATATAAACACCATCACACCAATCTACAACAGATATTCTCATAAAAAGTGAGCTATCTACACATATAACTATACAAAATATTACAGATACACATCTCTGATGAACTGCTACTGAGAAATAAAGTACTTAAAACCTCACCAACTTTATGGATATAATGTATGAATTGATTGTATCATTACCACATTTTATCTGCCTGTTTCTACCACCTTCTCTACTGCACAATTAAAAATTAAGTGAGCACACTCACACAGTTCCATCAATTTTTTTTCCCAGGTTTCTTTAAGCTGCTTAAGAATGTTATAAAATCTGGCTGTTTAGAGTTGTGTAGTAAATCAACATTAAAGCTGTACAGCAGAAAAACAAGAGTAATATGCTACTTGCTACTGCACTTTTCCAACATGGGCACCTGATACAAATGGGTTGTGGATGCCCTGTACTAGAGGAAGTCTCCCAGTACCTGCCATCAATCATCCCATTACCCAACCATTAAGAAACAAATCAAAATGCACAAAAAGCTAGACACTGGGCCACACAGTCCCATCTTTCTTCCTACAAAATCTTCAGACTGCCAGCACTCAGAAGCCTTTGAGGCATCATCCAAACTAATGATTGCAAGGCTTTATTCATTTTTTCATTATAATCCCTGTCCTGTGGGTACACTGGAATAGAAATACTTTTACCGCAGTGATGATTCTGGTGAACAGGAGGAAAACCCCCACTATTTGGTGTCATAATACTATTTTTTATCAGAACAGCTCTTACAGCATGCAGGTTGACAAGTACATTAGATAAAATCTCTTTTTTTCTGTACAATATCTTTTCCTTTACCTTGGCAGATTTATTGTTTTGATATTTCTTCAATTGTTACACTCATGCTGATAAAATATGAAAAGTTTGTCTCCTTAATATTCTGATGGAAACTTACATATAAAATAAGTAGGTCAAATTTCTAATTTTCTGTCTCAAATGCTGATCTAGGGAACTTTGGGAAAAAACTGTGCTTGAAGGGTGAACAGAATTACACAGACAAAATCCAACACAACATTTTTTCATCAAAGCTCTTCCAAGCAGAAGACACATAGAATACTTACAGAAAATAGGCTTATAAACAATGTGTAGTGTTAACAAATACTGCTTGCATCATTTAAGTAGCTTCCTGGGAAGCTGAAGCGATTCTAGTGTGAAAGAATGTGCTGGTGTTGGCTGGGATAGAGTTAATTTTCTTCACAATAGATAATGGGGCTGTGTTTTGGCCTTGTGGTTAAACCCTGACAATAGTATGCTGCTTATGCCTGAAGATGTCACAGCACTTCTGGGTAATATTTTGTAGCCAATGTTTTCTTGTCAATTCCCCTGACAACATGGTAATTTATTTTAAAAATGAAATTTTGCTGAAAATTCAAGATCTGGAGAAGAAAACTAACTCCTGGTACCAGGTTTATTCATGTAAGGGACTATAAAGATAATATGTAGATTAAGGAGCAAATAATGTAAGAACCTCAGGGGAAATTGAGGTAATTCAAAATCAGTAGATTTATCTGACCAAAGATTGAAGTTGTGGTATCAAATTAAGGCCATCTCCTTCTTTTCTTGCAAAGCACACTAAATGAAAAATATAAAAGCATGTACAGACCAAACAAGAGCACAAACTGAAAATAAAAGAACTACTGGGCAAAGTTAGCCAAGACATTTTTCAATATGTCTTGGGGTTTCATCTGCTTTACTCCAAGGAGCTTTTACTGATGCTATTTCACACTCCAAATAATGAACTTACATTTCTTTTTGCTACGCACACACACAAAAAATTTCCAGCCGTACTCTCAGTTTACTGCATCTGTAGCACCACAGCAAGGTTTTAAATTACTCTGCCATGAAAACCAGCTAAACATTACAACAGCTAACATATAAAGAAAATACAATTTAGAAATACAGTGAGCAAAGCAAATTAGTTTTCAAGGGATATAGTGGCAAACATTCCATCTTGTTTAGATACATGTCCATGGCTACACAGAAAAGAAAATCCAGTCTCCCTGTTTTGAAGAACTATCTTCCAGTTCCAAACTTAGTTTTTTGGCAAAAAAACCTCACTGGCACAGATTATCATGTGCTACTTGAGAAGACTGCACCTTCACCAAGAGCAAGCTAATGCAGCTTCTCTGTAACCTTCCTTCACTGCAGAACAAGCCAACTTTTATCACCACACATCTGCTGCAAGCTAACAACACTCACCTATGGAATAACTACAGTTCAGCTCAAACAGTAACTTGAAAGACTTTTTGAAAGAATGACTTCAGAGGAAAGTCTCCTTGAACTCCTTAAAGAGCAAGGACCCTTACTCAGACTGGAACACCCTTCCTTTCTGCACATAAATGCAAATATAGGCAAAAATTATTTTGGAAACACAGACTGCAAGAATATTACCACTACCTACACACCCACCACTCCCCAGGAGATTATGGCTTCCAACAGTGGTCCTGGTAGAAAGAATCCTGTGAGTTGTCCTTAATCCACACAAAACCAAAGCCTGCAGAAGACCTGAGGCAGTGCAGGTAACTTGGCTGCCTGACTGAATGAGTGCACGCGTGGTTCTTCAGGACAGATCTGATTGAGAAGCAGTGACTTCAGCCTGGCAATGACCTAACACGTCACTCCTAATAGCAGCTCTGTGAGACATTATCCATCTACATCCTGCATATAGAAATAAAGGCATCAAAAGGCCCAAAGTAGGTAAAATTTAATCTCAAAGCAAAGATCAGCTGTCTATATTACATCTTCAATCAGGAAAAGTCAATGTACTCAGAACAGTTTTCTACTCAATACTTTGCATTTCAAGGGCAGGATTTCCAGAACACTGTCACAATCATTAGACTTAAACTGATTAGTCCTGTATGTCTTGTTTTTACAAAGATTAACTGAAAACAGAGTGTATTCATAGAATTATGTTGAACAGGATTCTCAGATGAACTATCTGCCATACTAATCCTTTTATATATACATTTCTGTCAGCAAAGCAACAATATTTATTTTCATTTGGCATTTGCCAGGTATGTTATTACCCTTTACTATTAAACTATAACTGCTAAATATAATGCAAAACCTAATTTCTTGATCCTGCAGAACACATACCTGAGTCGCAAGATCTTTTGGTTGGTGTGGTTAACGAGGCATGAGCTGTACCTGTGCATGGCCCACCTGGAAACAGAGAAGATTGTAAGTCTCAAAATACCACCTACATTTAACATTTACAACCACATCAATATTATACTTAAGAACATAAAAAATATGGAGGAGCACTTGTCTTTGGAGAGCACATATGGAAGTAGTACTACTCTCAGTATTTCTTTCCCAGCTGAATCTGAATGTCTTGTGATAAAAAAAAAAAACAGACGAAAAGTTGGGACAAAGTTACACTTTTAAAATATACTTCATAAATATTTCAAGAGGCATTTTTAGGAGAATGTACACTGTAATTGCAATTCTAGAAATGTATTTAAGTGACCCACAAGTAACAGAAGGGACAAAGTGAGCACTTCTCTGATATCAAATCTTGCTACTGACTCCAGTGAGATAACAACTTTGCCTCTGATCTTGTTCTCATTATGTGTTCTAAGTGTGGCACAAGCATATGCTAACAAGCTCTTTCCATGTTTAAGGTTTTTCAGCTCTGGACTCTTGCCCACTCATCTGGTATCTGCTTGGTAGTAAATTGCTTTCTGCCTTTTTTGTTAACATGCATCCTCATTGAGGAGTTCTCCAGAGATCTTGTTAAAATAGCAACCAATTGAGGGTACACAGTGACTTGCAGGAAAAAAAAATAAATAAAAAAAATTTCCATGCAGGGAAGCCAAGACAAATTGACAGTAGCACTGCCAGTGGTAATAACATATCATAGCTTTGAAAATTGAATATTATAAATGGGAAGATGCTAGAGAGCCTGAAATTGAGTTAGACCTACTAGAGTTTGGCTATCAAAATACTAATAATCAAGTTTGCACTAAACTGCTGGTGATATAGTAATACTTGCTGGCAATACAACAGAGCTTAGTATAACAGGATAACCTTTAAGTCTTCATGCACCAAAAAATACTAAAAATATATTTTCCATTTTTTTTTCTTCCCCTCCAGTCTTTGCATATCTGGAAAGCAGCACTGTTACTGTGGCAATGTTTTTACCTTTCCAAGTATTTTCAAGCCTGGCTTGTTAGTAAACTTTCTTATTGCTTCTTTCTGGGATGCTCCCCCTTGAAGCTTTCTTTCATTTCTCTTTTTCACTAAGTTTCAGGTTTCAGGCAATTCTGTCTATCCTGAAATACTCATAGCACTGTAGCTCTTAAAAAAAAAAAAAAAAAACTGCAGTTGAGGGGGAAAAATGTGAGGAACTTATTTTGGTGCATTTGATTTCAATGAAGTCCACTTGGGAACAGAGTTTTACATTCTCAATTTTCCAGAGAACGACCAATAAACTTGATGAGTTTGCTGTTCTCCCAACAAGTTCCTCCAGCAACACACACCATTTCATACTTGTACAATGGGTAATCTTTCAATGGTAAGAGGTTAAGCAAAACATCAGGACATGGGAATCTATTGAACCTGACCTAAGAAATTGCTGCTTGTGACAGGCAACAGCATAAGTAGCTGGCAGATGTTACAGACAGTGTTGCAAGGCACTGTTGGACTCTCCAGGCTGGTAAGGAGGGAGCTGGTGAGAAATGGCTGAACTGCACAGGTAAGGGGAGGGGAGTGGTGGGGACCTCTATGCAGGGTCAAGTCTGCATATGAGGAGAGACAAGCTTGCTTTTGCAGTGAGGAGGACTGGGAGTCCCGGGGTGGGCCCTTTCTTAGGCAAAAATACAGCATCCTGTATTTTTGGATGGACGGATCAAGCATCCTGATATCACCAAAGTGGTGTTGGCTTCAAGCCTGACAGCATTGGTAAGCAACAACCTCTTCTCAACAACCAGAAATGGTCAAGTAAGCAGAAATACTTTTTTACAACATAATATTTTCTTTTTTTTTTTATATTCTGGTCTAGAAAAAGTTATGTTGATCTATGTTAGTACTACTATTGCAAAAGGCTCAAAAAATGCTTAGTGTAGGGGTTGGGGCATTTGGGGAAGAAAATCAATACTGAAACATAATCCTTACCAAGTTTTCTAGTGAAACCTCCTGCATATTCAACAGACCTGCTCTGTAGGTTTTTAAGTCAGTCTCTACTTTCAGACACCAAGTATTTGGTTTCAGTATAAAATGTGTGTAAGCAATAAATTCAACAGGGTACAGAATTTCAATGAACTGAGTTTAGACGCAGCTGCCTCTTAAAATGCAGCAGCTCTTCTGTAAATAATTTTAGTTACATTCTCCCAGTTTTCACTGAATAGACAGTGAGAGGCATCATCACTGTGGACTAACAAATAAGACTAATCCTTTCAATTATTCTAAAGTAAATATTTACACTAGCTGATACTTTCAGCATCCAGCCAAACGTAAGAACTTTATTTCTCACTCTCTAAAGTACAATAAGTTGGTATGCATTCTGCACTTCCCTTTGTCAGAGTTTTCCTGTTATTTATTCTTCCCTCATTAGGTATGGCTTTCATACAGCTTTGATTTGTATAGCACAGCACCAGAGTTTCAATGAAGAGTATCCTGGGATTTGCATGCATGTACACTAGTGCCTAATAACCAGTGAAGGCAGCACGTACTTTGCCGCATTTCCTTCTGCTACTCCTTTTGTTCCACCATTAAAAATGTCATGCATAATTCAGTACTGGGGGCTTGGCTGTGCACTTCTATGTGGAAGTCACTACATGGAATCTTTTGGTATACATAACTGCTATTTCTGGCATCTTTGTATTGTTTGAAACAGGACAGTGTATTTCTCACAGCTTTGATAAGAATTCTGTGTGTGAAAAAGAAAAGAGAAGTCACAACAATAGAACACCAGTCTATCTTGACTATTCACAAAGGTAGGCTTATAACTTCGCATGATTCAGGATAGATCTGCATTTTTATTGCCAAAAAAGTAAATTTTTCAAGGTTATTTAACTGTGCTACATAAAACATTTCAGTGCACAGTGAAAGGCCACACATGTCTAGCTTCTAACATAACCCACAAGGCTGTAGAGCTCTTTTTGCTCAGCACAAACAAGACATTAAAATGGAAGAAAAGAAGTATCTTTCAACTCTATATCCAATTAACAGATAACACAACAGCTTCTGCTCCTATTTTTTCCAGTGTATGGTTTCTGACATTTGCAACTCCTCTTTCAAACAAAAGCAGTCACTGCCCAGGGATAATGTAATCCCAAGAGAAGATGATTATAAATGCAAAAATACTAAAAGCTACTGAAGAAATTAAAAGAATTGTGAGAATTTTGAGAATCCTCAAGTTTGCAAATTCAAACATAGAATTAACAAAGGACAAAACAAGACAACTCAAACCTTATCATACATCAATACAATAGGTTTTATAAATGTAGTTACTATGTTTTTGGCTTCTGATATCCACAGCTTTCTGTAACTTACTGTTAGCTGTACTCAAAATATATTGATTAAAAAAACAGATTCAAACCTAATTTTTTAATTATCCAAAGTAGTAAAATTTTATATATTGCTTATATTTCTATGGATACATTAATATTACTATTATTTACTACTGTAGACTATTCTAAATTCTGTATGTTTAAATTGTCTTTTAGAATGCCCTTCTGCATTGTCCACCTCCCTTCCTGAACTATGCTAACTGCTGCCAAGCAGTATTTGTCCTGAGGACATCTCTTAAGGCAACTTGTTGTTTCCCCTTCCTGAAGTCTGTAAAGTGAAGTGCTTCCACTCAGTCAGAGCCTCCTATGCAGGAAAGAAGTTCAACACTAGGGTGTCTAACCCCCTCTTTTTGCTGTTTGGAGAAGCACTAAGTTTGAGCCCAGAGGACACACATCAGGTGGGTTTGAACAGCACTGGGAAGCACACTGCGCAGAGAAAGAGATGCAGAATGGAGCAAAACGAAGTTAACACATGAGTAAAAAGTCTAAATTACAGTAATACATTGAAACAATTCCAGATGCCACAAAAACTGCAAGCCAGATAATGAACAAACATGAAAAATAAAAGAGCCTGAAGCTCAGTAACATTTGATCACAGTAACATAAGGACAGAGAAAACTCCTCTTTGAGCTTTTGGTACTTTTTGGTGATGGTTCCTCCCCAGATAAGCCATACTGACCCCTTGAATGCAACAGGCTGGAAGAAGGTAAAAAGTAAGAGCTGAATTTCCTTGGACAGCGGTGTTCTAGCCAGGACAGGAACAATTTCATGGCTATTTGCAATACAGAAAAGAGCCCAACTTGGGAAATCTGTCCAAACCAGTAACCTAGTTGTGCATTTCCTGAACTGGGAGAGACATGTCTGAAGACAGTCATTGATTACGAACAAAATACATAAACAAATGGGAACATAAATCTTGAAGTTCAGTCTGCACAGACAGACTATGCTATCTTTAAGGAAAAAAGGCAGAAGAACTTTACAACACTTAAGAACTGCTTATTTGCTGCAGAATGGGCAAGAGGCATGATCATCTAAGTGATGTCATTACTAAACAGATAAGAGGATTATATCACATAAAAATATTTACTTTTTAAAATCTAATTTTACAAATCGGCCTTTAGGTACTTTTGTGGATTTTTGTCTGCATGAAGCTCTTAAACAAGGAAATGAAACCTGGACTGCTTTGTTGCTGAATAAATGGTAAATTTAACAACTATAATGAAGTAAAGGGAGACAGGATTCAGATTCCACCTTCTTCCCTACTATTGTCTCACTTGGCTACCTGTTTTTCCTCAGTAACAGACATTATATTCTCTTACTTTGTAGGTGTAAGTTAAATGGTAAAATGTGCTTTTGAAACCAGTTAAATAACATTTTTATAAACAATTTTATTTAACCTCAATAGCTGTGCAGCTCTAACCCACATTTTCCCAATGTGACTGTGTTTATGTTTTGTGTTCCACAGGGTCCTTTCATGCTAATAAATGAGACCCTAGGATACACTGTCTACTCTGCATGTGAAGTGACTATAAATCAGAAGGAACAATTGACAGTGGTGTAACATCCCTGGTCTTCATTATGTTTCAAAATTATCATGCCAAAGACGTAGAAAGATGTGCTCATTTCATAAATCTTTGTGCCAGACCTTTGCTTGTCAGAAAACACAGATATGTTCTTTATATGAAACTGAGACTGTATGGAATAGATGGAAACTTACAGAAAGATCTTCACTGAAGAAAAGATGATGATGACATTATTGAAATTTCTAACTGCTTTTATGTCCTGTACTGGCACCTAATATTGGTGGCATTTCTCAAAAGAAATAGCCCACAACTAAATATGGTTTTACATTTGAAAGCATTCATACAAATTCCCAGAAAAAAAGTGCTTGCCTTCATATTGAAATATATGTATTTTGTGATAAATATTTTAAAAAAATTAGATTCAATGATAATCAAATTTAAAAACAGAGTTAGTTAATTTTAACATTAAAAACAGCACCAAAAGTCTGTTTGTAAATAGGTTCTAATGTAAACAAGACTAAAAATAAAAAAAATCCCAGACAATGTGTGGTGGTTTGACGAGGAAGGAAGTTTCTTGGGAAGGTGGTGGTCAAACCAATCCGTGGCCAGAGGTGAATATTGGCACCTGGTATGGCCACTAGGAACCTGGACACGCCTTGAAAACACACAGGGGTTAAAAGCAGAGCATTCCCAGGGGAACTTCCTCTTTGGGTCCAGCGGGGGATCAGACCTGACCTCCCTTGCCCAGCTCCGGCTGGGTGGGGGAGGGGGTGAGCCATGCGGCCGGCCGGGGCTGAGGTAGGCCAGGCTGGAGCCCTGAGGGACCCTGGGGTGCTTTGGGCAGGCCAGGCCGGAGCCCTGAGGGACCCTGGGGTGCTTTGGGCAGGCCCCCCCCCAGAGAGAGAGGAACGGAGACAGTCTGTGCCAGCTCGAAGTGTGATATCTGTGCTGGCACCTCGGGCTGAGGAGGAGAAGGGGGAGGGCAAGGAATGAAGCAGGTGCCCAGCCGCGGTCAGCCAGCTGTGGGAGTTAGATGTTCTGGCAGACAGCGGCTGAGATTTTTAACCCCTTCCTGGACAATGGAAGCCACAGAAGCACTAATCCTCCCTAATCTGAAGAAGAGAGAGAGCTAGATGGAAATGAGCAAGTGGAGAGAAAGTTCGAGTACGTAAGAAAATGTCAGCAGAGGATGGGAAGCGTCCTGGATGGAGGAGATGATTGGAGTGGCTTTTGGCTGGACTTTTCTCTTGCATAGCCACGGGACAGAGCCTATTTCTTTCTATAATTCAGAGACTGTTTCCGGGGGGAGGCGATGGCTTGGAGCCATGAGGAGTGCAACAGAGATGGATGAGGAGGGTGAGGAGGAGCCCTCCGCCTTCAGAGGATGAAGGAGATCTCTGTTCCTGAGAGCCCCAGGCCCCAGGGGAAAGAATATGGGGGGGACTGCTGTCCCAAATGTGAGACTGTCACTCTTCTGGAACTGGGCCAAGCATCCTTAAAAAAGGACACCCAAGAAGCAGTTTGGATCCATGGTCAGTGGTGAGAGCACTGAACATGGAAGGAAGATTTGCACCCTGGCAGATTTTCCCTGGATGGCTGCCAGGTGTGCCGATGGAAGCGCAGGAGGGTTCGACCGTGCTTCCGGGGGGAGGCCTGTGGTGCGAGAGGGAGACTCCTCTCCTGATGAACTGGGAGGTGGCAGAGTGAGAGATGGTACTGGACAGAGAATTGAGTGTTCGAGGGGTGGTTGCTGGATTGGGAAGGTAAAGCCTTGACTCATGGTGTGACGGGAGAAGGTGGAGGGGAGGAGAAGTGGTTTTGAAAGCTTCCATTGTAGACATTGTGTGTATGTGTATGTTTTTCTTTTCCTTTTGTGCTTATACTAGGTGTAATAAAGCTCTATTCCTTTACCCCTGAGATGATGGAGCCTGCTTTGCTGTATTTTGGGTCACATCTCACAGTAACCATTCGGGGAAATGTGCTTTCATGGGGGCACTGGCATTGGGCCAGGGTCAACCCATGACACAAACATGTAAAACAACTTTTACTATTATCTAATTTAATAAAAGCAAAAGCCTGAGAAAATAGCTAGTTCTGTGGCATAAAAACCCAAATATGCTCGTAACATCAAAAACTAGACAGGTGCATATATTGTATTACAAATGTGTCCACTCTTGCTTTGATACAAGACACAAAATTGACTACAATGAGAAAGAGCACATGACAATCTTGTGAGATGATAATGAAAATTAGAATTATTCACTATCACCCAGGTTTCTCAGTTCTGTTTGGGTATAAGTTTAATTTATTTCTGGGTCACAGGGGTCACTCAAGCTTCACTGTAGCCCAGCACAATTTTACCAGTTACTGCATTTTTTTGAATCAGAGAAAAGCATAGAAATTGGTATTATTGAGAATAAATCAGGTTAACAGCAAAGCAAATTACTTTCTACAACCATTTGTGACAAGCAAGACAAAAGCAGGCAGCTAGCTTGGTCTGTTTATACATTTACTGGTTACAGAAGTGGATATGCAAGTCACCTTCAGTCAGAGATGAGCCAGAGAACAAAGCTCCCCATTGACTGAATTAGGAAAAAAAACCAAACCAAACCCAAAACAAAACAAAAACATAGCCCCCCCCCCCCAGGAAAAAAAAAAAAAAAAAAAAAAACCAAACAAAAAACCAAACTAAAAAAACCCTAAAAAAAACCTCAAAACAAATGAAGAAAGGAAGTACAAAACTGACTCACACTGCAATAAGCAGCTGAATTCTCAAAGTCAGGTCATTTTAAGAAGTATACAATGAATAACATCCAAGAACAATTGTCATTTTAAAAATCACTCTCCTCAAAAAGCACAAATTGAAGTTAAGGATGTCATCATAATAACTCAAAATATGAAGTATTTTCAGAGCATACATAGAAAAGCTGTCATCTAGAACTCTACTCACAAACCCAGTCAAAATACAAAAACTGTGAAGTCATTATAAATTGGTAGAAACCTTTTGCATAGTGTCAGAGAAAAGGCCATTCAGCAAGAAAGAAGCAAAGAAAGAATGCACTTGTTTATCCATTTTTCACAAAGTTATGTTGAAAAGAATGACATATATTTTTACTTTATTCCAAAGAGAAAAAACACCATTACTTTTTGAGTGCTATAGCCTATGTGGCTTTTTACACAATCATGCTTCAACAAGCAATAAAATTCGGAGTACTAACATCCAATAGGTGCAGTAGGAAAAACAATCTCTCACCTTTCTGCCAGATATCTCTTGTAGAAGCCTACTGCATCTTTGTCTCAGGACTAGTACACTTACTGTACATTAACTTCACTAAAATTACTCCATCATTGGGGGTATTTCAGTGCTTCCACAGCCCACAAATGCTTAATAAAATACACGATGTTATAAAGCATTTTTCTAACCTTATCTTGCAAATTTAAATGTTCGAGACAAAGGTGTTTTAGTTCTGATGTGCAATGGCTCAAATTCTGAAGGGTATACAGAAACTAGCCAAAATCCAGTCATGAAATACCTTTATATTGGGGCATCAAAATTCAGCACACAGAGAGGTAAGGTGTGGTCAGTGATCATCACCGTCTTTCTGGGCTGAAATCTCCTGTGTTATTTTCTGGCATTCACAGCAGTAGCTCAGATCTTTGTTTATCTTCTTATTCAATATAGGAAGGAAGAGCATTTAACTGTTTTAGAAACAGCAGATATTCCTTTTGTCCTTTTTCAATTGTGGTTCTTGCTATTCAAGAAAGCCAAGAAAAGTTAAGCACACAATTAAAATAAAATCCTGTCAGCCGAAGCTAAAAACTACTGAAATACCAAATCTGATCAAGCTGCCAGAGTCAGTGTTCTTCACATTGACATTTCTCCTGTCACATAACAACACAGTTAATTTCAAACCTGCACAGAACCAGCTTTAGCTCTGCTCATACAGTGACAGAAAAAATGATGTGACAGCCCCAAAGAAAGCATTGAAGGCCTGAAACTAAGCAAAATTATTCCATGTGCAGTGTGACCTTTTCTTTACCAAACTACATAGAACCTTGCTTAATAAGCTGCCTTTTTTTTTTTTTTTTTTTTAAAAGAATGTTGGTGGCTGAAGATAAGGACATAGAGAAGTGAGGGCCATTGTCAAATCCATTTTTTCTTGTCTGCTAAAAATAATCAAAAACCTTGCCCAACCAATATGAAAAGGAAATCTTTGACAGAGGAACTGGCGGATATAGTGACTGATGCTGAAATAACTACCATTAGGAGCTCCTAAATGAAAGGAGGACATGGAAGGAAAAATGTGAACTGATTAAACTTATCTGCACATGAAGCAGCAGCAGAACAAAAGTTAGACTGATTTAAATACCTGTTAAGAAATAGATCAGTAAAATCCATGCAGCTCTAGACTAACTAGAGCTATACCAATATCAATTTTACTCTTTGTCTGCAGGTTTATTTCAGAAAATTTACTGCAACTGGTGAGACCTGAAAGTTTTGGATAGAAACAGGCAACTCAAGATGTATATGTGAATGGGGAAAAAAAAGGAATTCCATAGAATTCCCCCCTCACCAATTTCAACAGAATTAAAAAAAAAAAAATCAATGATTAGTAATATATCACAAAAGATCAAACACATGTGAAGGAGGAGAAAAAATTACTGAAGTTGTGTCATTGTCCCTGAGTATAAATTTTTAACATATTTTTGTTGACTGTAATAATATTGAGAACTACTGGGTATAAATTTTTATCACATTTTTGTTGACTGTAAATATAATATTGAGAACTACCTTTCACCTATAAGGGGGAGAGATATTAGAAGGCACAGCAGCCATTGTGGTAGGTAACTCTTCAGAACTGAGGCTGGTGGGAGATGGAAAGTCACTACTACCTGGTTGCATATGAAAGGAATGCAAATGCAGCTCTCACATAAAATCAAAGCAGTAATAAAAAAAACCCACAAATACTTGCACACTGTCAAACTGAACTCCTGCAAAATATAGTTCAAGGAAATTTTCTCCTATGTAATTCATTCTGTGATAAAAAGGAAATAGCTATTTAAAAACAAGTACAAAAACCCTTTCATTTTCTCTGATACAGAGTATGAATCTTCCCACATGTGATTTCTGTAGTTTCCTGCAGTTTTTGTAACATAAATGACTGTAATTGCCTAAATGACTTGCTGCAGTTTTGTCCCCTCTGTTTACCCTTTGGACTCAAGTACTGTGGAAAATGCCTTGATGCAAGACTCTCCTCAAAATCTTGAAAGGAAAGAGAGGTGAACGGAATGAAATATCAGGATCCTTCCTGATTAGATCAATTTTCCCACACTTGGATAAGGATTACCACAGTGATTCCATTCAATTGATTTCTTGTGAGTTACCACAGTTCTATTCAGAACAGAACACAGCTGTACGTCATCACACGCAGTGAGAAGTACCAGTCTTTGAAGAACACAGATGTACTAAGAGCAGTACATACTTTACAGAATATGCTGCACAATAAATAAATATTGCACAGAAAAAGATAACCCCAAACGAAAATCTAAAAGACATTTAAGTCTGGGCATTCCTCATTAAAGGAAAGAATCTTGCACAATGAGGTCATTATCCATCAGAAAATCTGCGTCTGTACATAATTATTTCTGATAAATGATATTAAGCTTCATTAAAGAGGTAGTGGGAATGTGAGAGAATGCAGAGCTGTAAATAAATCTCTCCACTGTATTTCACTTGAAAACATCCCAGCAGGAAGTCATAAAGAGAGTTTTTTTAATAGGCAATATTTTCAAATGCTCTGCAGGCTGTGCTGCCTAATATCCATCATATTCAGTGTATGCTTACAAGCTCACAGCAATTCACAACTAAGGACACTATTTAAATTTCTTTCCCATTCCTGTAATCACCTTCCCACTTACCAAATCTTTCTCAGTCACAACAGAAACACTTTGTTGTAACACAATTGCATTTCTACCTGAACAAATTTTCAGAAAAGCTGACCCAGTAAGCACTAAAGAAGCACCCTGTGACACTGGCTAATAATAAGCAAGTGCGGTGCTCTAAGCCCCCTGTCCTGTGAAGGCCCAAATGTGTTCCTGAAGCATAATGTGTTTTCCTGAATTCCCCAGGAAGCTTGTTTTAAGGCCTTGTTTTTACAGCAGGCTACAGTTTCCCCTGAAGAAGCACTGAACAGAAGGAAGAGATGGAAGGGTGGTCAGCAGCAAATGTGTACACAAAGCAGAGACAAGAGTTACACTGCAAGTTTAGTCTTACCTCAAGAACTCATCACAGAACACTCACATTTGAGCACTTGTATTTCTGACAGTATTCTCAAATACAGATAGATAACATCACAGTTTAAAAGTTTTACTTTAGTTAGTCTAATAAATCATCACAATCCTAAAATGACATTTTATGCTTTGTCCACAGCCAACCTGCATAATTAAAAACTCTTCATGCCTGTAAACAGAATAAATACTTGGACAACTCAGCAAAACTATCCTAAGCAATAGTTAACACAATTCAAAGCGAGATGTTTTAGTCCTAGTGCTTTGTCAACATTGTTATTTCCAGCAGTTGCCTAAATGTTCAAGAACCAGAGTAGGTCTTGTAAATTTCCTACTGAAAACCAAACATTTTCTTGCAATGTGTAGATCTATTCACTAGCCACAACCTAAAGTAATCTCAGCTCAAGGGGGTTTCTCTCCAGAGTACCTTCTAAAATAGATCTAAAACTGGAAAAAAATGAAGCTACAAATTGCACACTGGAGCTTAGGTTGTAGAATGCAGATTTTACAACTCAATATATTAGACGCAAGATGAACTTTATACAGAGGTTAAGAATAATTTAAAAGTCAATTTTAGCTCACTGTGTTTGCTAAGCATTCTAACTTACCTTCAGGGAGAATTTTTGCCTCACAGTTCAATAAAGACAAAAGATAGGTCATGAAAGAATAGACAAATTACCACATGAAACAAGTTATACTCAAGTAGCAGTCTAGACAACACGCATTACAGTGAGTGTTCTGTGCAACTACAGTAATTAAAAACCAACATGTTTAAAAGTCAAATTTCACAAGATACTGGTGTTAATGCTAGAAGACACATATGAATTTACCACTAATGTGAGGAGTTTCTCACAATTAAATTCTTTCCCACACATCAAATGGCTTACACATACATGAAATATAATATATCAAATGTAAAGTTAGTTAAAAACCCCTATTTGCTCTTCAGTTAAAGCCACCAATGTCTATTTTGTGAATAGCTTCTAACCTTCCCCTTCACCCCAAAAGCCAGGCCATTAACTTCCAGAGGAAGTCAGTGAAACATAAACCTGAGAACAAAACAAAATGTTTATGCCTTCTTTGTTTTCACTTAGGACTCGTGCACTTACATTCCTCTTTGCTCGGTGAAGTTACATTCAGTTCTGTCAAAAGTTGCTGGTTGGAGTTAGCGGCCTGCGTGGTTAGAGAGGTATTGCTGTTGTCACTGTTCGTTTCCCCAGAGAACAAATCTGACTGGCTGTTGCTTGTGCTGGGAGTAGAGTCATCGTCTGGCTGTTTCTTCTGGAAGTCTATCAAAACCAAGATTTCACATGTCATCACACTTGCTCAGTCTAATCATAAAATTTTATACAAAAACCCCCATGTAACAAAAATAAGCTCAAAACACTGCCAGAGGTATCACCACTTTGATAAACACAAACAGAGGCCTTTGAATTTTTACTTTAGATTTAAAATAACTTAAAAGTTATTTGTTGGAGAAAATACATTTTCAGAATAACACAAAGGTCTGGCTTCCCCAGCCATCCAAGAGCATTTAAAGCTTACCACAGTACATGGTATCATTTTAAAAAGGGTTTACACAAAGCATGTACAGAAACATAAAGGGAGCAGAGGTCCAGTGAGAGAAGAACCAAGGTATGTAACACAGCAATATGGGAATGTTACACTTTTCACTGCTATTATACAATATCCCATCAGTAACAGTTTTGGCAAAGCCAGTGTAGATAGCTACAGTGCCAGGTTAGCATGGAGAGCTGGTGAGGTATTGCTTCTGTGTCATTGGTTTGATGGGTATTTGGGGGGGAATGTGTGGAAGCTGGTGGAGAGAAGGTTGGGGTGTTTCCTCCTTCCTTCACTTTCCAACACTGGCACTAAAAGTTGCCCACTGATCTAAAAGCAGAGAGATAGGTATGGAAGGTAAATCACTAAAATACATTGAAGATGTGTACAAACAATTTGGCTTCAAAGTTTTCTTTTTTTATCAGCAAACGTCAAGTCACGCTTGTCTCCAAACTGCCCCCATAGTCCAAACCCCATGTGCTTGATAAACATCATCCTCTGACTTACCTTGCCTCCAAACCACATTCAGGTTTGAGGAGAAATACTTTCCCAAATTCCAAATTCCCCACTGAAAGCTTCCTCCCAAATCTGCAGTCCTGATATATGATTGTTTATAGCATTAGTCTACCAGCTACACTACTGGATTTCAGTCTGGCACACTCTGCCTCTGGGAAGCACACCTGCCAACCAAGTGAATTTTGGTTTGCTTAGCATCTAGTTCTCTCACCCCTTCCTTGTAAAGAGACAGCTGAAGTGCACCACCACTTGGTATCTAAGTACATTTTTTCTAAATTACATAAAGGGTAGAATTTATTCAATACATAAATACATAGATAAATCAATATTTGGTTGCTTATTATTATGTCATGACAGAGAAGAAAACAGAGCAGTCTATAAATATTTGCAGATGATGATGTGTTAGAAACACAGGTTGCCAACATGACTCACTGGGATTGGGAAGCACTATAGTCAAACAGTCCCTAAATACTGATTTAGGATTTAAGTGATTTGCCAGAAATTAAGCCTTAACTTCTGCTGTGGAAGAGTCAGCCAGAAGTCCAGATAGGAGAGGAGCAAACTCAAAGTCAGGGAGGAGGAGGGGGAGGATGAGGAGGAGGAGGTAGGATGTGGCAAACAGGAATCATCCACCTCCACAATACAGCTCTGAAAAAACAGTGGGAAGCTTTTTGTCAGGGATGAGTTACAGGACTCAGGAAGATGTTCTACTCAGGCCTCACTAGGTATCAACAAAGTCTAACCCAAACTGGGCTTCTGGATTTTATTTGTGTGTTTGTGCAATCAAGAAGGCTTCAGACACTTTTCTGCACCAGCCACAATCAGGCAGCTGCAGCAATTTTAACAGTTCAGAGCTGCTGCAGCAGCAAAATCCACCATGGCAGTGAAATGCTCTTTGCCTCCATTAACCCATGACCTCCTGTTCAGAACTAACTTTTACACAGACTGCAAATCAACTTTCAAAAAAGTTTTAGCCTGCTCAGTTGAGTGGAACCCAAGAACACCTCCTGTCCCTTCTTCATTAAAGAAGAAGAACAGTACTTGAGAAAAGCCTTAAGACTGATGATCCCAAGCACCCCAAACACAAGAACTGTAACTGAAGCTTGCCTTTGTATTTCATCTGTGTACTGAGGGGCATTTGGCTTCTGTAAACCAGGACTCTCATTAACACAAATAACTTGCAGATCACCTTGCTCTTACTGCAAGCACCATAAAAGTTGGCAGTATTTCCAGGAGAGTGAGACTGAATAAATCCAGTTAAGCCTTAACTGTTTAACAAATAAAACAAAAATACACACGATGCAGGCAAGACCCTGGCAAGTTTTGAAAGGTAAGCTTTATTCTGATTCAAATCAAAATGCAATTCTGTTGACAGAACAATGACCTCACCTAATAATCTCAACAAGGAAAAACCAGAACAAGAGTTGGCAAGACATTAATCACCATCTGCAGAAGTTCCTATTTAATTGGAAAGGCATGAGAAACATTTTAATTTAATTTTTTAAAATTTTTTCCTAAGACTTTCACTATACTAGCAAAATCTGTGCCAAAATGCACAAGGGTGACCGAAAGTCCATGAAACCTGCACTGTCCATTCCTAGTTAATGAAATGCATCTTTGCAATTTTTAACACAAGCCTTCTTCATTTGTTAGAAAAGATGTTTTCTTTTTCCTCTCAACATTATCTCTCTTTCTCCACTGCCTTCAGGTTTGGTGGGTTTGGTTTTTGCGGCTTTTTGGGGTGGCTGTGGTGGTTTTTTTTTTTTTGTTAAACTGCAAAGTATCCTGTCATTAATGATATGGTGGAGTCAACATCAAAATAAGACATGAAAATTTTCTCCTTCCTGCAAATATGGGGAAATAGTAGATAAAGAGATCTATCAATAAAATGCATGAAATGCTTTCAATAAACTATTACTACTTGGTAGAGAAGCTGCTAAGAATAAGCAGCTGTCAGCTGCTTCAAGCTCCAAAATCCTTTGCTTTGTTGAGTTCAAGGGTTACACACCCAGTATCTCAAATAGTTGAGCAAGAACAGAATATCTCAGAGCTCTCGTGCACTGGATATTAATACCAAGAGTGTTATTTTTGTTTTGTTGCTTAGTATTTCTTTGTAAACAAAACAATAACTATGTGAATGGACAGACATGATTCAAACACTTCATATTCTATATATACAATGAATTTTAATATCTTAGACTAAAGGAAGGCAAGAAGCTGCATTTGTTTCCAGGCTTTGGGTACGAAATTCTTCTTACCTTCTTTTGCAGGGCAATCTTTTGCCCATTTTTATTAGTAAGATAACATTAATAATGAAAGCCATTGCCTTTACAGCTTCTGATTCTAGCCCATAAAACTGGAGTTGCCCTACAAAATCACACCTACTTCACAGCCCTAAAACTTTCAAGCTCAGTTGTCCAGTTACTGTTACCAGGTTACGGTGAGTCTTCCCAGCATGTTCATTTCACCCAATGCCTCAAGAAGTATTTAGGACATCCAACCCTTCCACCACCTAAAATATTTGATTCTGTGACACAAGAAATCAGACAGTCCCAATTCCAGTACCTAGCCTTCTTTAGGCAACAATATCCAACAAAATACCTAAGTAAATCTTGAGTTCTCAACTTTTGCTTAACTAAGGGCTCTGTGACTAAGCGCGAAATGACCCTTCACAGCTTCTGGTACCTTCTGTGATTACAATCAGTTAAAATTTAAGGTAACGGTAAGTATGAATATTATCAGCTTATCACAAAGCATTTCTTCTGAAAAAGACAGGTATGTCAAAGTATTACATGAAATTACTTAATACTAAGGCAGACTGTTTCCTCATTTGCACTCCTGCTATGGCATAAGAAATCACGCCATCTCCAAAAATCTCCTTTTGGGTTATTTTGAGAGTCTAAGTTACAAACAATTCCTATTCTCTGACCTGTAACAGATGTTTCATTAAAAAGAGTAAGTTCATTCAAATATGTTATGGAAGAGGTGTCAGAGTAAACAGCGTGCTAAGGGGAGAAAATCAGAGTCTTTAAAGTAATTATTTTAACTGGTAGGAAATACTACACTTCCTCACTCTTCAATCCTACAGTTCCTGTAACACAGCAACGTGAACTAGCAAAAAAGGTTATTTGGAGAGTGCTAGCTTCTTACACTGCATTAAATGCACAGTCTGCATGTTTTTTATTCCCAGAGCAACTTGTTCTTTTACAGAGAATAAATTAATGTGTTGTTATAACATCAAATGTCTCCAGTCCCTTAGCATCCCAGTGTACACAACAGACAGTAGTCAACTCAGAAAACAGTTCCACAATTAAAAGAAACTGCTTTCTGAGAGTACTCTATGGGAAGTAACAAATGTTATGACATTGAAACTACTACTGTGAAATCTTTAAGTTACGGCCTTTTTTTTTTCTTTTTTCTTTATGTGTCTGTTCACAGAACTGAGAACAGAGAAACTGTTCTCATATGGCCAGGGAATAGTACTGAAAATCCCAAAATTTTTTTTTCTTATTGAGAACTCTTCACTAACTTCTCTGGTTCATAGCTTACTGAAGGGATTTCAAGTGTCATTCATATGCAACTACTTTTTGCATAATAAATTAAGGTGAGATGGATAAAACCTTCACTTTCAGTACCTACTGAATGTAATCTAGAGCTCCAGTAATGGTCTTGCAGTAAAAAAAATCCACTTGGAAAGAGAAGTTTTGGCTTTTTTCTTTTTATATAACATGCAGACAGAAAGATGCATTAGCCCACTTGGAAAATAAACAGAGATATTCAGCTATTAGGGGAATGCACCATAGAATACACACAAGCATTTGCATTAAGAGGTGACAAAGTCATAAAAAGGAATCTACCTCTGTATGTATTAATTGTAGTAAATTATATTTAAAGTACAAAATTACAATTGCAATATATTCTTATATGAGCTATCAGTAGATCTCATCGTTTTCACAGTACAAAGTACTGAAAGGATTAAACAGTAAAAATACTAGAAAGGTGATTTTCTGTAAAACAACTTTATTTATAGTTATGAGCATGTATGATACAGGAAGGCTATTCAGCTCTTAGGGTTTTTACTCAGAAATACAACATTTTCTCTTTTTTTCAGCTTTTCTTCTTCATGAAGAAAAACTGAAATGAGTTCTTTATGCTAAGTTATCCTTTATGATTGCTATACTTTATAAAATTGCAACACATTATTAATAAGTTTCAAATAACACTGAGCTTTGCATATTGCATATACTGAGTTTTTCACAAGCATTAAATTGTCTTTTCAAATAAGCAGAGAAGGCAAAATAAATTACGAAGGCAAAATAAAAAAGACATCTTCAAGGGTGGCAAACACTGAGACAACAACACAGCTGCAATTACATGTATTTATCACTGAGGAATAAGGATCAAGGTATATAACACCGCCTTATTTGTAAATCTTATGCAATGTATCAATAGTTTATAGGGATTTAGCTTGGTGGGGGTTTTGTTGTAGAGTTTTTTGTTTGTTTTGGTTGGTTGGGTTTTTGGTGGGTGGGAGGAAGTCTGATGATGATGTGTTTTGACCTGGTTTTCTCTCCAAAAATACACTCCTTGCTTAAAGATGAGATTCCATAATAAATCTTATTTCCCTTGGCTCAATAAAATTACTCTTCCCCAAAGATACACGGGAACCTCTAGATTTGACTACCAGATTTTGCTTAATATTTAGCAAGAAAATTCATGAATAGCTAATAAGCAAAGACTACCAAGACAACAAGAATAACATTGTTAGAGATGACCTTCAACTTAAGATCCAGGTCGTTATTATATATGCAAACATGTTTTTAAGGAAGGAAAATGCAGTTTTGTACAAAAGAATCTACAGCAACTGTATTACCAAGGCTTATAATACATTGCATGACAGACATGAAAAAAACCTGCCATTTTTACAGCATACGATCCCATCATTTTCAAAGCAGTTGTGAAATCCTAAATTGATGAAATAGGAATTTCATTATCATCTACAAAGTATCCCCTGAGAATGGCTACCCCACAGAACAAATACTCCTTGCTCTGCCTGATAATGACAATTTGCTTACTGTAGCTATTTCAGTACAGGAACAAGGTCACTGAAAACTTCTGTACCCTGGTGTCACATTTCCCATTCTTACATAAAGTAGCAGGCTTACATTATTCCAACTAAAATTTCATTATTCCAGAAAACTCACCAACATAAAAAAGAATAAATATTACTGACTTTTACAGGATCCAAAGTGCTGAAGCCATGAAGAGTAAACTCCTATTTTAACAATCCACTTTAAATTTCCTGTTAGAGAATCCCTAAGGTCCACAGTTAGCATTCATCCTTTAATTTATTACAGAGCACATACAGCGAGAAAGCTCTACTTGAAGGTACTGTTACATTGCAAAACCTAAAACCAATGAGGGGCTGGCTTATACAGTACCTGCATCTGGTAAAACTAGGACATGAAGACAATTTAATACCCAACTAATTGACATTCTGTGGATTCTTGAATCTGCATCAAAGGATATTGGTAATAGACCAGTGCAAGGGTAAAGCATGAAATTTAACTGAGGAAGACAAAGAAACCAATCCATCATGACTGCAATAAATATTTTATTTTCCAATGATATGTGGAGTGGTCATTCATTAGGAAGGGGATATACCACAGTGGACTAGTAAGACACCAAATGAGTGGGCAGATTGCCGAGGACTCTTACAATGCTCCTCTGCTAAAGATGGCAATCTCAACAATTTTACCAACTCCAAGAAACAAGACAAGGAACTCCACTACTTAACAGCCAGGAAAAGTAAAATTCTGCAGCCATTGGAAGACCCATCTGGCACTTAAGAAGAACAAACATTTAACATGATCTGAGGGTAATACAGCAGAGAATATAACAGAATTAAACATGGGAAAAATTTTTAAAAGTACTTGGGGAAAACATCTAAGCAGCTGTGATCTGTAGAATTAGCTCTCAAAGACAACTTGGAAAACGAGTGACGTGGGCATTTTACAACAGACAATCCTAGAAAACGCTCAAAAATGCAAGCGTAAAACTGAATAAGATCAGCACACAACCCATAAAACTGTGCCTCTATTATTCCCCTAAATTTTGGTATGTTTATCACTAGAATTCTTTCAGTATTACTATCCCTTCATGAAACTAAACAGATTAGTAAATGTACAAGTTTGAGCTAAATTCAGAGTGATGAGAAATCAAAACTTACTTAAGTGGGAGAAATATTTCTTCTGATGGCGGAAACTGACCCATGAACCCATAAACCAAGCACTTTGCAACAGCAGCAAGTCCTATGAAACAAACTAATGAAGTGAACTTCTCAAGATGCATTTATAATAAAAGAGAGATCTTGAAAATGGGATTGTTAACTGACAGAATTTAATTACAACTCATATTTATTCTGGACACATAGGAACTATTATTTTAATAAAAGAAATGTTTCAATTAGCTTTTCTTATACTGGAGCTATCTTTCAAGTCACCTTACCATGCCCTTTCCAATATCTAGAGAGAACATTCCAATTCCAAGACACATGTCTATTATTTTTTAATTAATTCCTCCAGTCTAATTTATGTGATTCCAATTAACGTGTGCATTTGCCTCATTTTCTGTCAATAATAGTCACATTTATGGCTCAAGCATTCCCAAATGTTTGACTACGTCACAAATTGACAGGATTTTCAAAGGCCTCTGCAGTAGATTAAACCTTTTTTAGTAGTAAGCCACTCATTATTTCCCTCACTCTTATCTTCATTTAGGGCACCTTAAAAACTACCAATACTGAAACTCTCAAAACGTCTCCCAGCATCACTTATTAATCAAATTCTTTTCCTTTGAACAGCCAAGAGGCTGTTCTGGAAGAAAAGGGAGAGCAGGCACTCCCACTTCCTGGCCTCAATTTCCCAAAGCCAGCCAAACACTTTGAAATTTGTGTCTGTAAGGAAGATTTAGTATTTCCTCACTATTTAGGTTTTACCACCAAAGCAATGAATGATGAAGTATAAGGGGTAATCTTCCCACTCTTCTCAATCTTACTGCAACCTGATGCTTCTTCTTGTAATACACATCTGCCTTTCATACAAAGTAGCTACAGGAAAGGGCAGAGAGCAAACTCCCAGTCTGACAGTCCTTAAGTTGTTGGGGCAACAACTTTGCAATGGTTAGAGTTTATATGAGTGTGGCATCCACATTCTCTGGGCATGATTCTTTCCACAGGATTTTTCTCCTGGGAAGCTAAAAAGGCAGCAAGAGGCCCCAGAGAAAGAAATAAAACAATTCTTCTCTCATTTGCTTCTCCTGTGTTTGTGCACAAGTGGAATGTACCAGGGAAGATTGTTTACCTGAAGGTGATTGCCTGATTGGATTCTGGTGTGAGTTGTTTTGACTCATTGGACAATTGGGGTCAATCTGTGTCGGGACTCTGGAAAGAGTCACGAGTTTTCATTNTATGAGCAATCTGTACTTCAATAATCTACAATAATATGAAGAAAACTGAAGTAATGTTTTAATCATACAAGTGAGAACACTCACTGAAATCTCATCTGACACCCTTCTGCCTTAGCCTCAAGCTCCTGAGCTCATTACCTACGCAAGGAGTCCAGAAGCTTAAGGGGGTAGCTGTAGTCTCCCACTTACCACCTCCTCCACCACATTCTATAATCATACAGAAATGCTGGAGAGCAGTGTTCAACCTGCCAGCAAAAACAACAAAAAAAACAACCAACCAACCAACCAAAAAACCCAAGAGCTCAAGGACAAAGAAAAGAAAAGCTCACTTAGGTTTATAAATCCCAAAGCTCACACATTGAGAACTCTCCCTAGTGGTGGTTGCCACAAACCACTGCGTTACATTAAATTTTGACTATGGAACACCATGGCTCAGAAACCAAGCCTGTACTTAAGCATACCATGCTTATTCTCAGTCAAGTTTAAATATAAATACTTCTTTTCCAGTCCTTTAAGAACAAAAGTATCAGACACAGACATCAAATGCCTACATAAAATAAACATTGCTTGGGCCTCTCTGTAGACAACAAAACATGATGAAGTTTTGAATGAATAAAAGTTTCTTTATTTCTTATTAAAATTGTCTTTTAGAAGAAGGCATTAGAAGTGTTGAATATAAGTCAAAGACAACAACCATTTTCATTATTAGCCAATTGGTCCCAAAGAAAAAAGCTGGAACACATCTCAACATTTGAAACTAGTACAAAATGGCTACCAAAAAAGTGATCTATTGAGTTAATATCTGAAGTTCATAGATTTTTAAGTGGTTTTTTTCCTTACAAATACTGACTATTTTGATATTGATGCTTCTTTTAATGCAAAGAACCAGAGAAGTATAGAAAAGGAAAAGGAATGGAAAAACTGCTCTCCTCAGAGTGTTGCATTTCTGTCCTCTCAGTGGAAAACACAGATAAATACACTGCTTCTCAATTCACCTTATTTTTATGTAACAAAGACATGAGAACTTAAAGCACCTCTTATGATGATGAAGTGATCCTTCTCCTTGTCAGTAATGAAGGATCATTGCTGAAATTGCCTATAACACCCACTCTTGTCTACGTCTGTATCTCCATATTAAGACAAAGTGCAACAAAAGAGGTTAAGGAGAAAAAAATCCTTTTGTTTCTCATATCTGACTTCCTGTGCTATCACTTCCAAGTTAATGCAGATATGGAAAAGTAACCTTTCATCAGTGGTGTTTCCAGAGCTCTGGCTTGCAAATGGTTGTTAGCTGGCACAATAGAAGTGGAACCCCTTAAAGGAGAGTCTACAGCAGCAAAGCACCAACCTGCTAATCAGAGCAGTGATGTGCTGACCTTGAACAATGCATTAATTAAATGCTGGTAATGTTGGGATCCTGCACATAAAAACAGGCTTCTGTAGCCAGTCCTCCATGTCTGAAGTTTTGTTTCTCTGAGTTTAACAGTGTCACAGTCATGGAATTAGGACTCCTACTCATGAAAATGTCCCAGATTTTTTGGTTTTCAACTGGAGCCTTGGAGAAGATTTACAAGGTTTCACAGGTTCTTCTATTAATGACATACAAAACAAAGCTAAAAGTGTTTTGAGTGTTCAGCCTGGATGGGGGGATAAGAAGATAAGAGCAGTTTTCACCATGCTGTGAAAGAACAACAGGAAAAAATAATCATAAAATGCTTACTAAACAAAAAGGAAAATGAGGATCAAAAATGTTATTCTCACACATTCTGCTAGTTTGCTAAACTTTCTGAAGTGTAATGGGCATGAAAAGCTAAGAACTAAAATATGCCTTCAAGAAGCATTTTAAAGCATTCTTGTTATGCCTAAACAGAGCTAGAAATAACAATTCTACAGCCTCTTTGGGAGCTCACATGCCTGATTGATAGATTGAACCCATCCCTGTTCAGCTGATAAAAAAAAAAAAATCTTCAAAATAATCTGTTTCTTGGCATTAATACCCTACAAGATAAACCATTAACAGCAACCCTTCTCCTCCAGTTAAGGTGACTAATTCTGTTTCAAGAACAAGTAATTATAGATATCACTTTGGAAACTAACTGAGGACTGGCACATGAAACTCAGACCAAGCAGCTAAATATGTATAAACTAAGAGATTAATTAAATTTTCAGAACGAGCCAAGTGATTGCTAGAAGCTATGGGCTGTTTCGTGCCTACTGTTCTGATTACCTGCTTAAAGCAGCGATATCCACAGAGCCTGTTCCTACAGCCCAGCAAACATGGCAAAATGCAACCAATCCCAGCAGCAAGATGGGAGGAGAAGAAAGAATGGATTACCTGACAAATTCAGAGTGAAGGGGGTTAAGCAGCCTAAACCTCCCCCATCATAGCAGCAGGGAGGAAACTATATATGCAATTCAATTATCTTTTATAAAGTTCTCCCAGCTCTTCAGTAGCAGTGGCATTCCTGCCATGAAGGTGCCAGTCACGGTGTGACAGAGCAAACTGAACTGTAATGTCTACCACCAGAGGGAGGTGTTCTATTAGGCTGCACTTTCCAAAACCTTCCTTCCCTGCATTGATTTCTATTCTAATCCTCTTCAGTAGAAAAAAAGCTTCCTTATTTCTGTAAAGACACTTTTGAAGAGTCTCTTTTTATGTATATCAATTTTAGAATAAGTACTGCTATGGAAAATTTGATTATTTAACAGAAGTAACTTGGTAACTAAATCCATCTTTTCCATCTCAAACAATCAAAACCAAAAACCTTGCCCTTGATCCTCTTTCTGACACACAAACCAAACACAGCAGAAATGCTCATCTTCCTTATGACTGGGGACCATTACAGAATTTTTTTCCAAAACGGACATTACTTCTTCCTTTTTTTTCAGTGAGGAGGGAAGAAAAAATAAAAAAGAAAAAGGGGAAAAAAAATGAGGTGGCACCACCTTGCTGTGCAGCACATTATCAAACTTGAAAGATAAATTTTAAATTAAATAGGAGGAAAAGAGATATAGTTGCAGAAGTATGACTGATGTAATTTAATCTTTGGTAAATTCTGCTGTATAAATCTGTGGGAACAACCAGTAATGTAGTTTTCTAAGAGACAAAGGAGTGGTATCAACAATTTCTAACTGCAAGAATTTAATTCTGGTAGAAGTTTGAGAGGACTGAGGTGGACACCTCTAGAAAAACAAAAAAACATTCAGAGTACCAACACTAGCAAAAAAACGACTACAATATACAGTGCCTAAATGGTTCTCTTGAAATACCCACTTCTACTGACTACAGTGAGCAACTCAACTATACATGGAAAAAAAAAAATAATCTCACAACCCTGCCATCTTGCTTTACAATTTCTCCTGTTCTGCATAAGTAATAAAAACAAACCCCCTGTTTGGGGAAAAAAAAAAGACAAGAGTTGTATGTTTCCTACAGAGCTGAACAGGTAATACATGCAACACTCAAACCAGCAAATAGAAATGCAGATGAAAAACAGAGAATGAGAATTTCCTGTACCACTCAAATACAGGGTACACCAAACGCCAGTCTTCAGAAATAGAAATCTGTCATCCATTGCATTGACTATTTCTAATTAAAGTCTGCAAGTTCTTCAGTATATGAATACTAGATGGTAATTTTTATCAGGACAATCTCCAATGTTAATATATCCACGAAAAAAAGAGGAGCAAAGCATTTATCCATTCAAGACATTTGGCTTGGAAACAGTGACAATAAATCTAACTTGTAATGCTCTGTAACTGATGTTCCAGTGTTTGTCCTCATCTAAAATGCTGTAAGGTAACATTTCAATCCTGCCTAATTGTCTGTACATTAAAATATCAGAGGCAATCAACTTCAGAAGTTACAGTTCTGAAGTATAGATTTTATTCTCATAATCATATACTAGGACCATAGTGACATATATAATACCAGACACATTTTAGAGCCTAAATATAAAATCAACAAAAAACATATTTAGCACAGGTAAAAATGAAAGAATTTTTTTTTCTACATGGGACAGGAGCAATGGAACCATTAATTTTATTCATACTATGGGCTTGGATTATCTCTAGAAACACTGGTTACACACACAAAAATATATTTTATATGTTTATTCAAATAAAAATATAGGCTGTACTAGATATTCTGGAAGATAACATCAGAAAACATCTGTCTTTCTATTAGTTGTCCAAGGTTTCTGTAAACATTAGTACATTAAGATTCACAGCAAATAACAGTGGTAGCTCAAATGAAAGCAGAAGTAAAATGAAGGGATTTCAGGTAATTAAATCAATCCACAGCCCAATATTTGCATTTTTCTTTTCCTAGAACTAAATTCCAAGCTGATGCGTGTTTTCTCCAAGACTTTTAATTAAGAAATTAATTTGTAGACCTGCATGCTAACTATACTGATATTCTATAGGAACTCAAAGTCTGAATCTTAAATTTTGTTTCATAAAGGCAAATCATCTGCAAATCTCCTGCACTCGATTTCATAGACTCAAGAGAGTTGCTGGTTATGCCCTACCTTCTTCCTGCCAAATTCAGCAATGACTAAGAACACATTAGCACTACAAACCCTCTGATATGAAACCCATATATTCAATTCCATCAACATACTCCCTTGCTAATTAATTTGTGACCTCTACGACGCACTCTGGGACTTCAATCTATAATCTCCTCCAGTTTCCAGTTCAGAACATAACTCAATCTTGACTGCAACACTGGTCTGGCTTCCTGCTTCCTTCATTTCCAAGTTCCCCAGGCTATACTAGAATGTGTCAGCTGCATCTGAGATAAACAGTATGATTACAGAAGCTGAACTTTCAATTACAAGATTTCAAGACCTCATATTTAATTTAAGCAAGAACACTAATTTTTATGTTTTGCAGACATTTACAGTAACAGCTGTGCTACTCATGGTTTGGTCTGTCCCAAGTTGAATTCTGCTCTATTAAATTACCAACAAACCAAGTTCTGGTTGTGATGCTACTTAAATTAGCAGATTCAAATCTGCACATTAAAAAGATTTTTTTAAAAACATGGACAAATAAATCAGTAGCCCAGAAGGGACCGTGGTTGCAAAGGTGACAGATGAAATACAAGCTTCTGTAGTATGTTCAACTACAGAATTATTTCAAGCTGCTCTACATTGAACTGCACGCCATTTAGAGTGGAAAATGTCCCATGCTATATGACTGAAGGTTAAATTAGTGTTTACTGTTGAGTGATCTTTTCAGCATTATCAAATACGCTTTCAAAACTGTTAGCTATATTTTCATAACCATTTTCTAAGGGTATCCAACTGTCTTTAGAGATAGGGAACAGCTATGCATAAGAAAAATTAAGCTACTAGCCCAATTTCATGCTGGAGATGCATGACAAACTCAGGAAACCAACATTCATTTAAAATTTAGCAAGGGTTTCTTTGTTAAGTATTTTTAGAAATTTTGAGAACAGCTTGCCCTATTTGCTTAGTCTGGCACCTTGGTCACAACTGGTGAGAGGGTACTGATTAGTCCTAGCTTTGGCTGGCCCTGAACAAACATTATTTTATTCAAATTAATGAATTATTTAGGAATTGCTCACTTGTGCACAGGAAACAGTTTGAAGAGAGCAAGCAATGTTGTAGCAAAAAATGGGGCTGAGGAAAGAACAACAGAAAAGAAATACAATTCCTAACTGTATACTGTGTGAAGAACTCAATGTCACAAATCAACTAATACAAAAGCTCTGAAAATAGCTATTTTGCTTGTGAATTGTAAGGCTTGCTGCTTTTATCTTACCTAATTATCTTAATCTTTCTAGACAAATAATCCTGTTTTTAAAAACTATTTTCGAAAAGGAGATCACCCAGCCCTTTTGAAAAGAAACAGCACCTGTAACATCTTGATAAACATTACACAATACTCAAGTAGCTTGATATTTTGCTAACAGCAAAGTGACTAGCATAACTTTAAATGAAGTAATGCCACAGCTGACATGAAGAGCTTTTCAGTTCCTGACTTTTGCTCTCCTTTTCCAGAGAACCCTGAAGTAGCTCATTATAATGTATGGAAAAATTACCACTGTCTGATTCTCGAGCTACTTTCTCTTATTCTTGCTTTATCAAACCTGAAATCTCTTTCCTTTTCCACACTCCCTCAAGAAAGTAGTTATAGAAATGTGAATCTTATGTTCCCTGGTCAATTTAAAGATTATTTACACAGTCAGTATTTCCTATCAAACTTGCTTTACAAGAAAGCTACACAGTTGTATTGATTTGCAATGCCAGGAGAAAAACTGCATCAGACTGAAAATCTGCAGCAGCCCTTCGTGTTGAAGACACGGCAGTCACCTTAAGTATTTTCAGACTAGTTTTCACATCAAAATTAGGTAGCAGAAAAGTAGTGACTTTTTAAAAAAGATTACAGTCACAAAGACAGCTAGGACCAGGCTTGTCTGCCAAATGCTGGATTCTCAAGCTTTTTGTTTAATTCATGCTAAAGACTGAGGCAGACATTGGCCAGTGAGGAGTGATAATTGTATGCCCAGAAATGACATTGCCCAGCAGCTTCTAAATTCAAGACTTGTGTTTGTGATTTTCTGCATTAGCTGCCTTCTAGGTTTCTTTTAGTGATGTAAAAAGTATTTTTATTGTAGTGATACATGTCTTCTTTTCAACATTTATCTTTAGGAAGCAGTATGAGAAGTTACACTGATGGACACTTCATGCATTTTCCTTCCCCTCCTTTTTTAATAATATCCCCAATCAAATGATATCTTAAAGACATTATACAAAAGCAAAGTTAGGACTACTGTAGGTCATATTTGCATTGTCTTCTCACGTGAGCATAATCTTACTTTCTTTATCTTTAGGTCATTCTCTTACTTCTGTTATCAAGCACAAGAGGAAAAAAAAAATAAGGCTAAAAGCAAATTAGAACAACTTTATTCTCAACCTGCTGAGAAAGCAAACACATTAACACCAGGCAAATGCAAAGCAGTCCCAATGCAGCTGAATCCCGTCAAAGCAGGGCATGCCAGAAGTATCACATTTAAGAAGATCTGAAAGTTCAGTAAATGTACAGAGCTATTCTTCTGCTATTCTCAACTCTTTCTCACAGTTTCTTTAGGGAAACAAATCTCAGCCTGCTATTCCGATGCTGAGAAAGGAGAGTTTCTATTCTCTTCTTTACCTGTTCAATGACAGCAGAATGAAAGGCTTTCATCAAATCTCATGTGGTGAAGAACAGAAAGCTGTAGCTTTCCACCTGGATGCCTGATTAGTACTAAAATATCTTCAAAGACATCTGCTTTTAAAAATAGAGGTTGGTAGCACAGCCTCTCTATGTTAATACAAAACTGCTGTCTAATTGAAGTTCAAATGAAAGTGATCCAGAAGTGCCAAGCTAAAACTATTCTGCAGACTTTTGTCTTGCTTAAAAAGTTTTACCATTTTTCACAAGAAGAGGAGACAAACTCTCTATAGTGTGTAATGTCATGGATCTATCATTGATGCCTAGAAGTTCCTTGGGACCTTCTTTGCTTGCTCAGTTTTTCAGAAGGAGTCAGATGTGGCAAGTCCACAACTATGAATTTCTGAAATTTTTAAGCTAGAGGTTACATGACATGTTTAGGCAAGACCCAACATCTAGTCTGTATTCAGCTGCCAACAGTGTATTTCTGGAAATACTATCTAAGCTAAAGAACTAGAATTTGCATCAGAAAAGCAAAGAACACTAGAATATAGATGTATCCAATTAAGAACAGTTGCTACTTCTTGAGAATGTTCAGAGTATATAACAACTTATGAGGTTTGTTTAAAAACACACAAGACTAATGAATAATTGAATTATGAAGTGATTAGAAATCTGCAGATGCAAATGAAAAAGCAGCCAAGATGATAACAACTTCACATATTTTATCCAACTAAACTGTAAGTGCAACCAAAATATATTTATTTGATATTCTATTCAGAAACTAAATATAATGAGAGAAAAGAGAATAAAAAAGAGTGATTAGCTACACCATGAGAGAAAAGATGTTCTTTAGATATCATGAACCTGAAAGCAATTTTATCAGAAAATAAAAATCAAAAAGAGACATTGCAATAACAGCCTGCAATTTGCATACTGCTTTAAAAAAAAAAAATAACTGCCATCTTTAAGAAAGCACTCAACAGTCCTAGGATAATCAAGATTCAAAATTATTAGAGGAATATATACATGTATAAACACCAAGCACTCACTAAATTATTTTTAAAACTAATTTAGTGTCAAAAATTTGTAACAAAAACACATCTACAAACAAAACACATCTAAGGTAAATCTATCTTAAATCTAATGGTATTTATGCATTTCTGCTGCTCTTCTAAAAATGATTCGGTAAGAAAAACTTTTGTGAGGAAACCTAGTTGGTCCATTACCATTTCTGTTGTCCCTGCAGAGACAGCAGGCTGGGACCCATTCCCTTCTCTAAACTCTACCACATAGTTACTCTTTTCAAATGCAAATGGTGTGTGAGAGCACAACTATTTAATTCACCCATTTAATCCTCTTAATACTTTAAATATGCCAGAATTTGGTCACAATGAAGAAAGCTTTTCTCTTGTGGCACAGTATTACCTTTATCTACTGTATTTTAATATCTATTTTTCATGCTCATTCACACTAATTAGGGCTTTACTGAGCAAGAAGGTAGCAATTACTGTGTTCTCTAGCCAGCATAACATTGCTTCTTCTAATCAACATGTTGTAAAAAGACAAGACAAAGAAAATGACAAAAAAAACCTGAAAACCAAAAAACATCTAGTTATTTTAATCAAGCACTACGACAGGCAGTTATTATCAGAGACTCTGATACACAGTATACTGTCAAACCACATTCTTAGTAAATACATGAGCTAGAATTACAAGACATTCTACTCTGCCCTTTTAAAAATACAAATCCATACTCAAATGCAAAACTTGAATTTTCTCAGAAGTGAAAAGAAGAGCAAAGAAGAAGTGCAAGAGAGGCAACTTGCATTAGGCTTCAAAAATCTCTACTACTTTAATTATTTTTCCTGACTTTATGACATCTTCCTTTTTACTGCTTAGGAAACCTTCCCCTTCAGTATCTATTATTGGTTGCATAGTCCCCGCTAACAGCAGTCTTTTATATAAATACTACAAAGGCAGACAGCTGTGAAAAATTTTATTCTTCAAAACTTCATATTGATTTTCTATGATTTCACCTATTATTATATAAATTGCTTTAGCTACAGAATTCCACCAGGATTTTAATTCTTTGTATGTTCATTAATATTTCATATATTTGGTTAAAAGGATTTTAAATATATATATTTTCAAAGTGTTTTATGTACAAAAAGTATGCTTTAGGAGATTGTGTGGCAAAGGCTTCTGCAATGGAACTTTAAGATGTTGAGGAAAACCAAGCCTCCAAAGTGCATTTTATTTCTGTTCTCTTAATTGCACCAGACTCAAAAGAATGAAGTAACTTCCCAGTTGCCATTCACTGTTTCATGACTTACACAATCCACCTGCAGCTTTCTGGAATTTGAGAGCAATCTAAGTCTTCAGAACATCTTCTGACATTGACATTTAACACAGCCATAACACGTTCACAGCATTTGCTGAGTTATTTTCTGATGAAAAAGGAGGAAAGGGGAAGGAAAGCAGTTTGGAAAACACACAACGATTTTGATTCTACTGATAAAATTCTTCGTGCAAAAAAGTTACTGAATGTGTCTGACAATTGATGTCAATACTTTAAAATCTGACCACCAATTTTCAAGTTATAAGCAGTAAATAAATGGATCTGTGTCAGACATCAGTTAAACATTCATCAGATTTCAGTTACAAGTATCTAAGCAAAGAAAGGCTTAACCTGAATTAATACCTTTTCAATATGGAACAAATCCTTGTACTTGTGAAGTAGTTTGCTTCCCCATGCTAGAGCCTCAAAGATCTTCAATTAACATACTTGTGATTTTATGGTTTGCTATTTCTATGTTAAGTGTAAAAGTCTAAATTTCTCTTGCTCAAATCTTCCATAGTTCAAAATGTCCTCCAAGCCCCAGTAAAATTCTGAACATACAATGTAATCACCACATAGCCCCAAATATGTATCAGGCCTCAGTTTACAGGGTCGGGGTAAAAGTCTGGAATAAATGAAAATATTAAAACTATCTTTCTTCCTGCTTGTTGAGATGATTTATTATTTATTGCAAGGATCACTATATTTGTTTACACGATACTCTGACCTGAATTTTCATCTCAGATATTTAAATGCTATTGATTCCTCATAAACACACATTTGACAAACCAGACATAGTAGAAAAATTAAATAATTTTGTTTAGGTAGTGAAGTAATTTGTGGGAAATTCCAAACTTATTCCACATCTTCAGATCCTTTTATTTTCCTACTTTCATGTCTTATTTTTTAACATTACTTAATAGACTTAGTTTTGTAGATGATTAGTGGATGCACAGATCTATATTTATATTTATGTATCACCACATTATAAATAAATAAAAAATAAAGACCCTAAATGACTACAACCTAACAGCCCTCACAAAGCTGGGTTCCACCATCTTCCATGTAAAGATACCTAAAAGTCGCTTTTGAAATTGTGATTTTTTTATTTCCTAATGGACAATTTGATTGCAGTTAAAAGAGCTCTGCTTTCACCTCCAGTGGAATCCACTGATGGGAAACAACAGTTACTGCTGTTATTTTCTCCCAGCTAAAGGATTTTTCCCCATCTCAGTGGCAGAGTGTGTTGTGGGATTGAACAGATCTTTACTTTTGATATGGCAACCAAAACTGTTGGAATCATATTCAAAAAGGCCAGGTTTAAAAGTGTTCTGCTGGAGATGGCACTGACATAGTGGCTGACAGATCTCTGGAGTAACAGCATATTTTTTAACTGTAAAAGCCAGATAGGTAAAATGGAGGAGGCAAACTGTTCACCAAAATCTGCAATGAGCTCCCTCAGGACAATGAGCCACACACCTCAATTCATTTCTCTACATATGCAAAGTGTGTTTTTTTATATATATTCCTCCTAACATGTAACATACTTATACACACATCTACCTGCCCAGTCCCATCCCTTCCCCAAAACATTTCAAACAAAAAACCACTTGCACAGCCAGCACAGGATTTTACCCCTGGCAAAAGAACAAGGGAACTGTCAGCATGAAAATACAGTACCTTTTCAGCACTGTCAGGGAATGATCAAAACATACAGTGACACATGATAAAGAATTCTGCATAAAATGTTATACAGATGTGCCTTAGAGCTGATTTGATTTTAACTAATGCTGGGCAAGATGGAGCAGTAGGCACTCCAAAGATTCTGAGAGGCAGTAAAAAACCAAAAAGAAGTTTATGGTTTACAAGAAAATCTTGAAGCACAAAAGGTGAACATAAACATTTCTAGAAGGAGTTTTTTTGTATTTTGTTTTGGATATTAGTTTGTTTTTCACATTTTCATAACCATCAACATTTTATCAACAACAATGCAATGATTACTAAAGAGAAGAAAGGAACTCAAAGTATTTAAGCGAGATGTTGACCATTACTTTATAGTACTACCTTCAAGTGGCCTAGAATCTACTTGGAATAGAACATACCTGGTGATAAAGTTGATTTTATTCCTGCATCAGGAAGAGGTTTATCTAACTCTATTTATACAGAGCATAGAGATGTTGGGTAAAAAGAAATACTGCATAGGGATAAAACAGAGAATACAAATTTCTGTGAGAGAAGGTAGTGAAGATCCTGATAATTGTTAAAAAATGTTTATTTCACCAACATGCTGTGACCAGTTGAAGTGGGCAACTTACCACCAGCAGGTTTGGTAAGAAAGGTAAGTGTGATCAACCAGTGGCTGCCTGAAAAGCAGTACTGAACAGCCCTCAAAAGACCAACTCAATATTCAGCCAAATGAAACACAAAGATTCTTAAGAGAACATTGCTGGGTGAAAAATTCACAGTCCTGCACAGTGTAAAAGATGCAGAGAGCTGAATGAATAGAACTTTTGGTAATTTTTTAGAAGACTGGGCCACCCAGCATAGAAGATACTCATTTGTATTAAAGCACTTGGGAGCTATTCAGCTCTCCAACACTTGTGTTCTGGGTGATGTTGCACAAGTCACTAATTTCTTTCAGCTTTTTCCATATGCTGGTCATGTCAAATTAGCTTGTAAACTCATCAACACAATGATTTGTTCTCAAAATTCATCTACAAAGGATGCTCCAGAATGTTACATTAAAATGAATTAAAGTCTGAAGTCTTTGAGCATAGGGCTAAATACAGTAAAGTCTCACATAAGTTTCTCCGAGATAAGCTTGAGATTAAACTTCGCACCTCCAGTCAATACACTAGTTTTCCTACATCTAACAATGCCCTTCCACACACATTCAGCAGTAGATTTCCAAAGTAATATTTTAATAAGAGCTTGGATATACAAAATTACTGCTTTCACTCCTTAATTATTTACTATTGCTTTTACTGCTTCAAGTAGTACAAAGGATTTTCACCCAAAAAAGATTCTTTGTCTTAAGAACTAGAATCAGAATTTCCTAGTCTAAAAAAATACACCACATTAATATGCAGCAAACTAACTGCAGCCCATCAAATTAAGCTAGCACATTGCATTTTAGTACATTTCTTGAAAAGCCTTATACTAATAACCCATCTATATACTGACTTTCATGGACAAATCACTAAACTTCTCCACATTGCCTATCTCAGGTAGGATAATGTTTGATCTAATCCTAACAGATTTTCATTTCAGAACCAATTGTAAATCTCAGCATGGGATTATATACAATTTCAACACGACAGCCACGTGCAAGAATCTGCTGACATACACTTGTTTAGATTTGCAGTATTTTCCTTTTGGAGGTCGGAGCTCAAGGAGAAAGGTTAGTTGAAAAAAGAAAATTCAAAAAGAAGTGACACTTCTTTCCTACTAATCATATTGATATGACTATATATGAAATATGACTTAACTGCTCATGGCATTTCTATTTACTTTTAGAAATTTCAAGACAAACTGTGCTCTCTGTTTATAGGTGCTTTTCAGAGCATCTACTGAGTTGCAAAAATTAATGCAAAGCAAGAAAGCAGCTCTGTAAACCTGCTGACAGCCATTTAATGGGAGAGGTGGCAAGTGGTGGACATGTCCTGGCAGTGTGCTTAATGGATACACAAACACCCACAGTCGTCAGCCTAAAGTGATACTGGCACAAAATTAACTGAGAGATGCAAAGCACATTTAACAAAGAGACCCAAAGCAATCTAGACAATATAAGGCCGTGTAAAGGTTGGAAGAAGGAAAACAAGATGCATTTCTTCAAGGAGATGGCAATCTTTAATTTCACAAGTCATTTTATTCAGCCTTCTTGCTTCAGTGCAGAAACCACTGCCTCTGCTTTACAAAGCAAATGCTTTTGTAAAATCTTTAAGTCGCCTGGACAGAGCATGCCACAGAATTGCTTGAGTTAAAAGGACATTTTCACATTAATAACACTGTCACTATATCATGTTTTCTTCAGACACTTCAGAACGTGGCTGTAACAGAAATCATAGTCTCTCTCTCACACTGTGACCATTTCAAAAAGCAAACTGCAGCCACTGTCAGACCTTTTGCAATTACTGACAGAAAAGCAAACCAGTATATTGAATTATACCAACTACTGGCATTGGGAAATAGAGAAACCTACAAGCAATCATTATAAAAATCCCAAAACACAAATTAAAATAAAACAAAACACCACAAAACCTTTCTACATGGTTAAATAAGAAAAAACCCTCAATTCTTTACCTATCCATATGGCAGTAGCCACCAGCTGCCTAAACAAGTCAGGGCTGCTGTTCTACCATACAAGGTGAGCGGTAAACAAGAGAACATGCAAAGGCAAGACTGCAGAGAAGTTATCTGTGATATTACAGAGGACTTCAAACAACATAATGAAATCACAAATTCAGTCTTCTGTAACATTTCTGTGGTGACTAGATGATCAAAGAAAACTACTTTATGATCTAGTATAAAGGGCAACCATCCTCTTCATTAGTATTTTTAAGCAACTTTCTGTGGCACTTCTTATTACAGAGCAGTGAAATTTCAAGTGCATGAATCCCTTGCAATAGCAAAAATTAGGAAAATATCAGGCTCTCTTTTCTGGCATCTGATATTTCCCAACACAAACCTGAAGTGACCAGTAAATCCACTACTCTCTTCCTCCAAACCTTCTCTTTGAGTCATCTGTACATCAAAAGCTAGAACGAAGTCTACAATTCCCCAAATATTATAGCAGGATAATTAGACAGCATTTCCTTAGGTTTTACAATTATGCAGCTAATGCTAAGCCTTGTCATCCTCCCTTCTTATGTAAAATTTTTCAAAAAGACACAGTATGTAACGCTGCAATAACAAAATAAGTTTTCTCCTTAGCTAAAGTAGAACTTCATTCACTCTTAAAAAGTTATTTTTGTAACACTAGAGTATTTTGTAATAATAGAGTTAATCCAATCTCTAGTTGAGGATGATTTTATTCCTCAAAAGAGGAAAAAAAAAAATTCTAAATCTATCCCACCCTATTATCTGCATGAGCTAGAAGTCTGAAATTCTGTCCCATGTAAAAATATCCAAAGTACTTTCCACCCAAACTGTATCCAAAACAAGATGACCACATCATTAAAAAATTTCATCTTGAAGAGATAAACATGCCAAAGCTCAGAAAGCATTTCTTCCAACAACTGTGCCAGTTTAAGCAGCTTTCCCTGCGTGTTCCTCAGGCAACTGTCCTACACCAGTGTGATGAACCACACCAGAATGCTGAATGTGGAAAAAATACACCAACTCCTCTCATCCTAAAGAGCCGCACATTTTTGTTGTCAACTTTTTTTTATATTTTGGTCAACATCACTTACTCCCCAGCCCAGGTTACACAAAAGAACTGGGGGTGGATGAGAAGAAAACAAACAACAGGGAGTCCTTGAAACTGTATCAATAGCAGAAGAAATGTACTTGAAACTCTACTTCAGTTTCATATATCTGTAGAATAAGCAGTGATAAATTTTAAGAGCAGTTGTGTTCTCAATATCTAAAAACTGGCTGCAAAATCAACTAACATAGTTACCTTTGCTTCAGCAGCTTTGTGGGAAATTTCTTAAATTATACTCTCTACCTATAGAGGCATATATCTTTTAGTATCAATAAATGGTTCCACACTTGGAGATAGTATGTCAACACCCTAGACCTTTCTCCCTCCCTCCATGCAGCTCCATCAACTTCCTAACAGCAAGACTTTAAAATACCTTTTATCTTTTGGTATGACAATCTCAACTAAGATTTTCAATATATTTTCCTTTAGAAGTAACTCTCTAAACTATAAGCAAGTACTACTGTCTGTCTGATGCAGTCAAGTATTTATAACAAACATACTAAATGCAACCACACATCTTCCACAACTTTCCCTTCTTCCATTTTTTTCAGCTAAAGAACAGAATTATTTTCTTTGTAGCCAGACATATATTTACTAGACGTATCATGGGAGTCAACATTTTAGACAGATTTAGAAGAAGGAACATAGACAATGCTTTTATCTGAAAGAATAAATAAATTATAAATTAAATCCTCCTGCTCAAGGCAAATCAGTTGCCAACAATGGTCAAAAATAAGTCTCCCTTTGCTATCAGTTACTAGACAGTTGTGCATTTTGTGTTCTAAATAATTTTTTTGCTACTTTTCTTAGTAAAAGTCCTGGATACCTCCCACTCCAGACAAGATTTTAAATGCAATGCAACTCAAGTGTCATTTCCCTGATATTCTAAACTTCTCTTGGCAAAAATGAAGGGAATTCATAAATTTATTCTTATCTTTCAGCTTTCACTACCATATTACTCTGGTTAGAAGACACCTCTAGGCATTTCCCTGTCAAAAATATATGGAAGAACATGCCATTAGTACTGATTCCTTTATTCTAAGATGCAGATAACAAGAATCAAGACAACTCTATTTATTCCTAAATTAATTGTCAGATAGTTTAATAATATATCCTTAGTTTGAAATTAGTTTATTAATTTCCAGTACCCATATATGCCAACCCATACTTAATTGCTCCCTCCCTTGTGTTCACAAAGTTATTTGTGAGGTGGTGAAATACACTGAAATACAGAATTCATCCAGGTGTTTGCATTTTGATGGAATATCTTGCCCCTAGTTCAGTCTGCTGTGTGGCCAAAATCACCACACACACAGAGGGAAATATCAAATGGGGCTTTCTAACTCAGTTTACCAAAACCAGTCCATATTGATAGTGAAACTCTATAGTGAGTTACATTTGAGCTAACTTGACTTCAATCACCTAAAACATATAAAGCTTGATCATCTACAGCTTCAGATAAAACTTCCAAACACTGAGCTGGGAAACCAGCCACTGAGAGGGGTGTAACACTGGTCCAAATATAGACAAACTTAACAAAATAAAAACACAGCTATGAAACCTACAGAGCAAACTGGACAACTCTGTAACTGAAGCACTTTGAGGCATGGTTACTGTTTTACAGGCAAGAATGGGGAAAGCAATACCTAAAGTCTAATAAAGCAATCTATACCACCATGTGACTAATTCTATATGACCTCTAAGATGATGTCCAAAACAAAATCTGAAAAAAGTCAGTTTAGAGTACAAAAGATACAAGATAAAAACAGCTATTAAATCAGTAGACAGTACAAGTCTTCTAAAAGGGATTTACAGAAAAAGTAGTAACCTGGAACATGGCATGATGTCTCTAGAGAATGGTTTTATCTTTGCTATAAAAAAATTGAATACATCACAGTGTCACTCCACTGTCTACTGAGAAAACTGTATCCTGTCATCTGTTCAACCCCAAGAACACTAGGAGAAATTTTAGCAGTGAGCTCCACAGCTTTTGAGAGGTTATGTGTTTTTCTGCTCTTGCTTTCAGGTGAGGCAATTCTTACAAAGGTGTGGAATTTTGTTTTCCTCCTATTGCTTCTGCATTGTCAGGAGACAGTAGAAAAAGCTTGAAGAAGAAATATACATTTTAGAATTTATCTTGAATTCCTGTATGCACAAAGCGAATAGAGGCAGTAAAGTGTTTTCAAAAGCAGGAACATTGATATAGTAGATCTAATCAGATCAAGCTCTCAGACTGTATTTTTAAAGCACTGAATACATGGCTGGCTGGGTACACTAATAAACAACTTCAAACACCAGCTGAAGGAGCTCTACAACGGAAAGACAGCCTAACTAAATAAAAGCCCAGCAGGAAAAACAGCTTATTTTTCCATTACTCCTACCTGCTTGTCCACAAAACCTATAATAGAAGTCTTCACTATTAGCCCTGCATTTATTTTACATATTGAAAACTAATATAAACAAACTTGTGTAAGTGGAACTTCAGAACTATTTTGTGTACAAGACTTGCAGCTTGGGTTTTATTTCTCAGAAGTACCCTGTTGTTTTGATTAATTTAGGAAGTGTTACTGTTGAGAAAATAAAGTCACAATTATTTAACTATTCTGAATCTAGATAAAACATTTCTTAGGTTTAGGAGCACTGTAGCAAACACTTGCTTTTTACTCTCCTTACATCCAGAACAGTGAGAGTGACTTCCCTATTATATTTTTCCATGCCTACAGGAGTTATAAACCACATATATCCCCATTTAATTGTCAGCCTGGGATATCCAAGCATGTTCTCACTGGGTATGGTGCAGTACTTCAGTTTCTTCGACTGTTTTACTTATCTGAGGCCAACACACGTTCCTATGTAAGCTGACAGAAGTCAGAATGTAAAGATCCAAAATGTTTGTCCCAGCTATCAATGCAAAGTCTAACAGATAAGTCAACAAAAAGTATTTTTAAACTATTAACAGATGTAAATTTAGAGATGCAACACTGTGAAGTTTACAGCAGAACCCAAGATGAATATCTCGGTTCCTTAACTGTAAACTCATTCCTGCTCTCAAGAATCTCCTGTACTGTCCAAGCCACAGGAGACACAAGGAAAGCAAGAGAATTATCACCCAGCAGTGAAAACAGAAGAGCCTATTGAAAATATGCATATTCATTACCATACTAGCACTAGGTCCAGTGCTGGCTGCCACTCAAGTTAGGAATTCTGTCTCCTGAGAAAAAACTTTGGGATAGAAGTTCTCATTAACAGTGACAGAAATTTTAAGACATTGTTATTCTTCATAGTTGGTGAAATGTATTGGCAACCAACATCATGCAAAATTAAAAATTCAAGTAAGCAAAGCAGTACAAAATTTTGTTAATCATCCAAATATTTATCACATTAGTAACAGGAAGCCTTGGGACAGATGAGGAAGCTGTCATTTCCTACACAGAATAAAGAACTTACAGGACAACAACAGAGGGTTCAAAGCACAGAAACTTGTTTTGGCAGGCTGCTACAAAACCAATGGAGGTAAAAGAGATATTTAAAAATGTTAAGTTGTTTCACCTATTATTACAGACAGCAGTGTTAAATTGTTTCACCTGGTATCTCCAACTACATTTGGTGAGCCGGGAGACAAGTCCTGTTCTCAGCAGAGATAAGGCTGTGTTTTGGAAGAGATACCATGCCACAGAGACAAATTGTGAAATATCATCAGTAACTAACAAATACTAGTGTGTACAAGAGTGATTATATAGGACGCTGCTTCTGTCATTTGCACACTGGACATAAGCAAATACTTTCCCCACTGCATGACAAAAACCACATTAAATAAAAACAATTGTTTTACCAATGATGTTTGTTCATTGTGTTGGAAGGCACATGGTGCAGCTGCTTTCCCACTCATTTCTACTACTATGACAGTAATGTACAGTAAAGGAAACTCTGAACAACAAGTGAGAAACAATCAATAGCAATTTACCTTAATGAGTTGACAAGCAGTATAAGCAATGCTTCATTCTTACAGAAACACCTAAAAAGCAGACCTTGAAGCACTTAAATGTCTTCTATTAGGGAACAAAAAAATGAAGACATACCTGAGAATTTGTTCTTGACATTTTCTACAAAAAGAGAACTCAAAATAAAGGACTGGCAGATGTTACCTGAGGTTCTTGATAAGTAGTTTTATTCTTTAAATATTTTAAGCCAAAGAAATCCAAGATATTTTTGCACTAAAATTGTGTTCAGTGACATGGTAAAATAGGTAACTGAACAATTACACCATCAGGATCCAGCTTAAGAAATGTACTATGGTCTTCCCCATACTACACAGACTTTGCACATACTTTGAAGCCACAGAAACACTTCCTATTCCTCCTCCAGGAAGGAGATACTTTTATTATGACTAACATAATCATCAGCTCATCTGGAAAAGGGCCAAGGCCATGTCAGCTCTCCTTTTGAATCAGACAAGGGTAACACTTCACACCACCCACGATCAGTGATTACCAAGTGGCACAGCTACCCTGCACTGCTTGGAGTACATTCCCATACGTAATGCACACTAGCCAGAATTTAGTATTTTTAATACTATGTATCAAGTCCCTTGTGGATCATGTGGATACATTATTGTGGGGGTCAGGGAAGAGACTACAGCAACAAAAATATGTTTAGGTAAACCCATGTAGTAATTATCATCCTTAAATGGAAAATAATGTTATTTTTTTTCCACCTAAAACCATTAACACACTTTTCCATGTAGCAACTTCAGTGTTTCTGAACAAATACAGACAACATTTCATTAATTTAGGATTAGTTTACTATTTCATACAGCCAATTATCTGACCAAAATCACTAGTTTAAAACAGTTTCCAATAATTATTTAATACTTTACCGAGAATAGTGGCTGTGTTTTTACTGCTGTTTTACCCAGTCTTAATTACTTGATACAGAAAAACAGAAAATAAATGCTTAGTTCCTTATAAGACATTATTTTCTCAATTACAAAGCACATAAAACTATATAGACAATTTAAAAAAACCTAGTGAAAATTAAATTCAAATTTATGCCAAGGCTAGATTTTATCAGACCCTTATATAGTTCACTTGCATGCATTTGCATGATTAATAGCTCGGGTTCAATATGGGATAAGATAAACTATGCTCACAGCATCTCTCTCTCTGTATGTGTATACATATATATATATATATATATACACACACACACACACCCCCTCCTATATGAATAGGTTTTCATTTAATTCTAGGTACAGGGAAGAAGTGAACACTATTTTCATTATAAAACTTTCAAAGAGACTTTGTAGCTAAAACATTGATTTTTCCCTCCAATATATGTCAGCTTGAGGGCACTTTTCAACTAACACATTGATCTCTGAAGAAACTTTGATTTTAGAAAGTGTTTTTGTATAACAGTTAGCAATCAGCTTCTCATGAGGGCTCTCATTTATGGTGCATGACTTCATTCTGGACATTTTTCAAATTAGCTGACACCAAGATGCTACAGCTTCTCATAATGAGGAAGTACTATTTATTCCATTAGCATATGCTGCAGCCTTTCTGCTGTCCATCGAAGAACGTAAGAGTTGCCAAGGGATGGTACCACTTCATAATTATTTAGAGCCTCTCAAATTAACACCTTCATCCCCATATCTTGTATATGGACAAAATTTTTCTGAATACCATATGCTGTTAATTTCTTCCTGAGGATCTCTAGTTAGCCCTGTGACCTCAAACACCTCCAGAAAACACATATAAACGCAAATTACCAGGATTTTGAAGAACTACACAGCTTATTATTCAACTACCCCAAGACAGGCAACCTAGGACAAATCACCTAACAATCTGTAATCTTCTAACAAATGCAAATCAGTCAAGGAATGAGACAAAGGCAACTCAGTAGGCACCTCAGGCATGATTTGCAATGAAGTCCTGTTTCAACTCAGTTATGAAGTAATATGCTAACCCTTCAAGGCACCACAACGAAGACAAGTGAAAATATTTTGGGACTTAATTTGATTAAATATCTGGGTTTACATTTAATTTAGAGAGGGCATTCTCTTAAATGTGAGAGCCTTTTCACACTTTGCATGAAAAAGAAACAATTAGAACAATCAGAAACAAAATGAGTGTGAAATTTCTCCAGCATGCCACATGCCACAGCCGCAATTGGAAAGATGTGTAACAGCTGGCCAATTTAACTTACATTCTTAGTTACTAAACACTACCTGGAGGTTCATTAAACTCTTTTCTATTGGAAACATGGTATAATGTACTTTGTACCCATAATGCTAAGGATTAACCTGACCTTTCTCTAGGGCATGATACATTCTTGCTCAAGTCACTCAAATACAAACCTAAAATAATTTTAGCTGTTCTTCTAGTGTCGCATTTCAGAGGTACATCTTTTGTGAGTGACTTGGAGAGTGTCAGTCATCTACCTTATTGTTTCTTTATGAGAAACACCATGGAGTTAATGGATGCTAGGAGAAAAAAAAAAAAACAAACCCAAAAAAACCCAACCCTCCCCCCAAAAAATCCCGAACAAAACAAACAAACAACAACAAAACCCAAAAAAACCCCAAACAAACAAACAAACCCAAAGCACAAAAGCACACTGACAGATTAAAGGTATATTACACAGCTGTAAAAACCCAGGATTGAGAAGCCTGGTCAGCCCTTGAGAGAGACAAATAGACATAAGTACTCTTTCACTTGGCTGGTATCTGAGCCTGTTGTATGCAAATCATATAACAACTTTTACCTATTCTTATAAAATTGCTTCAATAGCTCTGGAAATGACAAGACATAACACTGGGACACTGCTTTTAATTCTCTGCCTGGAAAAACTGAGATAATGAGAACTTGGCCAAATATTGATTTTACCCGAGGTAACTGCTTGCCATATGACAAGCTACAAATTCTTTACTTTGTGTAGCACAATAATTGTATGCAAATTAAGATGATTTCTGAAATCCATCATTACAGCTAACCTAATTATTTAATGCAATACAATCCTTATAAACAGCATGGAGGATGAATTGGAGATGCTTGTTTATCATTAAAACCTCAAGTAAATCTACTCCTGCTTCAAATTTTGGGAGGTATGAAGCAAAAGTTCTCCCGTTGCTTCCTGTCATGTGACCTCTAACATGTGGACTGTAAAGAAACAGCAAACTTTTCATCCTTTTCAGAAAGTACACTTGTGCTTGATTGAGCTCTAAGACATAAAAGTTAAGTGAAATGGAATACTGCTATGCAGCATAGAACAGAATTTCAAAGATATATTTGGCTAGTAAGACCATTATGCATTTAGACATATGACTGCATCAAAGCAAACAGAACTTTGAAACAATATTCTTTCCATGTAATGACTTCTACACACAACAGCCCAAGGAAACAATGAATGTTCCTTGAAGCAATCTGAACTATTAAAAATCTAATTATATTTTCTTCCCTTCTTCATAAATGTTTACTTTGGAATGGCAAGAGTATGTACTTGGACTACTTGCTCATCCTGCTCTTTTGCCTGACAACCACATTCCTTCAAATACATGCAATGGGCACAAATCAAAACATGTGAGCCTCCATCCAAATATGAAGAAACACAGGACCCAAGGGAACAGCCTGAGGTTGTGTCAGGGGAGGGTTAGGTTGGATACTAGGAAAAGGTTTTTCTCCCAGAGGGTGCTTGGGCACTGGAACAGGCTCCCCAGGGAAGTGGTCACAGCGCAGCCCGAGAGAGTTCAAAGAAGTGTTTGGACAATGCTCTTGGCCCAGGTGATTGTCGGGGATGGTCTTGTGCAGGGCCAGGAGGATGATCCTTGGAATCTATGACCCCTGTAGGTCTCTTCCAAATCCATATATTCTGTGACCCTGTGAACACTTTTCACTATGACAGTGACTGAGCACTGGCACAGGTTGCCCAGGCAGGTTGCAGGCCCCAGGCTTGGATCTATCCAAAACCATCTGAACATGGCCCTGAGCAATCAGCTGTAGGTGGCCCCTCCTAAGCAGGGAGCTTGTATCAGATGACCTTAAAGGTCCCTTCTGACCACAAGCTGTCTGTGATTCTGTGAAATACACAGCAGTCTGACCAATGACAAGAATCCCTCTCGATATAAAGCAGTTCTCCTTAATTGCAGATAGAGTTACCTGCAGTACTAAGACTGTATTCCTGATGCCATTGTTTGAGAACAGGAGCAAACAAAAGATTTGGACAGCATATGGAACTTCAAATCAATGTGAAAATCACAGGTTACAACAACCTAAAAATACCCACTCTACAGGTAATTATGATCTCTAAGAAATGGCTGCTGTAAGGGAAGTTGGAGCCCAGCTGATGGTGATGATCTGGCCTGAACTACATTCAACTTCATCATACTCAGGATGCTCTACAGCTATGCTGATAGTCCAAACCCTCAGGGAGCTACAGCTGCTGCTGAATATAGCAGTCATCACCATACTGCCAGTAGCACATGGAACCCGTCCAAACCTTTATCCTGGCTTCTTAGAGAGGAAATTCAGGTGAGATGTCAGATCTTATCTTTGTGATAAGTGTTATCTGCCAACATGGTACTAGAAGGCATCTGAAGAGAACCATGCAGAACACACCACAAATTGCCTAAAGCAAGGGTAAAGCTCACCTGCATAGCACAGATTTCCCCACAGTCAATTCAAGTCTCTGTGAAGGATTCCTACAGAAACTAAACCCACTGCAAACATTAAACATTGTCAGTATCTTCTCTAAAGGCAAGCCATACTCTGGTGATGTAGCTTTCACTAACAAATATAGAACAGAGAATAAAGGAAGGTATTTAGTAACAACCCTACAGGACTTACCTTGGGGAAAAAACAAACCACCCATAGCAGACACTAATCAAATTGCTTGCTTAATTTCAGGCATGACAATGAGGAGAACTATATATGAAACAATAACCCACACTAAGAAGGTAAATGCATTAGAAAAAGTCACAATTGAGCCAATACAATCAGCATTCAAGGACAATGCATATTCAGGGCAGACGAGCAGCTAGGCTAGAACACAATCCTACTAGAAGATCACATAATGCCACAGAGAATTGAGAGAATGGCCGAGAACTTGCTAAGTAAAACATTTACCAAGAAGGGCTGCCAACAACTTGGAAGCCTTCTTCTGTAGAAATTTAAACACAGGGGCATGCAATCCTTATAACATTCCACAAGGAAGATGACTTTAGTATTAACAGAGAACATCTCTGGATTTTTGTTAAAGACACCATGCAATATTATTTAATTTCTCTCATGAATTTTAAGACATTCCCCTTTTGTTTAAAAACATTCTCCTTTTAAAACTAATTTTATCGGGATTTTTGTTTCACATCCATTACACTGAAAACTAACTCTCATTTTTGCTTTGTAACAATGACAAGCACTAAAAGTATATGGAGTATAAATGTAAGATTGAAGCCTTTCTCCAATGTAAATATTTAAGCATGTTTACACTTCAGGACACAATGTATTCTAGCCCATATTCTACACACAAAACTAGGGTATAGCAACTGATAAATTAAAGGAAGTGTATTTATAAAATATTTGCTTTCTTCTCACACAGACAATATTGCATAGATATAATCAGTATTAACAATGAATTAATTTTGATTAGTTCAGTAAATGTAAGGCATGGCTCCATTATTATTCTCCAGAGCTACCATCTTGCTTTGAGATTTATTGCATCTGTGATGACAGTGGCTGATGTTGTCTTTTCCATCAGTATTCTCATCTTCCAGCTAATGAAAATTTTACTTTTGAAACAGAATTTTATAACCATACAGTCCTGGTAACTCAAGTTCTTAAAGCAATTACTATCTGCTAAAATTTTTGTATTATGTGATGTACACAACAAAGACAAGCAAAATGAAAAAAAAAAAAATAGAGATCATTTAAATGAGAAATTCACAACAGAATGCAAAATCCACATGGAAACCGTGTATATGAAAATATTTAAATATATGGTGAAATTAGTTTGAAAGCTGTCAAAGTAGTGCAAGATGCATTGTAATCTGCTGCTTAAAACCAAATAGTAAAATGTACCATTTTACTTATATTATTGTTATCAATGGAAAAGCTATTTAAACTATGCCTTTTTTATGTCTTCAGATAGGAGATTTTCTTAGAGAGAATGAAAGTCCAACTTCATACTGTATGTTGATGTGCTTATGCAAATGGGAATTGTTTTTTTCTTCCCTTTACTGTTTAACTAAACCCTTTCATAATGTACATCTTCTATATTCCACATCTGAATTGCACCTTCCAGAGGAGAAAACCTGTTGGCAGCTAAGATGTACATTCACAAACAGCAGAATTACTGCATGCTAGAGACAGCACCAAACAGAACTCATTGAGGAAATTTCTAGTTTGATTTGCCTAAAACTATGGAAAGAGAGATTTATTTCTAAGAACTCGAAGTAAAACTCATTAAAAAGTATCTGATACAAATTAATTTTTCTACACCAATGCAACAGAGGCAAAGGAAAAGGTCTGTGCCACATTAACAAACTACATTTCTCCTAAGAAGCCTCCTAAATTGAGAAAAATGGTTAATGGAATCTCTGCAAGAGTCAATAGATTCCACTATGGCACTCACACGGGACAGTGCATCAGCAGTACTAATATTATTTTAGTTATGTCTCCTGCATTATGGTGCTGCCATATTCCCTTTTCTGTTTTCACCTCTCAATCTTCCATTCATTCACTGTCAAGCAACACAGCTGATCAATTCTTATCTCACTATTAGCAATGGGGAAATTTTCTACTTAGAACTGCTGAGGTAGTAGAGGGCACACTTCAGGCCACAGTGAACACATTTCCCCTCTATTTTTAAACAGATGCACGATATCCTTACATGTTTAATGAGCCTTTCCCCAGAGAAAGAAAATAAATTATGCACAGAATACGCATAAAGTGGAGAATGTCCTCTTGCAAAGGTCCATCCAGAACTCCAGTAAGAGATGAACACATTTTGTTGTTCTGTCAAGTGTTTCATATATGTTGTTAGAAAGTAGATGAAAAGGTATTTTACTGAATAAACATTCTCATTGCCTGCAATGACAGGTAACAAGAATAAAATGCTCCAGTAGTTATTCCCAGAAAGGAGTGTATCTTCAATCAATGAATAAAACTTGAAATGAGGAATACATCCTCTTACTACTGAGATTGGGATAGGTGTCACTTACTTCTAGGGAAACAGACAAAACAGGAGGCTCCCAGCATCTGACAAACTTTATGTAACTATAAGGGAAACTAATATAAATAAATGGCTGTGCACACAGTCTTCCTCTCTCTCCTAAGAGAGCCACAACCATATATTATAATTTGGAAATCAGAAAAAAAATCTATTCATCTAATTATGACAAATGAAAAGTCTTTGGAAAGAATCTGCTCTCAGAGTTAAAAAGATATATATTTTGCCCTAAGAAAAAAAAACAAGGAACAGTTTCAATGGTTTGCCACCATCAGTATTTCCAGAAGCTATTACATTCTACAGGGTTTTACAGGACAAGCATGCCTTTTACAGCCTCAGGCAGAAAATCCTTCCCCACTGCCACCTAGACTGAGTTCTGTACTTCCACCTTTCTGGTAGTTCCTTGTCTTGCTTTGATGAATGCAAGAAAATCTGAACACTTACTAGAGGAGCTTCTGTTCAGAAAGAAAATACAGGAGCAGTTATTTTCAAAGCAGCTTACTCTCAACAAATCCAAAATATACCATACATGGGGCCATCTGAGCAAGAAAAAGAAAATATCCTGATGTGCACATGCTTACATACTTCAGGAACATCATCTGAACACTTTTGCTCACAAAATTCCAGGTTTTGCCTTGTGTGTAAAAAGCCTGCATCCATAGAGAAACTTCAGTAAGTTCTGTGCGCCCTGCTTTAACCTGCACTCACATTTTTTTCATAAATTCTTCCTCTCTATGACACCAGAATTTAAAAAGGAAGAGAGAAAAATTCTACATCCAGGTATAAAGAGGCAGTTATCTGTAAGGCAGTATTTCAAACCAGAAATACATTTGTCATCAAAACATGTCTCGCTCTCCTGCACCATACAGGGAACACCCTTTAAAAGCCCACACAAGTTCCACACTGAGAGGAGGAACCAAAACCCATCCTTTCAAAAAGCAATCTTTGCCTTTTACCATACAATCTATTCAGCTATGTATTTCCCTTTCCCATGCTAGTTGCTCAGGATCACAATCTTAGACAAGATCAACATTCACTGAACTATGTCAATAAAGGAACAGTGTGTAAGCAGGGTGACTTCTTAGACTGAGCTGGATGAAGCACCAGTCCCCTCTCTCCCTTTCAGTGTTAAGAAAGTTTAGTCTGTGCCTGGCTTTTATTCATACAGGACACAGATCTATCTTTGACTGAAGCACACAGATATTTCAACGCCTACTGCCTAAATAGTGGAAAATACACACAATGAAATTCCATAAAAACACTATTGCCATGGTAAAACAAAACTGAAATTAGTATCCAGGGTTTTTTTCAGTTTTAGTAAGATGACCAAGAAGATTCATTATTGTGACTAGAGCACTAGGGAGTAAAGAATTTTTTCAGGCTTCCTAATAACTTTTCATCACTAGTGGTATCACATGGTACCACCAACTTATGCAGACTCAATTGTTTCTAAATTTACTAATTACTGAGTAGCTTTGCTGTGCTCCAAGAGAGTAGTGTGATTTTCCAACCTAGATGCCAACCCTACATAAGTGAATACAATACCATTGTTTAGTGCTTTTGAGAAATTTGACAGGAATGGTGTGAAATACTGGCCCGTTGAAAATAAACAGCAATGAAAATTTTTGTCAATATGTTTAAACTGAATCCTAAGATTCAATATAAATTCTCAAACTATTATTTTCATTTTACACAATTCTCTCATCCCTTTAGCTCTGTGGATAGAGCTCTGTATATTCACATTACTGGCTACTGGCAGTAGACAAGCTACAGATGCAATTCCCCCAGAATGTCCAGGGGAGACAGATACAAGCTACTGAACTAAAATTAAAATTAAATATTAACGATTTTCAAAAGGGAGCACAGTTTCTCTACAGATTCTCTTCCAGTTAGCTCCTATACCCTTCACAATTTGTCTGTCAGTATCTAGTAAATTAATCTTACCCTAAATTTTTAATCATGGAGCAGTCCCATATCACACACACACACTATTGCCAGGTTAGAGTTAGGATTAATTTTCAGTTTCTTTGGAAAAGTAATAAGCATACATACAGAAAAAAACCCACTTACTCTACTCATAGCCCAGTACATTTCAAGCGTGAACATATCTGAAAGCTTCAGTCAGAAATGAAAACAGTTTTGAAATCTCATTATAAGAGTTAAAGAAAAGGCCCGATCAATTTAAACACCAGACAGCAGAGATGCAGAAAAAACCTTCAAAAATGCAGTTCACATTTACCATTTATATCTACATGGAAAAAGGTGACAGGAAATGACTTACCAGATTAACAAAGTATAAAAATTTTCAAGGTTTCACTTATTTTCTCTCAGTGAAAAACAGTAGGAGCACGCTGCTCAACATGCTAATGCACATCTGCCTCTCAGAGAACCTTCATAATGTTGGTTTTACAATTCTTGAACACTGTGGGTTTGATTTCAAGAATTTAAAAAGGTTACCAGAGAACACCTGATTTGAAAGGAACACTTTCCACTGATCATACAAGACAGGCAATGTGTTGTATCCTAGGGATTAAAACTGCTTCTCAGAAAGCTATCAGAGATACAGACGCTTTCCTTTAACCACTTTGTACTGCACTCTGTAAAGTATTTCCACACTGACAGATGTGTCATCTTCTGAACTAAACCAGGAAACAAAAAAGGTGGAGGGACATGGGCATTACAAAGAACTGTCTAGCATAAGGGAACTGTTTCCAGCAGACACCTGCAGACATGGCAGCACAAACTACTGCTACCTGGAACACAGACATCCCAAGCTCTGTCCCTCATTAGATGAAGGCTCTTCTATTCAAACAGATTCCCCACTTTCTTTTGTGAATTTCTGTAGATTAAGTTGAATAATACGAACTTTCACGCAAACCTTTAAAAAAAAAAAAAAGGTAATGATCCACTCTAAGTTGGGCTCAATCATGAGTACCTTTTAAGTCAGGAGCCATAGCCTATGAGGAAAATGAAAAGTCCAAGGTAAGGTACATGCCTCAGATTCTTCATGCCTATTGGGGGCCAAGCTACACCTGACATTCTATGAAGGTCTCACTTCTCAGAAAGAAAGGAGAATGATTAAAAGGAAAAATACAAAAAATTAAAATCAGTGTTACCTAGAACTTACTTTAGCCCTAGAAAACTCACACTTATGTTTTGTGCTTTATTGGTAAGCTAATATATTGACAAACGGTATGTTATTATTTTAAAACCTCTACAAAATCCTCTAGGAGCAACTCTAGCTCAAGAGCAAAAACAGTGTCTGACAACATGATTTTTCTTTTTTTTGTATTTGCAGTGCAATTGTCAGGTTTTAAGCATATGCATTTCAACTCCTTTTGGTATCTCATTTGGTAGGCATCAGTGAAATGAGAGTTCTCCCTTTGTTCTTTGAAAAGATTAAGCAATTCCTTCATTTATTTGCCTTTAATCCTCAAAACAATTTCTGTAGCGCACACCAGATGCCAAAATAGAATATGAGAAATCCCTTGTCATCTGCAGATGGACTAGGCAATCAAAATGGTTTTACAACACTAGGTTATGGCTTCTGTAGAAGCTTTCTTCATAGGTGTCGAACAGCAAGAGTCAGTCCCACCATTTGAGCACACAACTTGGACTTTCAGTAGAAAAGTTTGCAACTACTGCTTTTGTGATGTAAATTTGAGCAGTATCAGCCAGATAAAGAAACTAACTCTAATCCTAATTTTCCCATCTCAACCTATCACTCCATCCAGTGCATGACTCCACTTTTAATTCCTGGTTAAAACCAATAGTTTGCACCAGTTATAAAAGTCTCAGGCACAACACTATTAAAACCAATGTAAACCAAATTTCATTTTATAACTCAGCCAGTTGAATATCATTTGAAGACATTAACCAAGTGCATTAAAAGAATACACATTATATGATTCTGTTGTTACTCTACAAGAGAGCAAGCAGATGAAAGGACACTAGAAAAACTCCTGGAAAACCACAGCTATCCCACCGAACAAACTGAAGATTATTTTCTTTTTCCTCAGCTGCTGTGTGCTAGCCATCCCACTAGGACAAAAAAACCACAACAAAAACAAAACAGTAAGAGTAAATCCCCACTTCCCTAAGGAATACAGCACATTCTGAAATGCCCAACTTAAAAACTATCAAAAAACTGAGTGCTTCTGTCTAGGGCTGATAATTGGTGAATTATTTTCCATTCACCTTTTCTGCTGCTGTAAAACTGTTGAGTAGTTTTCTTGTACACACCATCCCTCTTGGCAGAAGTCTGTGCTCCACCCCTTGTCAAATACCAACTCACCTACATTTATACCTAAACTTTGTCTCAGGGCTGGAAGCCTTCAAGTAGGATGATTAAATTATCTTATAAGCAAAACAAATAATTTCTTTCCACATCACGAACCTCTAATTGGTTATGCTGAGCACTCCAGCTCCATCTTTATGGATGTATCTCTTTGCTAAAGTTAAAAGCAAATGCTTCATCTCAAATATTCTGAAATTTTTACAAAGTATTCAATAGAAATAGGATTATAAAGCCTGTTTATCTTCCACAGGCAAACAGAAATCCCTTATCTATAACTTCTAGTTAAGGCTGACCTGAGCTGAATCAGAGCAAAAATCTATAGTGAAAGCATTTGCAAAATGCCAGCTCCAAACCTGCACCCAGTTTTGTAAAAAGGCTCTGTTCAAAGCAAATAAAACCAAACCCAACCACCAGGATTGACATTTAATATCAAACAGTTTTCCCACCTCTCCATACATTGCACAAAGTTGGCATCACCAGTGTCACAAGGCAGTTATTGAAAAGGCATTATCACGCTCATTAAAGGCAGAACTCCCAAGAGTTGTTTTCCCTTGGAGTACTGACACAGACAGACAAGAGTATCTCCTCTTCCTCAGGAATTTGTCCTTTTCTCGCTATGATTTCCACTCATCTTTCTCTTCTGCATTCCCCTGCTGCTTTGAATGCTCCACAAGCACTTTTTCATACATGAAAGCAAAACTAAATCATACATTGATTTTACATTATAATCTTTCTAGTTGAATTCTACTTCAAGGAAAGTATTTAAACAATTAATTTTAATGTACCAGCAATAAGATTTTTTTCCACTATGTTCCAATCTGAAGACAAGAACAAATCCAGTAACAGAACGTCAACATTAATTTAAGAGGAGAAGAAAAATTACTTAATAACACTGCAGAAGGATACCATTCTTCAATAGGTCATGGAGGCATAAAATTTTCAACAAATTCATTCTTGTACCACTGTATATTCCTGATAATAGGCCAGGGCACAACCGAAAAATTGTTAATACCTTGCTGCACAAACTTACATAGTGGAAAGAGAAACTAACTTTTATAGTCTCTGTTTCCCTGATCAGCAGTAAAACTGGGGAAAGAGGCAGGAAGCCTCCTACTTACTTTCCCTTGAGCAAAGGGCAGAAAATGAGTTGCAGTTAACCATGAAATGCAACTCCATATTCTATTTAATAAGTGATGTTAAATACTACTATAGACATATTCTAGTGAAGAAACCTGTGCACCTAGAGAGCCAGAACAGCACATAAAAGCAACAAAAATAATTTGCTACTAGTTTCATCCAACCAACTGGAACCTGCAAGTACACTCGAAACTCAGGAAACTTTCTTTTCAGTAACTCAGTTATGGACAAGTGTTTTGTAAAGGTGCTCATAGCACCTTTACAAAAAGAATACAGTACCTTGTTGAATGCAATATAAGGCAAAATATAAAAGTAAAGAAGAGTTTTCTAACACAAGGGAGGAGAGAAAAAAAAGTCTGTTTTAGACACAGTAAATGCCATGTCACCTCAACTTCTCCCCCCACCCAACCCTGAGTCTTTCAGAGAACCGGGAACCAGAGAGGGAAGAAGGTGGCCCAGACATATGCTAAGCTAAAGGGCTTCCACTGAGAGTCTAGAAGCCAAAGCTCCTTTTTGCTAAGCAAAAACGAAGGGTGGGTGGAAACCAGCAAACATCTCAACCCTTGCACTTAGTTGCTTACACAGGTTCTACAGTTTCTCAGCCTCAAACCTGATGGAGAACACACAACAGTACACGGGATTTCTCTACCTGCTCAAGAATACAATCTCATAGTATAACATGATCTTCCTCAATTTTCAGGGCCTGAATTCCTTTGAGTTTCACTAAGAGAAGAGAAATGAAGAAATAGGTTCTAACTGGGCAGCTCTAGAAAGTGTTTTCAGATTTTAAACTTAAAAATGTTATTCTAATCCTGGTTCACAAGGATGCATTTTAACTAAAATGTTTTATTATTTGGTGAACATGTTTAAAGACTGATTCTTAGTCACTGTCAATATTTAATAATGAAATTTAGAACTTCTTTTTGTCAACTAAAAAAACTTAGGGCTACCTACACGCATTTACAAAATAATTAAGCTTAGTATTTGTCCTGTTTGTTGGACACGTACTGTCTCCTAGTTCATTTGTCTATTCATGGTTTAGGAATACAGCAAACTGGAATTTCATAGAAGGGTCACAAACACAGGAACTTAAAATTGATTACTTAGTTGAATAAGAAGTTATCTCAAATGCTTTGTATTTATATAGAGGCATTACTACTGTTAGTAAAAATGACTGCTTTTATGATAATAAAATGTTAGTAAAAATTTCACAGAAATCATCTTCAACTTGAATGTTTATAAATTATGTGTCATCACATCAACACTATTACCTGCTTAGCTTTTTTTAATAGAAAGCAGCTAAACTCTTATTTGAACACCTTGCTAAGTTTAACTAAAGAACAAGCTGCTGTAAGAAAATACAAGATTTAGTACTTCAATTATTTTCTGAAGTGTCCTAAATGAACATACACTCTCAAGTCCTACTGACAACATCATCTTCAGAAGTCTGAAGTGAATGAGCCATGAGTTTCCCTTCCTTGTAAGTTAAGGCACAATTAATTTCTCAGGCCCAGGTGTGTGGATGGAGTCGCAACTGACCCTTCTGTCTGCGAGGAGTTACTGCAGCTGAAACTGTTTCAAGTTAAAATAATTACTCCTGCTCTCTGTAAATGGATATTCTCTACTTTGTTACAGTACCTGCAGAAAAGACCGCAGTAAGTATCTTAAAATTCCTTTCACCAAGGCATGGTCAGCGGTACACAGTGCTGCTCACAATGTCAGATGTTTATGCAGTACTAACTCACAATAAATATCTTATAAATCAAGTGCAAAATAGCTTCCTTTCTGTCAAAAAAGAACTCAAGTAGGAACAAATACATGAAATCTGACCTTTACAAGAAGAAAAGCTCATTTAGTTACTACCAAGAAAAGCCGGTTCTGTTACAAAAGCTTTCAGCACTCTGCATTTCTAAATCTATTAGATAAATATTCCTATATATTTTTCCTCAGCTAGAGCATACCAGGACCCTTTCAAAGAAAGGGAAAGAAAAAAGAAGGGGAAAAAAAAAAAAAAAAAAAAAAGGGAAAAACAAAAGGACTGAAATGCACTGGAGACCTACTGCTACCCACAGGTAACAGATATATTGATTTGGAGAATATTACCGGACACCTTGATTTTGGATTCAGACATACACTTTTTTACAATTCAGTTGTGCACAGATTTAAGAGCTCATTTAGGAAAAAAAAAAATATTCATACTGGAACACTACCTGCAACTAGCTGCAGCCACATATCAGCTATGGTTTTCATGTGCTGATTATCAAAATAAGTCACTGCTATGTCTATCTTACATTAAACCTTTACAGTCAAAAGTTTCCAGTTATAAAATAATTTTAACTCTTTTGAAATAATTATGGACACTAACAGAAGCAGTGCAGAATGAAGCAATTTCTAAACATTAACTTATCTACGTCAATTGAGTAGATGTCAACATTCATTATATGTATTTGCATTTTTGGAACTATTTACACCTATCACAATTTTCTCTAGATATTACTGAGTGTCTAGGAAAAAGATGAGAAGCCAGCATAGTCAAACTCTAGCTTTCAAATTGCTGCTCAAAATGTTTCAGCAGATGGCAGTTCTGCTGAGAACCTGAAGCTAAGCACTGACTTTGCTGAGGCACAGAAAATGTCATGGTGAAAGACTGCATTCACCTACACTGGGATCAGCTTTCTATTTCTTCACATATTGCTGGGCAAGACATGTCAACAGAGAAGAATGAAAGCTTGTCTATGAAGACCAATAATGCTATACTAAACATTGCTAGAACACAAAGGTAAATAGCACCGTGTATTTCCTTTTCAACCTGGAAATGAGCCAGACTGGTATTTACCTCCACAAACATCCTCTAAAGTGTTTAAAGTTTTAGCTTTGGTTTTTTTTTTTTTCCTATTCTGAAGGAGAAGACAAGATGGAAGACAAAACTCCAGCATCTTTTGTTAAAAGAGCAAAGCCTATAACTTACAGAATTACCAAAAAAGAAATGAGTCTTTTATGCTGATTGAGTTCACCACTCAACAACTCAAACAACTTCCAGTGAATACCATGTCAACTTTGAGCAATCATTTGAGATCTAAAAGTATACTTTTGGTCATTTCTGATGCTTACCAATCTCCCAAGACATCTATTGTCTGCTCATAATTTGCTCTCCACTTGCATGGGACTTTTTCCACAGAGATGGACAGAAATGCCCCCAATCCCAAAATATAAAAGGTCCAGTTATTTAGGAGCTGAAACCTAATAAAAATGCTACCAATGCTGCTAAACTATTAATGTAGATAAATGCACATAAATACAAAATAAATATTTAGAAAGCTCCAAGGTTCTTCCTTATGCATTGGATCATTAACCTTGCACATAATGAAATTCATCTGTTCACTTATTCAAGTAATAAACAGGTAGGATGTGGGTAACATTAGTAGTTAAAAATATACAAACCAGAGCCTCCTTCCACATTTGTCAGATCAGAAGTCTTAATACAAAGGAGAGAGTAAAAAATCTTGCACTATGTTCTGAAGACTATTTCTAGAGCTGCTTTTGTTGCAGTAAGAAAAGAACAATCTCAGAAGATGGACTCTATAGAAGACCCCAATCAGGTTGCTTGTTCAGCTTCAGCACTTCTGATCAACTGTGACAGAGCGTTTGCCCTGACTGCAACCCAACAGCTCAGAATCAACACTCCTGATTCATGGTTTCCAAATACTTTGGCCCAGTAACAGTTAACAGTTCCACATAACTGCATTTATTTATACTAGAAGATTGGGGGGTAGCATTACAGGATGACAAAATCCTACACTGAGCTTGAAAAGTCAAGCAGTCTGAAATAAAGTAAGTGCCTGATCTAATCAATTTTTTACACTTGTGATCTGACCTCTTTATTTAATTTTAAATTACTTTCATAATGCATGCTAGTCACAGAACTTCTCTTTTAGAGGACCCTTAGCTTCCCTACTAGATAGAATTACTGGATAGAAACACATTCAAAATATGCAATTGGAATTTTACAGAAAACAAAGCAAAGCAAAGCTCCTTTCTGCTCTTGACTTTGTTTCAACCCCAAGGACGATTCCAAAGAAAAATCAAAGATAACTAAATTCTACCTACTTTCTCTGCTGCAGAATTTTGACATGACTTCTGTAATGTATTTATTTTCAGGATGTTCAAAGTTATTCTTAGGTTCACCAAGAGAAGCATTAAATACCATTGCAGTTCCACAGAGGTATGGAGAGGTGTACTTTTAATGTGTAAAGCATAAAAAAATTTTATGTCTTGGGGGAGGGAGATTAAGAAAGGACTGCAGTTACAAAGCTTCTCAAAGTTGATACCCAATATCTTTGGATGTTTGGCATTTGCGCTTTAGATTCTTATCTATGTACAGTGAAGAGGAATATCACCACCTCTGACTCACACAAATGTCAAGATGGTAAATTACTTGTTTTCCTGAAGCACTAGGGGGCTAATGAGTTCTTTAAAGAAATTCTCTAAAGAAAATAATTATTCTCTGTTCACCTCAATGTGCAAATGTCATCCATATAATGTTGCAATTAAGAAGGCATACCTTAATATTACTTAATAGTAAGGGGGCCTATTCATTAGAAATACTACCGACCATGGTGCATTCAGAACCCCAAGCATCCTCACATCAAGACAGAGTAGCTATTTAAAGGAGAAATTTTCAGCAAACAGAGCTTACCTAGATGATATTTAATGACTTGTGATTTAAACCAGGAGATTAGGCCAGTAATCTTGTGCTTTCCTGTACTCTGATCCTTTTATCATATTTAAAAGACAGTTACAATGCATACACACAGATTGGATTAATTATTACAGCACTATAACCTGTCTTGTCATTTACTAAGTCTTCTGTGCCAGATTCAGTCAACAGCCTATGTTTTCTGCAAAGGAAAGGAGCAACATTTTACAGGCTCAGCTATGAAAGATGCAGTTATTTCAAGTGACTTTTCAAGAAAGGCCTTATCTGTATCTGCAGCATATGATTACACACACACACCTGCCCCCATAAAAGAGAGTCATCTACTTAAAATTACGGATAAAGACGTTCTTGCTGAAAACTCTTTTATGCTACTTTTTTCTCCCTGACTAATAGTTAAGTGATATTTAATCACTTATTTAGTAAGGGATATTTAATGTGGTAACAAGGAAAAGGATTATCTAAAGGGGTATTTTCCCCCCAATGCTTACAAATTAGTCCAACAGTTTAAATTTTACCTTTTAAAAATTCCATCTCATTCAGCGTAAAATTATAACTTCTTTATCTCTGAAGACAACAATCATTAAACTTCTCATTTAATTAATACTACATGGAAACTCACTCATATACTGTTGGGCTTTTTTTAAAAAGGCAGGAAGTTATAATTGTATTGACTAAATCTGCATGAGCAGTTTGCCCTCTGGTGACTAACTTTGTGAGAACATTTTGCAATACATATAAGAAGACTGGGATGAATAAACAACAACTGGCATGTTTACAGGCTCCATAAGAAAAATCATTAAAACTTTTAGAAGAAATGCTATGCATTAATTGTAGCAGTGCAGTATGATTTCCTTTAAATTAAGAGAGAAACAAACTGGACTGAAGATAAAAGGGGCTAGAAGATGAAGGACAGAAATTCAACTGCAGAAAAGAGACATACAGAAAAGAACTGAAATTCCAAAATTTTGCATAAGACTTCTGAAGGCTAAGACAAAATAAAGGAACAAAAGGTCCCTATCTGCACACATTTCTCAAGGGCATGAAAGGCAAGTCCAAAATCAGCAGGAAAATAGTATCATCTCTCAGTAACTGATGAGGAACAGAAGTGCAAGACAAAAAAAAAACCCAACTTGTCTAGTATCACAAAGAAATCCTCATTGACTGTGAAAAGGAAATCAAGACAGGATCCTAGCTAGCTGTCTAGCTGCTAGATCACATTTCCTTCATATGAAATGGCTAAAGAACTGAAAAACCATCAGTTACATTTCGTTTTATCATCCAGATCACATTTGTCCCATACAGCTGCTTTCCCTAACAGCTTAAATCACCCTAGCAAACAGCTGTACTTCCCTTACAGCTAGCTGCTCAACAGAAAGGTTTTCACAAGGGAGGTTGTTCTTGGTCTTGCCTTGCTTGTGTATGCAAGGACTGTTGAAATGTCATCTGAGTTAGCTGCCATGACTGTTCACCTAAATTCTAAGAGTTTCTGTTGGACAGTAACTAACTACTGCCATTTGGAGATGCTCCAGCTTGTAGATGTACAAGTTAATAGTAATGACAGAGGAAAGGAAATGCTGGGGGTGGAATGCAAGAAAGAATTGCAAAGTAGAGTTAACTTCCTAAATCACTGTTGTGTCTTGCTTGAATTCACCAGGAGGTTTAGTTAGTTTGAAGATCAGTAGAAGCTAGATAATTTCTTCAGTGATCACAAATATTGATCATAAACATACATCTTCCCAGCTACCTCAAAGCCGTAACTTCCTCTTGGTCACCTAGCACATAACCATAGCACTCCAATAAAATAAATGCTGTTTCTAGGCTCCTTTTCCTGTAAAATATCTTCTGAAATCAGCTCTTTCACCATCTGACACTCCTCCTGCTCTCTTTCAGCCTCTTGTGTGGCAGTACAAGGGGATAAAAAAAGGTAGCTGCTAATTCTGTACAATTTTGATGTGGCATTAATGACCAGAATCCTAGAAAACATGCAGTCAGCTCGACAGATATCCTTATGAATTTCTAAATACTCGTCAGGCAATAGTGCCTAACATCTCCAATGGCAAACTACATTTTATTTAAAAGACAAACCATGGATCTGCATAATACTTTTTAAAGGAATGAGCTGAACATTTCTAAAATGCACACTCTGATATTGCCCTCTCTTCTCAGGCAGAAAGAGTTAAATATCCTCTTTTGATTCCCCGATGGCTGCTGGTCCCACGCAGAGGTGCCATGTTTTATTTAAAACATGCTCTCTCTCAGTAACCACTTGTTCTAATTGGCAAGGCAAGGCTGGGTCCCCAAAGCACATAGCTCGTTAGATTCAGTTTGGATTACAAAAACACGATGAAACAAACTGCATCGAAATGTACAAATTAACAGCTCAGGAGTGCACGACACGGACATGGAATTAGATTGTAATATGGAACAAACTCCACAGGGAGGCTAAGGAACAAATCACTAGTGTCTCTATAAACTATAGAAGGGTTCCAAACGAGCAAATACACAAAAGAGAGCACAGACTTTTCCATAAATCAAGCAAACTGCTAAATTAGAAAAAAAAAAACATTTCTTCTTCTATCTTATGCACACATTTATAAGGGAATGGAGTCATAAAAAAGTTAAATAAATTAAACCCGTGGGTTGCACATCCTCAATAGGTAACTCCACTTTCATGCTGGCAAAGTGCAAACATCATGGCAATTAAGTCATATTTCTAAACATTTTTTTTACATCAACACACAACCTATACACAAGAGACTAAATTACAGCCAGTGCTTCAACGAGTCATTTGGAAAGGTTATGAGTGAGAAGAGAACAAGATATTAAGAAAAGAAAAAGAAACTGGCTCTACCATAAAGAAAAAAACATACTAGAAAACAAAGCTATGAAAAATTAAAAATAATGTAAGTCTGAGGAAAAAAAGGACTTGAGCACTTTTCTTTTCTTGTAGATCAATCTGTACAATGGGACTGGCAATCCCCTGAGATAAGAAAAAGAAAACACATGGAAAACATCAGTGATGTCTTGTCAAGACAGAGCAAATTAAATTAAAGTAAATTAAGACTTTTTCATAGTCTTTTCAAGTAGCCAATACCGAGAAAAGTCATATTTTTGCATGAGTGTAATTTATATTTTTAAAAGTCATATTTTTGCATGAGTGTAATTTATATTTTTAACAAATGAGCCCCAGTCTACTAGTCTGAATTTTGCAAGACGCAATCCAACAGCCACTAATGTCCTGCAGGGTAGTTTGCTGATAGGAATGATTGACCGTAAAATGATAATAGTTATTAATTAAAAGGCATTCAATTTTACTAGAATGTGTTGGTGAAAAGACACTTATGTGACAGGATAATGCCCCACTAACTTAAAGAAGCCAGAAAGAAGAAAAGAGAAAAAGAAGAATCTGTCCTACCTCAATACACAACATTTGAGTGACAGCTGTGAAAGAAATTCTTTCTTCCACTAACAATTGCGCAAAAACTTCATGGGTCTCTCCTCCATCAGTGCTTGCCCCTTCCCACTATTTCATCTAGGGGAAGTTAAAGGAGGATGAAAAGAGACAAAATAATTGAGCACACCAAACCAGCAGCTGAGCCATTGGCCATTGGCCCTATTGACACCCTTCACTGCACTGCTGGGCACACAATGCCTTCACGCAGCCAGGTCCCGGGAAGGTGAGGGTTGTGCCTTCTACTCAATGTCTTCCACACCTTTTTATACAGCTAAATCATATCAGTATTGGCACAAAGCAACACAGGAGCACTGTACTCTGCAGCTTCCATGCCATGACAATGTAGACATGGACACCTCAGGTAATGTTTTAGTAACTTCACTCAACATGTGATCTGTACTTTAACTCCAGCAAGGCTAGAAAGCTTCAAGTATCCCTCTCTCCCAAATTTCCAATTCTCCTGTATATACTGAGACCTAGGAAGGTACTGTATAAATATGCTAGATTATTTGGTTGATGTTTACTTTTGACAAACGTAAAATGATTAGTCCTAAGCTTAGATCATACAACTGTATTTGAATAAATTAATTTTCTCCTGTTTTGTATTTCCCCTCTAAACATTTAAGACAGGTTAGGGTTAAAAGGAGTAAACTAAAAATTCTTTCCCAACCTTTCCACAAAATATTGCTGTTTTAACAATCCAAACAGAGCTACTACTCAGATTTTTAAATTTTTTTAAAGCCAAAGAATAATGTGTACTAACAGAGAAAAAGAAATTATTGGGGTCAGCAGTGCCATTCAAGCGTATAAATAACTGAAGCAGTTTATCCAATTTTTTTCTTAATTCCATTTCATGGTGACTCTTTTTCAAGCTTAGCACATATCTCATATTTCAAGCTTACTAATTATGCTAAGACATCTTTTTCCTACCAGGTTTACCCATTTAGAAATTCTTTGGGTACAGAGTAAAAGAAATTGAATGTATTCCAAACAATATCTATGGTTATATCTGAAATGTTACATTCTTTACTAGAAGGTGCTCCAGAAATACGAAACATTTTTGTTGCCACTGTAACAGCTATACAATCTTCCAAAGAAATATTTAGCTGCAAGCTTGACAGCGTAATAGAAGTTAAAGATGAAGCTTGACTACTTTCAAACTCTAGCCAGTGGGGGTCATTTTTTCTAGCAAGCAGTCCATGTACCTCAAAACACAAAGATGTGAATACAGCAGCAAATTCTAACCTAATGAAGCAACATATTGAGGCACTGGCTTCTATTAGGAGGCAACAAAGGGAATACCATACCGAAAAAAGAAACGTCTTGTGCAGTGGTAAAGAAAACTAGTTTCTAGTGATGTTTTCAAATTTCTGGAAACACTCCTTGCTACTTTGTTAGAAAGTACTAAAACTTGTGGATTCACATCAGAAATTACAAGCAGATGAAAAATACAAACATAACAGATTTGTATCATTCACTTCAGACTGAAAACTTTATGAACACAATGCTGAATGAAGCATAATTTAGTAATTACCATACAATAGGGTACAGCAAAAAAAGCATAATTTGAACTAGCAACACGCAAGATGCACCTGCTGAAAAGATTTCCAGTAAGCAAGCTGAAAGCTTGACTAAGAATCAAATCAGCAGTTAATTAACAGCAAAATCTATTTAGGCAGGAACGCTGATTTTTGCCAGCTCATGCTTACAATAGGAGTCATTATTGCCAGACGTGGCAGCAAGAACAGACAAGTTCTAAAGAGCTCCCAAGATTTACAAAAACTGAGAGAAAAGGAAATTGTACTATTCAGTAAGTCTGAGACACAAAAAACTGCCAATTTTGTAAGCTCCAAAAACTGCATGTGATTTAAGCATGACAAAATAAAGGTCTGTTCAACAAAGGAGGAACGTTAAGATACACATAAATATGAAGTAACTCTATAGTCAGATATCTGAGTTCAGGCTATAGGTGAATAATCTGACACTTCTAGATTCAGAAGATACACAGTACATATTAATTTCTGTTTTTCTTTTTCACTTCTTATTAGACCTTTTCAATTCAGGAACATAAAAAATACTATCAAATTTTCAAAATTTCATATTAACCTAGCATAGGGTTAAGCATATGTATTGAAAATACAGATGCAGTTCTAGCAATACTGACTTTCTACTATTATAATAAAGATTAAAAATTTCTAATTTTTTACTCATCAAGAATCCAGTAATTTAAAAAAAAATATTTTATTTCAACCTAAAAATAAAGACCAAACTATGAGTCGAAGCCCCTAAAACTCAGACAATTCTTGGGTTATATCGCTGAGTTATTTTTTGAATTTCAGTGATGCTGATCTAGTACTTTGCACAACATGAATATAAATATTGCACAGCTGGATTAAGGGATAGATACCCACCTCCAGAAGTTTCAATTACATGTTCAGACAGAATGCCTATGATTTTGATTCACAACTCCATGAATACTCTAACCATATTTTATCTTCTTCCAGTTTTGCAATTGCATCTCTCCACCAAACCATCCAGTGCTGCACTTACCTTTAGCTTCACACACTACTGAAAAAGCTGAAATCCATTTCCTGTACCTCTCTTTCCATTGCTGATAGGACATAACACAAATTAAGCCTTCCAGGCTCACAATCAAATGGATTAAAGACAGACTGCATTTCTGGGGGGTGATGTAAGTAGAAAGTGTAGTCTTATCATTTTCTCTATTTAAATTTTTGTTCTTACTCTGTAATAGTTCATTCTGTGACTGTTCCCAGAGGTTCCAATTAAAATTGAATTCTTGAGGTACCAGGTGCTGTTTCTATGAATGCAGAATTCCTGCCTGAAAGATTCTACTTTATCAAGTGGCATTTCAAAAAGTACTCAAACAATGTCCCTACCTGAAGTTGATACTAGAACTTCCATAAACCTAATGGCAGCAAAGATAGGTTAATAAAGAGTACTTTTGAAAATTTTAACTCATCACTGTCCTGTATTTAATCACTCAGAATTTGCAGTTTACCATATTGAAAGAAGAAAGGCTGCAGCATTCTTGAAAGATATGGTGTCACTAAGAGAGATACTCTGGCCATAATTTACATTTTTTTACTTACCAGCCTATATTCTGACCAAAAAAATAAGCACCAAAAAAACCTCCAAAACCCACACCACTTCACTGGATTTGTATTCTAGATGCATGAGAAGTCTGAAGCAACTATGTCTTCACCATCTAAAGAGCGTATTTATTTAAAGCACTTCAATATGTAGGGTTACACTTGTTCTGTATCTGGAGACTCTGAGGCATTGATAACACATGGTCAGAACTGAATTGGAGACAGAATGTTGTGAAGTACTTTGCAGAAGTACAATTAAGTTGAAATTATTTCAGAGAAGCTCTTGAATGTTTTAGAGTCTGATGCTTCTACAGGGTTTAAGTAAAGCAAGTCAGGTATTCCTTATTGGAACAAGCAGATGGTGTGAAGAGGAGGCAAAGACAGCTGAAGAGGGTAGCTAACTTCAAGCTCTTATACAGTATTTATCAATCCTTATGTGCAACCTAAGAACTAGTCTGTGGCAAATGAACAGCAATTTTGTGGTTGTACAGAAGAGCTTAGTGAACTTTCTGGATCTAGATGAAAACACTGGGCAGCTACAGGCAAAGGGCTGCATGTGTCTGTGCAGTATGCAGCTCATTCTTGCCATAGAAAACTGAACAACTTATCTCTGTAATAACTTGTGAGCACTATTCCCACATTTAATGTAAGAAAAAAGTACAAAATATAGCCAAAACAAGGAATATCAGTCTCCCTGCCATATTATCTGGTTGCTTTTGAGTTTGTCCCATCTTTGGACAAATGTGGGTGAAAATTCAGTGAATTTATTTTGATAATAAATTTAGAAAGCAGAAGCACTTAGTCAAACAATAAGGCAAACTGACATTACCCTTTGCTCCAATTCTGGGCTAATTAATCTGATTTATGTCAAACTTGACCATTTTTTCCCCAAGGGATGGGTGTCATTGTTCAGGAATGGCATTCCCAAATTTAGTGTCACACTGAAACGCCAAACCACAAGCTGCTCCCTCACTTCCCCTCCCCTAGTGGCAGGCTGGAGAGGAGAACTGGAGGCACAAAGGTAAAGATCTTAGGCTGAGATAACAATTTACTGGAAACAGCAATGAGAAAAGAAAATGAACATTAACAGCGGCAATATTAGTAACAAAAATGTACCAGAGAGAGGACAGTGGTTCACATGCAAAATGCTCAGAACTGGCATTACCCAACCACTCCCTCTGCCAGACTTTCCTGAAGGAAGGCAACCCCTTCTCCCTGGAGGAGTGTCCCTTTCCCCCACCACTGCAATGAGGAGAGGTGGTACAGAATAACCTCATGTAACCCACACAAAGTAACCCCGTCCTGGCAGAACCAGAACAATGGGGAAGCCAGGAAATGCAGCAGCAAAGAAGACTTCATGATCATGTATTTACAAACTTGTTGACAGTTCAGAAAGACTAAAAAACCTGCTATGATAGGGAGGTTCCATGAATAAATCATACTGTACTGTAAACAGAATGTTTCATCCCTTGAGGACTTGTTGCCCTTCTCCCCTGATATATGTGAGAAAGGAATGCTTACACAACTGTAAGGGTCTTTCCTGCAGTGTGTGTCTCAAATTAATTTCTTTTTTTTAAAAAAGGAAGACTGGATTCTTCCGTCTAGAAAAAAAATGAACAAAAAAAGTAATTTAAAGAGTTACTAACCTTTTTCATTGTGTGGATTTCTTTTTTCTGAAATAAAAGAAAAAGGAAATGATGGTCAAGAGAAATAGTATTTTGAAATTTTCCCTCTGCTTCAACACATTTGAATAAATAACCTGCCATTTTAAAAGAGAAAAAAGAGGAACTAGTTTTCACATCCCTTCTCTGGAGTGCCTGAAACAGTGAAAAACTTCTTTCAACATTTTACTTGCCTAAAATTTTGCTACTTGTAGTGGTTCAATTTACAGAAACAGGAGTACATATCTTTCTGTATCAGTATGATATGTAGCTAGAAACCCAGTATAGAAAATGTGCTAAAAATATTTCAGTAATATCAGGGGGGAAAAAAGAAAAAACAGAAAACCACTTTTATGTTGGAATGATGACATTGAGAGGTTTTGAGTTATGACTACAACAGAGTTGGAGTGGTTTTAATACCACTTGTTGAAGGAACCATAGTTAAGATCTAAATAAGACAGAGTAAATTTGTCTTTTCCCACAGTACCTTCTACAGTACCTTTACTCCAACCACTAGCAGCTCTTTAAGTTACTAAAACTCTTCTAAAGACTTATGTCATTAAAATAAACAGGCTCTAAGGAACTTCTTGAAAATTTAAAAACGTAAGCTCTCCCACCCCCATCCTGAATCACACATGGTCTCATCTTAAAATTTTACAGCAGAGAAAAATTAACTTTATCAGAGGTAATGGCATTTCAGAAAAATTGCAGAATAGAAGCCAAGAACTTTTCTTCTCTTTAAAAAGAAACAAAATTACAAACAAACAAAAAGAATCCAAACCAGTAAAAACCAAAAGAAAAGATGCTCTGCCTAATGCCTGGTCAACTGGCTGTGAAGTGTTGGGTACTCTGCTAAACTCAGCAAATGAGGGATGGGCTGTTTTGATGTCTCAGAATCAGAACACCTGCATTGCTGAGTACATAAACACAAGTTACTTACAGTGCTAATATGAACATAACAGTCCTACTGAGTCAAATCAAAGACTTGTTTGTGACTGTGGTCAGTAGGGGAAGAGTACAAGAAATGACTTATACTTTCTTCAATATACCATTTCCAGAGATCCATGCCTTTGGAAAACAGCCAGAAAAATACATTTTGCTGAACAACCTTTTAGCAATCTTTATTTCCCAGGTGTTTGTTTAATGAAGTGATGCTGAACCCAAGATCTGAAATCTAAGTCAGAATTATTTTTTTGTTTTCAAAATGCTAAATAACCTTTAAAGTTAAAAAAAAATGATGGACCTTTTAAAATTTTATCTGTTGCCCCAAGGCAGTTAAAAATCATGAGCTATGACAGGACCTTAATTACAATTAAAAGCAAGCTTATAATACTAAGTAATACCAAAAAATTAATTCAGAAGGGCAAAGCTAGAAGCTGCTAATAGCAAAAGGTCAAAAACAGTTCCTAAGATTTTACACAATAGCAATGACCTTACAATAAGAAAATAATATGAAGTAATTAGAACAGCCTACCGATGACTTACTGATGATTTAATGTTCAAGGGCTGCAAGTTAGAGGAAATGGAACAAAGTGTTCTATACCAACTTTTCCTTTTAATTTTTTTATTCATTCTATATATCAGAAGTTATTACAAAATAAATCCTACAAAATTCCAAATTACAGTTCAGACTTATGTGTTGTGGAAACCACATCATCCATACAGGAGTTGTGCTGGCAGTGGAGCTTTGTAGTACAAGGATGTGCCTAAATTCCCTAAACTTCAAGAACTACGTTTGATGGGTACATTTACACAAGAGGTTCTTGATTAACAAATAAAGGAAGCACTAAAGTGAAGAAAATCTGATTGCATGTACACTCTGAAGGAAAAAAAAAACATGCACAAATCCTAAGGGAGATGCCAACAATGTGGTTTGAATAATCTAAGGGAAACACAAAACCTTTTACTGCACTTACCAGCAAAGCATTTGGAACAGAGATTCATAGTCTTGCTGGACCTGGGGCAAAAAATAAAAAAAAAATAGAGCTAAAAAATTCATTGTATTTCTAATCAATACAGGGAAGTTTTGGGGGCAATGAAGCAAGGGTACAGAGAAGGTAAGAACTTAAATGGCTACAAATCAAAGGTAAGTGGCTAGAAGTGGCTGAACTAGAAACAAGAGTATGGAAAAAGACTTTGTACGGTAATCTCTTTCCAAGAGTTTCCAAAATATGATTTTTACACATTTACCTCATACATGAAAATAAACTTACTTTACCATTCAATGCATATGTTACACATTCATCATTCAAATCTTTGTATTGCAATGTGATAATAATGATAGATAGGAAGCACCTATCTATCACATTCCATTTGAATAGTAGACTCCCCTTGGCAACAGCTCAGCAGTCCTGACAAATCCTGAATACAATACAGCAATGGAGAGATTAAAGTATTGTACTTATAAGGACACAGACAGATGTGCTCTTGGAAGTCTAGCTGGAATGGTTTAACTAGTTATTACATCAAGCTGTTCATTACTATCCTCATCTGCATTCAGCAGTAATTTAAATTGGTTGACTTTGCACTGACATGGACTAGGATGGTTCATATAATCCACAAGAGTGGCTCAGCTTTGAGGGCAGCAACCTTCAGCTGAGAGAAAAACAGCAGGAGAACAGCAGCAATATCTTAAGCCTCCCAGATGTCTACAAAGTGCATATGCAATTATGCCACAGGTGTTCAAACCTCAGAAAGTCAGTAGCCTCACCAAAAAAAAAAAAAAGTTGTAAGATCTCTCTAGGCTCCCATGAAAAAGCAATACACTATGTTTCCCCCAGTTTATAAAAAGTTCTCTTCTAACATCGCATCTCCTTTACAAAGTGACCTAGAGAATATTCTCAAAAGTTCTCTATGTGTTGGATTATCTTTAGGTAAGAATGAACTGCCTTCTGTGCACACTGCCCAATATTTGATTTGTTCAGCATTCCTGAATCAACTCTGCCATTATTTACAGGCATTAACGCCATCCTGGGCAAGTCTGAAAGTACCCATTAACAGGCAAGGTTGTACCAAAACTGTCCATGCCCATAAGAGCTTTTTTCTCCCCCAGGGCAGCCTTCAGCTGGAACATGTAATTTAGCCAAATTAGTTGCACCTTTCTCTACAGAAAAATACATACAAAGAAACAACTGAGACTACCAAAACAGTTGTTTTCTACCTCCAACTAAACAGGAAGGGAATTTTGAGAGGAGATCTGAGTCTAACAACACATAAATTATAAAAAAATGCTTGTTACCTGGAGACAAAAAAAAAAAAAAAAATTGACAACTTTTTCAAAGCAATTGTAACTCAAATGAACACATATCAGAATTATAGATTCCCCCTGCCCAAATTTGCAGATGGTTATTTTAAATGACTTTCCAGTAACAAAGTAAATGCAGACCTGGTCAATCATATCTTGGTATCAGTCACATCAAAACATTACATATGCTTTTCAATTCATGCACATCTGAAAGCTGGTTTACATCAGGCTCAAAAATTCTGTAAGAACATCTATCACTGGAGATTTGAGACATAACCATTTGCCAATTATAGCAAGAGCCACAGACATATGAAAGCTAGTTTTAAATACAAACAGTATGTGCACAAGAGAAAAGTTAATTTCCAAGAAAAAGAAAAGCAGAATAGCATTTGTAGCCATACAAATATATCATCAGATTGGTAGCTACCCAAAGATTCAATGTGTTGATGGTCTGCACAGATTATCTACCTTCAAGAGAACTGCAATTAAAAACAGCATGGTGAGTCAACACCTACAGCATTAGTGTGCTGCAGTTCAGTACTCACTGCTTATGGGTTACACCTTCTGGAGCAGCTCAATATGGCAGGCAGGACCTTCTCTGCAAAGCCATTAAACCCCAGGGGCAGCAAAGAAAAAGAAAGGCAGAGTTCAGCTGGTTCATACTGATGATATTGGAACGGGCAATGACAAATGTTTTCAGTGGTAAAATCAACCATCTCAGATGTTAAATATCAATCCAAAAGCCTCATATAATATTTACTTATCAGCACACCAACCATGGAAAACAGACACAAACACAACATAGAGCTCTGTGAAAAAGAGGAAAAAGGCTGCCACGTACATCTAACACATAAAACCCCGTGAAATTTTCTGAAAGGACAGCACTATTGGACAAGTGACCTTGTAAGCCAAGTAACAGTGTTAAAGTTTCAAGGATCACTTTTCTTTGATCCTTGTATATGCCTTTTCAAGGTATCCAAGTGAGTCTGAAGCTGCTACTAGGATAAGAACCTGAACCTTGAGTGGTTTTTTTATTAGTTTCTTTCACATAGCAACTTATGTGAGAGCAGATACACACACCAACACTACGCTACAACCAGGAAAACAGCAAAGATAGAGTAACAGCATTGATCAACAATCAGCTTCTTTATGAAAATGCAATATTTAATTAGAGCAAAAGTTTTATAAAGAAAATGCATTACACAGTTTATGTACATCAAATTTAGTAGGTCAGTATATGTCAAGTAAAATGCTTGACAGCCTTTTGCTATGCTGCAAATCCCTCCTCTCACTGCTAGGATCTCCTCTTTTCAGCAGGCAAGGGTTCACTCACCAGACTTAAAACTGAGCACACCTGCATATTGCTGTTCTCTTGTGAAGCACATGTTAACCACATCACTGGTCTAATTATTTCTCTGTGACTCCAGAATTCACCAGAAGCTCACAGTGCCAGGGAGGAACACAAAAATGTAAAATTTCTTTGTTCCCAACAACCTTCTCAAATATATCAAACATCTGCAATATCTGTTATTTCTAGGGACAATTTTATATGAAACACTCAAAGTTCTGAAATATCAAAGTCTTAATCACGACACAGCCTTCTGTTTCCACTTCCTAGGAAAAAGATGGTCATGGATGACTTTTATGGAAGGCAATAGAACTCCTGCTTCTAGGAACACATAACAACATCACGACTGCAGTGGTGTAGAAGGCACAGCAAAGCTAGAATTCTAAGTTAGTCCTGGCAATGAGAATTGCATGTTTTAGACTGCAAGTCTTTAGGCTGACACCCAGCACTTCTATACCCTTCTGACACAGCTGACTTGGGATATGCTTCTGAATCAGGTATCAAATCACCATGGTTTTTAACTGCACATATTATAGTAATTCCTAGATTTTCCTCATAAAAAGTCAGCTTCATGCTGAACAGCACCTCATCTGGAATTACTCACAGTATACATTTTAAATGTACAATATCCCTAGAAGTCATTTTTATACAGATAATTTATAATCTCCACTTGTACATAATTTAAGCTGGTATTCAGAAAGACATTCATATTTATAGATAAATCAAGTCAAATAGAATGGCATTATCGCTGAGGCAGAATATATAGTTAAACCCTCTTTGGAGGTACTTCCATCTGTCAAAAAAACCCCATATAACTAAAGTGTAATACAAAATTATTATGTAAATTGGAAACCACAAGGTGAAGCAAGCTCAGAAGGTCAAGTGGCAGACTAAGTTAAACGCAGAGGATACTTCAAGCCCAGAGGCTACAGAATGATTGCATGCAACAGTTTTGTAGGGTTTGGTCTGAAAACAGCTAGGGTATTAAAACTGCCTCTGCTGCCAAAGGAAAAAGCCCACTCCCTGAACAACATGGCCACGAAAGCAGTAGCAGTGACACAGGAAGAGGAAGAAATTTACAGAAATGGGAAATCCTGGAAGTTCTAACATGTTTATATTTTAAGCAGGAAATAAATTGCATGTAAGGGTAAAAATAAAAAGCACATTTGAGGCTCTCCAAACCATCATCCTTTACTTGTGCTGTTGTGCCTACAACCCACCACAGCAAAGGGAACTATTTGAGCATTCAGACAGATGTGCACACAGACCACTATAAAGTCCCAACCTCAGAGGGATGCCACGTCTGCATCTCCAGTTAGAGGTGCATAATGCAAAGTGAGAGCCAGCAACGGGCATTAAATAGCAAAAATGACATACTTCAAATCCTATACCACAATTGATACGTAACTAATTAAGAAAACCAAAGAGATTGCTTCCCTGATGCCATTTTCATATGGTACTTCCATTACATTCTTATGAAGGCGTGAAGTGGCTTTATCTGCTCCAAGAAGAGCACTTGATCTTATAAACTCAATTTTATGCTCTATATTACCAATTATTCCTTTTATTCCCTGCCATTTTACAGTATATCACTGCAAGGTACCATCCAAATCAAAGCACATTCTACTCTGTCTTCACTGGAAGGCTGGTTTTCCTTCCCCCTCTTCCAGTAAATGACTACCAATACAAAACTACATTCCAAGAATGTAAGTGAATTCTAGCCCTAAATCTCAAAGACACAACTGCTAGATGCACAGCAGCCGATCAGAATAAACAGAATCAAAAGACAATCTCACTCTGAAGATTCAAGAACAAGTCACACATGGAAATTTTGTGCAAAGAGAGTTAAAAAAAGTATACCAAAACTTGACTGATCTCAAGATATTCAGTCTCCAAAAACAAACTTCTACCAAGAAACTTAGACAGGCACACCTAATAAATAATGAAGGTTTTGGTAACAGAATCCTCCATTTTCCAGCAGATGGTCAGGTGCTTTACAACTTCCCCATCCCATCTTTAAGAGAAAAAAACAAAAGGAGACCAGAAATACTAAAAACTAATACTAGCTTTACTCTACACAAGTGCCAAAGGGCAATACAAAATGCTCAGTTTCACCAGTATTAGCATGCCACCTAGACTTTTTAAGGTAATGGTGAACTAGTATTATTAGTGCAGATGCTCACCAATGACAAGAATTATGCGTCTGTCTCAGAGTAAATACACATCAATACGTTTTCTCAATGCTTGAAAAACAACACTAGAATAATCATCATTCTTGAAACTAGTTTTTGTTCATATGTCTTTAGATGATGGAAGAATAAGCATTTTGGAGAAAAAATGCCTTCATGCAGCACATGTGCATTAGACATTTAGTTTTAAAGACATTAAAAACCACAGATGCTAATTAAGTATGACTATAAAATCCCAGGTTCTGCACTTTTATTGGAAACAAAGCCTTCCAGCACATCTAGTAATGGTTTGTTACGATTCAGAAGTTGCTATGACTTGGTAGCAGGAAAACATATCTGCTTCAGTGTGCCTGTAATTGCACCGGTGATTAAATGCAGCATGTTAAATGCTTCTTGGTCCCCTTCCAGCACAGCAATTACAGTGGGATCACAGTGTCACTACAGTACAAATGTATCTCAGCCCCTGAATGATACCTGTCCAACATTGTCAGGGGCTCTATGTTTGAGAAAGATTAACATAGTATGAATCACGCCATTAATTAGTTAAAACCACAAAGATACTCCCTATATGCTCAGCACATACTGTGTCATGCATTTTGCAACTCAGGACGACTATACTCATGTTAAATCAATGCATTTATAGCACTGTAGTTAATGATCTGTCACCATTTCCATTAGAAAGCAATTTTCAAAGCCTTAGACCTCTGCTAAGAATTCACTGTGAGCTGAATCCTGGCACAGGGCAAAAGCAAAACCATAGCAGACACGTTTACTTTCATCCAAATAAATTAGAAGGATTATTTATTATTAAAAGAAAATCGATCCAATTCTGTATTTCCCTGACACTTTTCATCATTCATTCAGAGCATCTAACACTTCACCTTGTACAGGAGGGAGGTTAATTAGGCTGTGTTAATAAGATCCTCAGCTGTCCTTTGAAAGTTCTATATATCCTGTACGCTACCTTCTGAAAAAAGCCATTTTACTTTTCTAAATCAGAAGTCACCTCACTGATTTCATATATGCTGTATATTTGATATTTATTGGTCCTTTGTAATTTATAATCTTGTTAAGGGAATACAGGCAAGTTTTTTGGGGCAGTTTAAACAATTATTCATATTTTTAAACTGAGGTAATTAAATTATTCTTCATAAATGATGCATGCCAAATTCCTTTCAAACAGAAGAGCAGAAGTGGAGCATGGCAAATGCAGGTGGACCTACAGAGAACTGGGCAACAGGAAAGTCACATGCATTCAGAAACAGATTTTTAAGTGAACTAAGACCTGAAATTAAATATCCCACGAATGCACTCAAAATCTACATCATCTGTTCTATACCTATATGCTCAGGGTTAAGAACTTAAATTAGAAAAGTGTTATCAGTAACATTTTTTACGATTACAGCTACTATAGGGGGTTGTGCTTTAAAAACATCAGTATTTTGGTGTTGGACTTCTCATTTTCACCACAAACAATTTAAATGTTGCTTATCATCTAAAGATTTTTGGTAAGCTGCTGAAAATGATGCTTCAGTCAGTGAGCCACACATTCTTACCTCAATTTGAAATTAAATGGAGGGCAAACTTTATGAACTTTACAGTGTACTAGTGCAATGCCCTTCTGGCAGCTTTCCACACTCAAAATATATGCTGATGTAGCCCAATGAAGTAGCTGGATCCTAGTTTATTACTTTTTCCAACAGGTACACTAAAGCATCCTTTTTGAACTCTATGACTTAAAGACTTTTAATGTTTTAAATACATAAAGACACTGAAGTGCTCAGTTGACAATTAGTCCAGAAAAGAGCACAAACACATAAGTGGTAAGATGGGAGAATATGGAAAATACACAGTGAAGTAGCTAAGTCTTACAAAACACACAAAAACACTGATGGAGTTTTCATTAAAAGCCTTCTCCAACAATTCTTAAAATAAACTGCAAAAGAATCCAGTGCATTTAAACGAGCTAAGACAGGTTGTGAGAACTTTGATCAGATTCATCTGGGTTTATAGCTGAACTTACAATGTTGTTGCCCTCCAGTTAAAGCTAAATGGTTCATATTCCCATGAATACACAACTCTATGCTTTAAAAAAACAATCTCAGCAGCAAAATCTTATACCAAACATTCCTCTGGTAACTCTTCAAAATCTTTTTCAAGAAGATGCCTACTATTTAGAGGAAAATTAAAAGTTTGGAATTCTAAGAGTTGAAGAAGCCTTTAGTAATGTAGGAATAAAACTTGAAAGTTGTGATCTACCCACCTTCCACCAATTCCTCAAGGATATTATTTTGCTATATATTGCAGGTAATAACTAACATTGCCCTATGACAACACAATCATTCTCCTGAGATTTACAATATGAGATATTAACTTTATCTTTTTCTTCAGATCAGACACTCCAATAAATGCTGTGCTGATAAGCACCATTTAAAAATCTATTCCATTTCTGTTATTCCTTTTACCACAGGATCAGTAAATAGATACTAAATATTAAAACATTCTTAGGAAAAAAAAAGCAGATGGAAGGAACCTCAAGGAAGAAACTGTTTTGTCCCTGGACTTAAAGGTATGGGTAATTATATATCAAACCTTGCAAGGAAACCCTCCTAAAATACTTCCTGACCTGAAATGCCAGATTTAGCATAGAAAGCAGGAAAATACTTGATTCTTGCAGATTTTAAGCCCAGCATGTCTCTTCTGTACACAAATGCACAGCAAAGCATTAAATTTTTTAACTGAAATTCTTTATTTATGGCACAAGTATACTTAAGAATGCCTGCCATTATGATGGCTTAGAATGGTTAGAACATTTGAATTCTTGGTAAGGGGGGAAGAGGGGAACAGCTCCACAAAGTATTTCCAAGACTGCAGGGTTTATGCCAAGTAACATTTTAAAGGACAAGGTATGTAAACTGGTTTAAAAATGCTGTTGTTGCATTAGTATTAACAAATCATACCAATAATGTCTGGTATAAATACTGTGCCATGTGTTCTTCTCTCAAAAGCTAGCAGAATACCAAAATTATAAAACAAAGTACTTTGTTGCAGAGCTCTACATTTTGTGTCTAACAAGTCAAACATTAATCAAGCAAAAAGGAGTTTCAAGTGTTGACCATCCCAAACATGGAGAGAGAAGGCACTTGAAGATGCACTATATGCAAAAGATCTGACAGGATGAGTTAGAATCCCAATCATTATTTTGACTATTAATTTCTATGAGTTAAAAACACAGGAAGCTAGGTTCAGAAATAAAGCAGCCTAAACCAAGAGGAAAGAGTATCCCTCGAGCAAAAGCAAAGAAAGCAAGAAAGCTTTACTATTCTGAGATGGGTAAGGAGCTGCATCCTATTTAGTAACGACAAGGTTGTCCAGCAGGATCTCTCCCCTGCCTACACAACACCAAAAAGCAGCAATGAGAGACATTGGTGAATGAGAGACAAACTCCCTTTTATGGTTCTCTGCACTCCTTAGTTATCAGATTCTTTTGGAACTGCACACCATGGTAGAATTGTGGAACTTCTTGAAAAGCAGCTGAAGAATTTTGACTACGTGCCTGCAATTGTATCTTATTGCATTGTTCATAAATACATCTGAAATAAGGTACCAGTATGGAAGTTAGCAGGCATTTTTCCTCCTCCCCATTTAAAACAGGTTTCAGTAGACCCCAAAAATTTCACCATAGGAAATTCTCTTTCTTCCTTCCTAGCCTGCCTTATACCCAATTGTACAGTCAAGAAGCAATGGGGCTCTTACTCTGGTCACTGCTGCCTCTACACCTGACTGATGACACACAGACATTTTCAGTTCTCAGGTGTGAAAATGCAGCTATGCCTCATGATCCTATTTTAGAAAACAAGAGTACTTCAGCTCCTCCTCAGGAATTTGAATTGTATTAAGATTATGCCTACACTAGGAGCAATCTGCCAGCTAACTAAACAAAACATTCCTCGAAGCAGATCTACCTACACTGGCAGAAAACAATTCCACCCTGCTGTTACAATAGCAGAAAAATAAGACAAAGAAAGTAGGAAAAAAATAGATAAAAAGTCACTTTTAAAATTGGAATGAACCACCCACAACTATCTTACTCTTATCAAAAGCAGGTTTACATGTTCATCTTGGTCATCCGAGAATTTTGGTCAATTTCCGAATAGCTCTCAGGAGGATGCCTGTCCTTGATTTTCTATCTATCAGGTATGAGAGGCTCCCACCCTCAAAAGAACCATCCCAGAGTAAAGAAACAAGAGTGTAACTCTCTGGCTATCCTGCAGAAACGTTATGAACTAATGTTTTCAGCAACACATTACACAAAGTCTTGGCTCAGAACAACACTTTGAATGTTTAACCTTGACAAGAGATATCCTCTCACAGGTACTTTGGAGTTTTCTAACAGTTCAGCATCATTCCAACCAATACAGTATTTCTAACCAGCAGAAAACTACTTATAAATAATTCCTTCACAATGTTTCTTTCACAAACCAACACAAACATGTTTGGTAACACCACTTCAAAAAGCAAACAAACCCTCAAAAAAACCCCAAAATACTATAAGCAAGAATTAGTCTGATAATAACAAAGACTTACACAAAGCAAGACATGACTCTGAACATAGAAAAAGGCGAGATTTTTTCTTTCCCACATGTGCACCCAGGCACAAACACAGGTAAAGAAATACAATAGCAGTTATAGGCTAACCACCATTAGTTCAGTGAAAAATGACATTTGATAGGCTGGGACCTACAGCTCCATCGACAGCTCATATAAAGCAGCATCCTCTTTTCAGCAGTGTTCAGTACAAAGTGGCTTCCTCAGAAGCTTCTAAGACACAGTGGATACTGGCCATGGAAAGTGTCCTCAGCCCCAAGATCCTTCACTTGCTGAAGAGGTATGCTCTATAAAAGATCCCACATCAGTCCATTCAAAAACAAATCCAAAAGTGGGGGGTCTAGGAAATCTGCACAATTAAGAAATCCGAAATGAAATGGAAGTGCTTGAGAGACTTGAGTAGTTTTTTTAGGGGGAAGGGGAACATTACTCTGGGTTTTTTGGTTGGTTGGTTTGGAGGTTTTCTCAAGCTGTGATTAAAACATTAAACATGAAAGATATTTTACTATCTGAAAATCTCAGCTCCTCCCTACATCTTCAACACAATTTCCAAGACCTGAGCTTGACAGAGGGAATGCTGCTCAATGCCACTCTTTTTTTCAAGTAAAGGATTTTAGAAAGTTAATGAGTTAACAATGTTGTAGAGTTCAGTAACTGAACTGCTAGTAAATGTGCTCTTTTGTTCAAATCATATGATTCATGTGCCCAGGAGGAACAGCTGCCTTAACTCTACTTTATCCAGCTGTGTTATCTGAAAGCTTTTCTCAATTTTACTTTGAATAGAAAAATGCTTAAAATAAATTTAACTGGGCTAAAGAACTACATATTATAAAATAGATTGCAATAAACATCCTGAGCCCAAATGACTTAAGCCATAATGTCCAGAATTTGTGGTTGAAAAATAGGAAACAACTTTAAAATAATGTAATGCACCACAGTGTCATGTCTTGCATTTTCCAGCATTCTGAATGCAAATGCATGATCTCCAAGAGCAATTACAATAAAAATAGTACTCCAAGTTTTTTCAGAAAGAAAAAGCATCTTAAATACCCCACTACAATTCTAGAAGGAGAAAAAAAGTTATTCGCTAAATGCAGATTTTAAACCTGCCTATCACTGATATAATACGAAATACTAAAAAAATATTAAATCTTCTCATTAACTACAGTTAGCTTATAGGTCTGGCTGCTGGTCTTTTTGTAATTGTAGCCATACAATTTCTGGTTCTACTATAGAAGAATTAAGTTCATTAAGCTACAGTAGGAAAGATTTTTCAAAACACAGATGAAGAGTACCCTATGCATTTTTTTAGTAGACAGTATTCCAGTCTTTGCTATTTTATCACAGTTAATTCAAGTTAACATGCACCTGACTCACTGAATAAAACTGACATATTACTAGTCTGTGTTTATTAACTTCTTCACAGACAAAAAGTGAAACTCTTCAAACAAATACCCGATAAAAGAAGAACTCTCTGTTATGGGAAATCTTACTGCATAAACCTTTACATGTTTAACTTTCTCTGTAAATAATGAAACAAAAAGAAACAATTAAACAAAAGTACTTTGAGTCTTAATATGTAAATGTTAGTAATTATACAGATGCTTTTCCTTTTTTCTTTTAAATAGACCAACATCTTTCCATTCTCTTTTGCAGCTATATGGTCACTACTACTGTCACGGCATTGATCATGACATGCATGAATTATCATGATAATGTCAACAGCATGAATTATCTTCCATAAGAACCGAAACAGAATGAGCATAGTACACAAAAAAACAACCCAGACAGTATCAGTGATGAATTGGATCTATCAGACAAGTGTCACAATGTCCTAATGGAACACTGGAATTTTTATGCTAGATTATTCTGAGTTTCTCATTTTTGCATCTTTCAACTTTCTATACATTTTCAAAATATTACATAAAACTACATTTCTCAAAATTCTAAAAGGAAGCAACAACATTTGTTTCCACATACTCAGCTTTGGTAGTTAATACAGCTATCCCTGCAAAACACTATTATTTAAAATATCCAAGTGCTGGGGATCTTGTCAGAGTCCTCAATTGTTTTGTTTCTGACTGTGACCAAGAACTGTTCTCTGTACATGTTTGACTGCAGCATCCCTGAAAATCAATCCCTTATATTCCTCTATGAGCATCTGTACCCATAGAAGTAGAGGAAGGATCAGTGAAAAGAACAGATTCACAGATACATTTTAAGTATCTTTCTCCATACAGCCTGTCATCTCAGGCTTAAAGGACTCACTGTTTGAAATTTTAACTAACACTCATCACTGTAAATGCTGCTGCTGTTATCCCTGACACAGAACAAATTATTCCTCATGCTGTCAATCAGCACTGCTTACAATCTACTACAAGTATATTCAATCACTTTCGCATGGGCTAACTTCAGGCTACCACCCATCGTACCTGGGGATTTGTTAAATCATTCCTAGGACTTGTTAAATTGGAACCAATGGCATGAACATCAAACTCTGTTATTAACTTGATTTCTACCCGAGAAGACAGTCAGATCTACAACAAAAATACTCTCTAATCAGAAGTTTAATCTTTATTTTCTTAAAGGTATTATGGTGAATTGAAATAATGCAGGTGTTGCATACATACTTTTGAAGTTGTGCAAAAGAAATAATGCAGGTGTTGGTATGCAACTACAGCCAACTTCAAAATTATCATGTAAATATAATTCCTAAAATCACTTATTTTCCTGAGAGATGTTTATGGTACGAGCTCGGCATGCGTTAAATCAAAAGCATTTTTAACAAAGACCAGCTGTGTCCCACAGGGTTCACTAATACAGGAGGTTATTTATCAGTAAATATGCCACCTGGTTTTTTTTGAGCACATCCTATGAAGAACTGGCAAATTGTTCCAGTGTATCTAATTGACCTACTAAGGGAAAGTGGACCGGACTCCAAATCTCAGTTTAGTTCTTGGCTGGAGTTTAGTTCTTTTTAAAGTCTGGAGAACTTAAAAAAAAACTTTAAAGTATCAGATATGGCAATAAAAAAGCAGCAAAGGAAGTTGGGGATAGACGGCTCATCTTTTAGTAGATGCTCACTAAAGAGTAGGTGCTCACTTCCCCTTAGCCTTCACACTTAACCAAGATCAGAAAATTAAATTTACTGTTTGTTCAATAAAAAAATGTTAATGACTCAATATACTTTCAAATAGACAATTGGTCTAAAATCCATGGGTTGTACCCAGCACCCTTAAAATGCTGTGGCATCACAGAAAAGTAGCCACAGAGGTAGGAGTTAACATAGTGCCGGTCTGCTGTGTTAACAAAATCTGTACTCTGGGTCTCTGCTAGTTTGCACTGAACATTTATAATTCTCTAGGTACCCTAACATCTGTGAAACATTTTACAACTCAACTATCAGCACACATGGGTTTCTGCTGTTGTAAACACTGAATCAGCTGAACTACCAGAAACACTAAAAAGAATTTAATGTATAAAGGAAATGCGTTACAGAAGCAGGCTACCACACTCCAGTACCAATGGGTGAGTCACAACAGGACTTACAGCAAGTTCAGAAGATCTTCCCTCAGCTCTACAAAATCCAAGTTAAATACATAGTCTGCTTACACTTGCATTGCAAGGCTCCAGTGAATGCCATCTGCAGAGGGCACTACTATATGATAATTTTGACTGCAAATGCCCACGTCTGCAAATAAATCTACAGGGAAGACATACAAGCCACCAAAACCAGCATTCAGAAATCAAATACATTTATTTATGTGTAGTCTTTTGTGTTATTAGAAGGGGAAATGCTGAATACTGTATTAAATGAAATTGGATCAATATTACAACTTAGTATATTATAGGATTCAGTATCATGTCAGCAAAACAACCCAGAAAACTTACCCAGTATAGAAAAGAAAACACAAGCAATTACACAAGCACATATCTGATTGCCTCCTTTTTACACTGTATTAGAAGAATCCTGGTCTATTTTTTTCTGCTTTTCTTTTCAGCACAATAAAACTAGCAAATCAGAAGGTGAGAGAATGAACACATTGGAAGGTATTATTACCAAGGAAAGAATCTATAAAAACAAATATGAATATTTACTATATTTAAATAGAATGAGAGTCATTCACAAAATGCTTGAGAAATGCAAAAGTGAGTAAAATCAATTTTGACTCACTTCCTGCTCCCTCAGTAAAGGTTTGCAGGAACTCCCACTTCTGCTCTTGAGACTTCAGTTAACTTCACCAGAAGCAAACAAGTAGTTTGACAGGCCCACCAGATCTACTGAAAAATTCCAGTCTTTAAGTGTTTCTATAAAGGTTAAAACAACATAATAAAAGCAAGTGAGACACTTTCTTTCACTAGTCCCTTTTTAAAAGGTAAGTGGCTTAGTATTTTCAAATGGCTGGAGCTTCAGATTTCACAATTTTCTTCTCCTCCAAATTTCATCTGCAGGTCATCTGAGAACTGTAATTACTGGGCCTTCTAAACATAGATAAAGCTTTTGCTTTTCTATCCATCACATAAGGAATTTTGTTTCCCCATATCTTAAAGTTTAAAAAAATGTAACACAGCTTCTTCGCTAGTCAGCTACGACAGATTAAATGTTCAATTTAGTAAGAAAACACTAAGGTCCATGGCTTCAGTGTAAGTAAGATATATAGATAAAGAGAAATATATATACACACGTCAAGAATAGTCTGAGTTGGAAGGGAACCACAAGTCCAACTCTTAAAGTGAATGGCCTATACAGGGATTGAACTCACAATCCTGGTATTATTACCACCATGCTCCAACCGAGATAGAAATATACATCTATAGATAGATAATATACATACATATTTATATATTTATATGTATATTTGTATTAGTATATTGATAATGTTGTCCATTTATGGCTTGTGAAATGTGCTGCCTGTAAAGCTGAAATTTACTAGAAATCATAAGCTCAAGCAGTCAGCTCTTGGCTTTCATAATGTAAGAGTACAAAACAATATAAAGATCTATTGCTTAAAAGTCATTTTCTCTAGTCAACTTTCTAAACACACATTAAACCTTCGCACTTGAAATAAAATGCCTTAAAATTCTGAAACAATGTTCTTCCCTGTTACAATACTCACTCTAGGGGAAAAAACCCAACAAAAAGCCACCCAAAAAACCTCAACAAAAATCCACAAATCATCCCACTTCCCCAGCTATCTTACGCTATTTTTGCTATTAAAGCTTATTTTCTTATTATTTGTGAACCAGTGACCAGCACTTTCCTAAAGCTTCAAGATACAAATAAAATTCTAGCTTGCATTTAACTATATCACCTTTCACAGTATACCCATCAGCTACAGCAACCATCACTGTAAGCAGTTTCAGAGGAATAAAAGTTATATTCAGTTTTGTATTTTTGCTACTGTGCAAGAAAACTATAACTATACTGCAGGTTGCATTTTTCCTTTATGACAACTATACTAAAACTGGTCACACAATGTGGACAAGTTTTGCTCCTGTAACACAGTGTGAACATTTAATCCCACAGCACAGGGTCCAGAAGCCTCCTCAACAATAGTGACAAAATAGTCCAAAGCAAAAAAATTTTTGAACTACCTGCTTCTTACCTCTCAGCTGCCAATGGGACAGACTGTCATATCTGTCTCTCCTTGTTCTACTTTTTGTTCCCTAAAGGTAAGCGTCTTATTTTGAATCATCACTTTCAGTTGGAACAGAAGTATTACATCTATGGTTAAAAAAAAAAAGTCCTGTGAATTGGAATACTCAGTTGAATACTCTGGTCTTCACTCTTCAGTGAAGTTCCCTGATGTACAAAGCAATGCACTTCTACATCAGGCCCAAAGGTTTTGAAAATTTTTATCTTACTATTATACAGCTGAAGGTCAGTGACTGCAGCTGTACTTCTTGCATTTATAGCATAATAAGAAAAAAAAGTTGTAAGATTTTATAGAAATGTCTCAAATAATTCAAAGGCTGCTTAGGGGAAGACAAAACACCTCCAAAAACATTAGCCTTCTCCATAAAAGCTGTTTTGTATGAAAACTTCACATTCTGTTGATGCCACATGTAATTACAAAAGCAGAATTTATGTGGATGGAGTAATGCGGGTTATTTCACCTCTGACTCATCTTCCAAGTTACTGAGGCTTTTGAAACTACTGAATCAAACATCACACCCTGGAACGTCAGAGCTTACAGCTTGTCTGGACTCATGGACTATTTCTCACCCAGTGTAGGTATCTCACTGAAACTAGAGGGGCTTTCTGGGTGCATTTATTATGGCAAACACTGTTGGTAAAGGCAAAAATATTCCAAATACCTTTTAAGCTCACAGGATCAAACCTTAAACATACATACTAATGACAACTATTGTCCCTGCCTCTTTAACCTGCCACCTCTCCTCTGCATTTAACAAGGAAGTATGGGAATTTTAAAACCTGCTGATTCAGGATACCCAAACTTAAGTATATTTTAAACACCTTTTTCTTCTGTTACCATCATCTAAATTATTCCCCTCACACTAGTCAATGTGTTCAGCAATCCTGTCTTGTCCCCTACTTCAAACAATTTATTTGATGCCTCTGCCGAGGAAAAATCCTACTGCTACCAGTGCTGCCCGATTCCATGAGATACTCAAACATATTGCACAATGAGGCTGCAGAGAAACTCATATAGGAGTTAAAATGCAACAGAATGGACCCACTACATTTAGGATTTCCAAATTCTTCCCTCAAACTTGTAGACCGTTTTGCAGGCTGTAAACATACTCATGCAAAAAATCCACAAAAGGAAAAAAAATAAGAAAAAAAGAAAAAAATCTTTTTGAAGCACAACAAATACCTGAAGGAATTTCCAGCTCAAAATTGAAAATAAGTCAAATTATTCAAAAATTTGGTATACTGCCACAGGGTCTGTCAAAAAAATAGTAATAAACAGAATGTGAACATAATGCTGATGAAGTATTTCTTCCAAAACACTTTGCAATCAGAAACAATAGTAGGTTACTGTGGCATGATGCAACTTACCAATTGGGAAAACATTTATATTTTTTCACACAAGATGATCTCTGCCAGTAATTAAACACATAAAAGAGTAACCAGTAAG
>VZRH01007533.1:1191394-1207396 GCA_013397555.1 Urocynchramus pylzowi
AAAAAAAAAAAAAAAAAAAAAAAAAAAAATTCAGCCTCATGAAATGATTAAATAATTCTTGTGAAACTATAATAAAAACAACTTCACTCCTGTCCACAGCCACAGAAAAACTTTTCATATGGATATTCAACAATATTAATGTCACCATGTATTTATTACTTATTTTCAGATGTGCAAACCAGGGACAAAACCACAGTTACTTATCTTATTTCGTGGCATTCCTTTAAAATGTTCTGAATTTTTAGTACAAGACTGAATGTGAACTACAGATTGCATACACAACAGTTTTTGCTCTGTTGTATTGCCAGTTGGGGAAAAGATGAAAATATAAAACTGTATTATTTATTCCTACATGTAACTCCTTTCAGAGTTGTTTAAAGCTGGTTCAATATTAAACATATACATATTTTCTGAAAGAAATTGACTATACAACTACATCTGAAATGCACACAGGTCAAGTCATACATAAGCCTATCCAATGCTGACTCTGCCACTGAAGTAAATCACCCCACTAAGATATTCACCACAGTTCTGGCTCTGGATTCAGTCCTACAAACCTACAATCCCTGTTTGATCACATTACGTAAGTACAGATGGTAATGTAACATTTTCAAAGGCTCCCGAGTGTCAAGGGGGTTTAATGCACGAGTCATTTAAATGCTTTGAAATAATTTCTTATATTTAGATTTTCAGTGAAGGACACTCAAACAAGAACTATGTTTGCTTTGTTACTCATGAAAGATAATGAGTTCTTTTGGTTTTAACCCATCACGTTATTTTCAGGGCATCTCTAACTAGATAAACGGTCCTTCCAGGAAATCACTCAAAACCCAAGTTGCACAAGGACAAAAAAAATACAACAGACTCTATGATTCTATATCAGAATTCAGTTGTGTTTACATCAGTCCGAAGCTTTTCAATATTTGAAAGTGTACAAAAACAACCTCAGCAATAGAAACACAGAAGACAAGACTGTAATACTCTCTACAATGAAAATACCCATTGATTCATGATTTCTATCAATGTAAAGTAATATTTTTCCATTTTCATGCTCCAAGGTGTAGTGGGAAATTTTAGCTGGTTTTCTCACAAATCTCTTTCAACCTTACGCCTTTCACCATCATCCTCACTCCTCTTAATTACATAAGAGAGGGAAAACAAAGCTTGAGTTCTTTCTTACTGATTGTCTCCCAAAGATGGAGTTTGATAATATCTATCCAGTGCAACAAAAAGTTGTTCTGTGCTTCCTCTGAAATTGAACTCAAATGACTCCTCACAGGTTGTACAGTGTGCAAGCAACCCTCCCCTCTGCTCTTACCCGTGCAAATTTTGCTCCTGTAAGTAGCAAATCATACACCCAGTAGAGATCATTCAGCATTCTTCATACACACCTTCCATTCACAAGTCTCCATTTATGTTTGCAGCAGGATAACAAATAATTTGATTTTCAATCCCCTCTGCATTTTCCCCAACTTTATACTTTTGGAGCTGAACTCATTTGTATCTCTACTAGATGCAGGTATTTCCTGGTCTATGTTGTATCACACTTCTTTTGTGCGCTTTGGAAAGCAATTCCATTTTAGGATTTTGAACTACTCTAGTGCAAAACACACTGATTTATTCAGAGTTGACAATCTGCATAATGTCAACTTGACAAATTGTTTTTCCAGTTTAGGGAACTTTTTGTGTCCCTAAAGTACAAATAAATATTTTAATGTGATTGGTGTTCCAAGTTTAGGTTTAGTAGAATGGAAGTATTAACGAAAAAAGTATTTATCTTACATTTCAGACTCTCTGTGGCAGCTCTGAAAAGCAGGATGTACATGGCTATCACTTGCAAATTGTAACAAATCACATAAAGCTCAAAGAAACAAGCAGAAGCTTTTCTTTTTTGAAAAACCCAACTAATTTTCCTAATTATCATCTTAGTAATACAGCAGTATAAGTAAGTGTTATTCAAGAATCTAGCAAAACATAAACAAAACCTGCTAATCTCATTTCCTCTCAGCATCAAACTAATGAGAAATGCAACTAAGTAAACACTATGCATGCTAAATGACAGGGGGGTTAGTTAAGTGTTTAGGTCAATCATCAAATGTGCTATCAACAGCAGTAAGTCTTGTTTAGAAACAAGACATAACCAAAAACTCTTTCTTTGGAAACTGACATAACCAAATCTGTTCAGCAAATCAGTGACCCACAAATCTAAACTCCCAAATTTAAATAAACTGATCTACATCAGGCCACTTTTGCATTTTAAACATCTAAGTTCTGTTAATGCATATAATTAATTGAAGAGAAGTACTTCAAAACTACATAAAACCCATCAGCAGCCTCTTTTAAGTAAATAATCAGGATCTCTCAAACATCTTAAACCTTACCCTCTGATATCCTAATGACTCCGTCAAGATCTAAATCAAAATTGTAAAAAGCACTGGTGCTTACCATTCTGTAATGTATTTCTTGCCGTCATAATTCAATTGCACATAAGCAGTGAGGTTTTTTTCTAAAGAGTTTTAAGCAGTATGTGGAAGTTTGCAGCGTCTACATAATAAGACAGATCACACTTTGTGACTAGCCACTTGACATTTTCCTTATAAATTTATAACTAAAGCCTTTATGCAAGTGCAGCAGAACTAAAATTTAATGGCTGGAGGACAGACAGAACAAGGTCACCCAAAACTATTACATTCTTTCATTGACAAAAATAAAAACACCAAGGTTTTTCTCTTTTACTTAGAGAACTTAAAAGAAAAGGCAACAAGGGAACTAAAGGAATAATCAAAATACAAACATGCTTTACCCTCCCCCTTCCTATCTCCTTTAAAGTTTTGCCAGCCTACATTTATTCTCAAGTGTAGATGTTTGTGGACAGCCTTTTTCACATGGTGCCTTGGAAGCTGAGTCAGGAGCTCTTATTCCACTGCTGTTCAGGTGAAAGCCCCTTAAGTAAGACCACAGCTACTACAGAAGGCAGTGTGCACTAGCTGTAGGGGCAGCTCACTCTACTCCACTATGTTTGCACTGGTCTCTCATGGGAAGTGGAGGAAATGAGCTGCTGCACGTGCCCTTCAGTGGCTGACAGGTCAGGGAACTTTCAGCACTTTCTAAAAAGGGAGTCAGTCAGATGTGAAGGTGGGATGAGACCCCCTATGTAATGCATGTAATGAATTCTCCTATTTCACACAGCACACTTCCCAGGTCTCAGGCAACTGCATTTCAATTACCAAGGTAAAAAGAATTCAGAATGCATATTTTGCTTTAAAGTTCAAGGGTTTTAAACATCTAGTGGGAAAAAAAAAATCCTTCATCCTACATCCTTCATCCCATGACAGGAGAAGGAAACCTTTACACAGGGTGATATCTTGGCTTTTCCATCTTCAGTGATCCACACTAATGTAAACTGTAATCTTCACAGCTGTCATTTTCACAAGGTAGCTTTTACTATTTTCTAAGTGTTCGAAGAAGACAGCCTAGAATTATTTACATGAACAAAAACAAGGGCATCACAGCACTCAGACAAACTACTGTTAGTCTCACCATTTTCCTATTTTAGAATAACATGGAGAAAGTGTGGGAACAAGCCTCAACTCCTTATTTTCCTCTAATAATGGAGACTGAGGGAATAAATCACAATCAGTACATTTATTTCATCCAATTCCGACAGCGGGAAATCAGGGCCAAGTTAAATATTTTATTCTCATGCATGCAAACAGCAAAGGCTCTTTCGTTAGAGCAGCTTTTTATGCATCTCTGAAGGCAATCTCAGGCAAAGGCACAGTAAGCAAGCAGAGTGATCATTAACAGCAAGTAACACAAATGAGCCCCGAAACCTTACCTCATCCTGAACTCTCATCCAAGCTATGTGTAACCTTCCCAGTACACAAGAAGAACAAGCAAGTTTTAACCAGCTAACCACTGGGCCAGGCTGCAGCTGCAAACTGCAACTCTACTGCTTATTAACTACATCAAATCAATGCTGAATTCTAAACAGAAGCAGGAGTTAAAATGAGTTTTAAAAATTAAGCAAGCAGCAGTATCAGCCCCTAACTCTTCAATCATCTCTAGTCTTCAAGCAAAATAAAAAAGGAAACCTGGTATTTCCACAATTCTGCCTGACTTTAGGTTTATAATCATAAAATTGTGAACCTTCTTCAGTTGCATCCTTCACACATGGAAGGCCCCTTATGAAAGGAGCCCACAGAATCTTCTGTCACTCTCCATTTACACTAATGCATGATGGAAGTCTGGGAAATTTAGTGACATATAACAGAACTTAAAAAAAAAGTGTCTTCAGCTATTAAACTAATGAACAGCAAATATGTAAATTACTAATTTCATGTACATTGTTTTCTTGTCCTCTTACTTCCCAAAACTTTTACCCAACATCTAACCTGTGCAAACAGTAGACTGGAAGATGACAATTTTGGATTTTCAGCTAAGCATTATTTTTCTCCAGTCAATTCAAGTGGATGATTTTGCTCTGTTTTGTGAAAGTAAAATACTACCTATATCCATTCAAAGAAAATGTTTACACTTGCCTAATTCAACTAGACTCAAAGCAATTTCAACACATCTCTAGCTTTTTCTAGATGGTACAAATTGAACAGTTCAATCTTTTGTGGTAAGGAGAGCACCACATTTAGCATTTGCTACATATCATGCCCAAAACAGGGGTTTCTGAACAACATACACATGAAAACAGCTGAAAAAAATACAGAAACATTAAATCAGGCCACCTCTCCTGGCATAGAGAACACACTTGTCTTTCATGTCACTGCCGCAACCATGATGACCTAATGGTATGGGCAAGACTGATTTTGGGGACAGAGGTAATATGCAGGTACATACTTAGAAAAAGTAGATTAACTTTCCCATACACTGAAGAAATGCCTGTGTCTCCAAAATCTGGTCTACGTTTTCCAAATTAAGTAGTCAGCTGTGCTACTAAAAATGTAACACGTACCTTCAGAATGATGAGGGACAAGAAAACTAAGCCTAAGAAAGTTAAGCAGCACTGATTAACCAGCTAATGATCCTCCAAGATGAGGATCATGCTCACCATTCCCCATACCCTGTTCTGTAACTGCCTTCATGGACACCCAAAGAACACAAGTCCTTGAAGCCTCCATTTATGTCAGAATTTCACTAGGTAACCTTAAAAGAAGTATAAATCCATTTGGACCATAAACTTATGTAAATACTCACTGGTTGCTTAGTGGCCTTAAATAGTCCTCAAAAATAATAATTAAAAAAAAAAATCTTCTTTATACAAGTTTGCAAAAACACCTTGCTACCAGAAATCAGAAAGCCACTCTAAATCAGCAAACTGAAATAATAAGGTCCAAAAAAGGCTAATAAGAAAGCAGCTAAATCACTGACTCAATGGCATCTAGGAGTGTGATGGAAACTTGATCTGAAAGGGGGGGAGGACACAGAAAGCAACAAAAAAAATTTATAACAATCTCTAAAAGCTGCAGACTTACGTTTCTCAAAACACTGGTCTAGTTTTGTTTACTTTGGGATTCCAATTACAGCAGTTTCAACACCAACCAGTACTTTCTGTTATCTGAATTTCAGCTGCACTTCAGCTCAAGCAACTGAATTTTAAACTGTAATGCTGGAGTTCTTGTTATGTGAGTGATGGCATTTTCAGTATAATATAATGCATCAATTTGCTATATAATAATATACATCACTGTAATACACATCACTGTGGTTTTGGTTTTTACCTTTTGAATCTCTCTTTGCAAGTCACTTGAGCAGAACAGGAAGTGTTAATTATTCACCAGAAAGATTGCTGGTCTTTCCTGAATTAGTCACACAAGAACTTTAATAATCAAAGGAGAGACTGCATCACAGAATAATGGATAATAATGGGGTCCTATCTTCATCAAGAGAGTGCTGCAAAACCACCTGAGAGTCACAGATGTGTAATGCAGGCAGTTCTTGCTCTTCTAATTGCATAGCAACTCTTCTGATTGAAAGAGATTTCCTCCACCCACCACAAACACTTCCTTCTAGATGAACCACCTGGGAAACAACATGTCAACGGGTCAATATTGTCCTACAGCAAGTTCTGATTTAAAACAAACACCTGTTTCTAAATGAAAATACTCCTTGCTCCTAAATAGTCCTTGCTCCAACATCTCTCATTCAAGGCTCATAAAGCACTGTGGAATTGAATGGAGAGGGATATATGATTCACAAATGAAAACAGAGAGAGTCCATGCAGTGAAAAGCATGGACTGACTGTCACACAGTGTATCAGCAGCAGAAACAGCAACAGATCCTTTCCAAACTTAAATGTAAGAGGGGGAATTTTATTTGAAAAGGAACATCCTACTACCCATATCTTTATGGGTTTATAGTCTCTAAAGTCTTGTAATAAACAGATGTCTCAAAAAAAAAATCAGCATTAAAGCACAACATCTAAAGCAGTACCCAAGAGAATGTTAAACAGGAACACAACCAGTGTCCTAAATAAAACAACTGCTAATAAAATACAGTCAAAATAAGAGAAGAATATATAGTGACATTCAACACTATATGCAGAGGCATTCTAACATCTAACTTGAGGTTAGATTCTGGAAAAGAATTATACTCCAAAACAGATATGCTAGGAGCATCACAAACACTCCACGTATTTGACAATGCCAGGAGTTAAAAAGCAGCAGAGTTACACCACTTCCCTAAAAAAAAGGAGTCAACCTGCTCCATCTTAATTATTACTTCCAAAGCAAGTTTAATTTTAATTATTTTTCCAAGACATACTAATCACAGTCTCGATGCCAAGAATAATATATTTGAAATGTGTAAATATTATTGTTAATTGCTTTCTTTCAAAAGTTCAAAAATGAGTCAGCACCTAGGGAAGGTACTGCATATACATGGACTAATCCTAAAAGCCCTTTAAAAGTTAGAGCAAAAATGATTATTCATCCACACATCTATGTACAAAAATAAAAAAAAAAACAATATCTCAGCTTCTTCAAAGATTTTTAAATGTATTTTAAATTTTGTAAAATTCTGAGCATTTTAAAAATTTAAATTACGTTGCTTTTTTCCTATTAAAATGGAGTCATTATACTAACATGCTTGCAAATTAAAATTTGAGAGAATCTTCATTACGAAAACATGCTATATGTTAATTGCTTTAATTCCTTCATACAAGTACACAGTCAAAAGTTTATTCTAAAAATAGAGATGAATAGATTTTAAATTGATAAACTTGTTAACGATTCAGAAGAACATTTGAAACCTATCTGCATGAATAAGCAAGCATTTGTTAACACCCGGACAATTTGGGAAACCATTACTGTCCATTAGCTCACTGAAGGAGATTACTAAGGAAAAGGTAACAGTAGGGCATTAAGCAATGAACAAGCATTATGAGCAAATGAACACCTCATCCTGCAAACTGGTGTCAGCAATACCCAACCTAGAACTCTTCTTGCTTCAGGTAAAAAAATGCATTTCACTCAGTAATAGTGGAGACTTGCTAAAGAAAGATTCAAAGACACTTAATTGATTTATCAAAAAGCCCGGTTCCTTAATATTGGCATTATCTTGGACCAAAATAGCATCTAATCAATAGCTATAGGACAATACAATTTCCAATACTGAGGGACTCTCGCTAAGTGACAGCATTTTGCATACTTTATATATGCAGCTTCCTCTGAGACACCTCTGAGTATAATAATTAGAGATAAAAATGCTGCAGTTACGGTGACGGAGTTGATGTCAGTAGCAGTCATATCGTGAAGGAGGGTTGTGTTTTAGCAATTAAGTCAATGAGGACATGACTTTGGATTCTGCTTTTCCAAGGGCACAACTAGGTGGTTATCATGAAACCTGCTTTTCATTCTTTTAAACACTGCTTCAAATCGAGTATTGTGCTCCTTTTTCCTCCCCCTTCCATAGATGCTTAGTATTTAAATAGGACTTTCAACTTAAATAGTACATTCAACGAAGCAGAAGTTAAATATATACATTACTAAGACAGGCCTTCAAATAAACAACTCACCCAACATTACACACTATATAATCTAAAGAGCCAAAAACTAAAGCCAGTAATCATCAACCGAACTCTTTTTCTCTGTCTGCCTGACTGCTTATTAAAATTATTTTAGGAAAAACAGTTTTTATCTACATTCAAAATTTTTCATTACTTTCAGTTAGTCAAATTTACACCACACAAACTCTGGAAATCCAACACTAGCCAAAGTACATTTACTAAAGGACATAACACTGATGAAAGTAATATTAGAAATAAATTTCTTTAAAATACTAATAAAAATACTACAATATTTACAAACTGAGCTGCAGCTTCCCTGCATTGGCTTATATTCAAGTTCAGAGCATGCAAATGGTGGCTGGATTAAACAGATGGAATCAAACAGGATACCTAAAAGTCTTTCATATGTAGCATGGAGCAGCACTCTGCTGCAGGGAAGACGCCAGATTTACACTAAGTGTAAAAATCCATCAACAATTTTCTAATACAACTTCTCTGTACAGGCAAGTACTGCACTTACCACAATGCTACTAGTCAGAGGCTATAAACAGAAACCAAACACACAACTGTGAACATCTTCCTTCTCTTCATGGAATACTGCAACTCTTCAAATACTATATTTTCCTGAATACAGGTAAGGAATAACTTAGAGTTAATGGAGCTATGCATTACAATACATTGTTTGACATTCAAGATTGTAAAAAAGTGTCAAAAAATAGAAGTTTAACCCCACGCTCTTTAAGTATATAAATTTTACACCATTTCAAACAAAAGACCCATCTCTATTACAAAAATAGCTTTACATTGAAATCTTAAATTAGAAGACAATGACTGGGCATTTTTGCAGAACCTAAAAATACCAACCCACTACTTCTGTACATTAATGTCATCTCCACAGTCTGAAACCATTGTGGTCATTCACACAAATGTTTCATTTGTCAAAACCATTTATTATTCAATGCATATGGTATCATCAACAATATTTTATGTGACCTTCTCAGTGTCCTGAGGAGATGCCATTTTAATATCTGTGGCTACAATGACCTAAGTTTCCTCACAGATCTATCATCGAGAGAAGATGATTCACGCTGTAGCTACTGCCTGATTTTCAATTCTTCTTCCAAAAGCAAAGCATAGACTCCATCCTAGTGAGCCCTGCCTGTTCAAAATAGACAGAAAATATTTCTGATACTTCAGTTTAAAAAAGAGAAAAAAAGAGGGAGAAAACATCAATGGAATTTACCAGCCTAAAGTGAATATGAAGTTTATCTTAACCCAAATACGGGTTTCAACATAATCAAGATCAAATACTGTCCAACACTCACAAGACATTTGTCTTAACTTTTGAAGTACAATGTTAATTATATCATTCAGGGTTGCATATTTGAGGAGACACATGAACATAAATTTTAACTTCAAAGAATATAAGCAGTAATTGGCTGAGAAAGTATATCACATTCATAATTTTTACTCACTGGCTGTAAAGAAAGCCTGTGTCTATTTATATGCACTAACTTCAAATTTAAAAAGAAATTAAAATCCAGTAATGGCATAGCATGTTAGTGAAAACATTCAAGTCAAAACCAGACATCTCCAATAAATACATCAATCAAGGATCATTCTCTCTAGTTAATGTTTTGCATCACTGATTTCAACACCTTAAAAGAAATACTGAATCATGAGGCTTTCACCAATTTGAGACTTCAATGGCTGTCCAACATGAAGCAACAATATTAACATTGAATTTCAACAGAAGTGGTAATTTGTTTGAAATTTATGGACTTAAAATCAGCAGCAGTGTTTCCCCAAAACTGATATCTATATTATAACCCCTCTGACTGACTGGGCTTATCAGCAGAAACTTTGAGAACCGAAAGCATCTTCATAAAAATGAAGCATTATACAAAACACATCTATGGCATCATACAACTTTTGAACATTTTACTAATTAGCATTAGGACAGATATTTCCTAGCACTAACTCTGGAAAAATTGCCAGCACTGCCCAAACAGTAACAGCTTTGACTAATCACAGTTTACAGAAGACACGATAAGGTTCTGTCACACAGGAAGACAGAAACTGGGAAGGTGACCTAGACACAGTAACTTTTAACTCCTCCAAGTTCAAAAAGGAGGACAATCTACTTCTTCCTTGTTTGTTCCACTTGTAGGAACAGCAGCTATGATAGTGAATTTCATTCTGACTGATGAGGAAGTTACAATTAGATTAAAAGGTACTGGATATGCCTGTCTATAATTAACACAGTACCCATTTAAAATTAGAAAATATTTATAAAACATTTTATATACAGATTTTGAATAAATTCATGGTTTAAGCAAGAGGGCTTTTTCCTCAAATTCTGGCTGCACTAAGTTAACAGACATTTTTAATCAAGCAGGCCTATTTTTGGATCTTCTTAAATAAGACGCCCTCATACACCAGCTGTTTGAATTTATTCACTCCTCAGAATTATCACACAGCAAGTTTAAAGGAAACAAAATCCATTACTTTTTTTTCCCACAGAGAGAATGGTTAAATTATGGAACATCTTCCTGCAGGACATTTTAAGGGTCAAGAGTACATATGGCCTCACCAATTCATTATGCAAATTTACTGAAAAATAGGTAAGACCTACTAAGCTGTAAATCTATAAAACAGAGGACAACCTTATGTCAGACTGCCAGAAGCAAAGGAGGTACACCAAGATAAGCATCACTGCATGCTTGCTCTGTCCTTATGCTTATTCCCTCAGCATCACTTATCACCCAAATCAGAAATAGGGTTGGATGTATCTTCGGTCTGATCCAGAACAGCTGTTTTCATTAAATAACAAAACCTCCTTTCTGTTTTGACTCTTCTATTAAGTACTGCAAAAGAAAGCATTGTTTTCACATTCCTAGAAAAGAGCTTATTACAGTTAAAGTATTAAATCCAGTTCATCTGCTTTTACTTCAAGTGCAAATAAGCCCCATTTCACAAGGTAAGCTTCTACAGCAAATGGAAAACTTAGCAAAAATGTCATACCTTGCAACTACAGTTACAAGAGGCAAGAGCTCACTGTACAAAAAAGTGAATAAAATGTATACCTTTTGACTTTATTTGATATGTAATTCTAGTTGCATTATGACTGAGGGAAATCACAATTTATCATTCTTTATCCTGCATATTTTTATTCAAACAGGGAACATGACAAAGCTCAATTCCTCACCACCCCTCTCTCCTCAGGCAGAAGCTTCTTTATCTCATAATTCTCAGTATCACCTAAAATTAGAATCTAAGCAAATAATTTCAGTTCCTCTCCAATATCCCTTATCATACACTGTAGCACTTTGTAAGAAAGTTGTAAATAAATCATTTTCCCATCAGAATCTTTGTTTCTCAGTGAAATAATCTGTCATTCTATTTTTGCAACACACCAATAGATACATTATTACAGAAGTTAATGCTGGATTTAAATATAAACTGCTTCAAGTTCTTTTACCCAAGAATTGAACAGAGTATTACATAATTTCATTTGCATAATATATAATTTTCATAATACACAATATTAAAAAATTACAATACTAAAGTATTTTTAGTCTTAACCTAAGAGCAAAATAGCGTACACTGTCTCACATAAACCGACAAATTCACTGCTTTCTCCAGCATCTGATCCAAAGTGCCAGCCAGTGAAAGCCTGACTAAAGAACTGCATGATCCAAGCCCAGTGAAAACAGATTCTCAGGGGGAAAGATACATATTTCAACAGTTTACTCAAGCTTCATTTAGGAACATCTATGCGAGGTTGCAACAACAATCAAAGCAAAATTAGGTTTAGGGAGGCATTATGCATTCACAATGACCTACACTGCCTGTGAGATGAGACAGTGTTTATTAAAACAGCAGTGTTTATTAAAAAGGAACACTGAGAGCTCCTATGGAATGAATAGTGGTAATCACCAAAAAAAGTAAAGAAAAGACTAGTCAGAAAAGAGGCTTCTAAATGGCACACATATATAACCATTGTTTGTTTAGAAGCTAAAAGCAAGCTTTGGTGATGTATACTCACAAACCATCATGCTTAAGTTAAATGATTCACCGTTTGATCAAATGTTTAATTTTAGCAAACAAAATTGAGGAAAGAGCCAGATTGGCATGGCAGTGATCTGATGATACATAAGTGACTGGAAAATCCAGACTCAGAAATAAACTGAATTGGGCCTGCACAGAATGCTTGGGGCACAGTGTCTCATCACACATATGATGCATGCAGTGTCAGAAAAAGACAGACCAAATGGCAACATCCTGCAAAAGCCCTGCTGGCACGTTCTCAAATAATATTGCTATCAGTTTTAGCTGACTACAGTACCTTATAGTTGCCAGAACTAAAATGAGATGAAACTAATCATACTGTGTTTCCAATCAACTTCCTGCTGGCTGCCACCATTTCAAGAATGGAATTCATTTGTTTTATGTCTATTAACATATTTCCTTCTTTTCTGGTTCTAAGGCACTAGATGCAGTGGTATTGCATCAGTCTGGACAATAAAAAAGATAAGCAGCAGTCACTACAATAAAATAGAATTGTAAAAGTATCACCCTCTCTGACATATTCTTTTCACAGAATATGCTACCACCAGCTTACAAGTCCCTTGCATGTATATAACCATTTAACAGTAGTATCCCCAGCCCTCTGATGGTTTCACTCACAAGTGAAATCTTCATGGAGATCTTTAAGAGTCAAAGGGAAATTGCCAACATGTAGGTCATTAAAGAATCAGCCTCATCTCTAATAAGCAAAAAGGCTTAACTGGAATACAATACATCCAGTAACATTTTCATGTATTTATAAAATCTTCAACCTTGAGCTCATATACACCTAAGGGAAAGGCTGCTGAAATCCAGTAGTCTAAGAAAAATTAAACATTACATGATTCTATGATTCTCTGGTCTGTTAACCAGGAAAATAAGAAAGCATTTTTCCAGGTCATAAGAATCAGAAGTTAAATACAGCATATTTTAGAAGAAGAAATCTAAAATAACTTGCATACTGAACCCTTTCCAATATTTGTACACTAAGACTATTCCAATAAATAGTGAGATAGTTGCTAATGACTGAAGTTGAAGATATAAAAAGAGGGAGAAAGGGGAGCAAAATATTTCCAAACACTAAGTTGTATGAATTTTTCATAAATAATGTGAATACTGATGAGGTTTCCCAACTGAGATTATCTGGGTAAGTGAAATGATTTTGTAAAACATAAAGATCATCTCAATGCTCCACCTGAACTTTACTCAAGCAGAAATTACAGACTGGAGATTCTAAAAAGAAGGGCGAGTCTGCAGATTTAAGGATGGATTCTGTGATCTTCAACAAAAGGCAAGCAAACGTTAGTTGTTGACCTTAAGCAGATGTTTCAGAAGTTCTTAACAGCCTCACTCAAAAGTATCTTCTTTCAGCTGTTCATTTTTCAGTCTCTTAGATCTTGAAACATCAAGAGTTTAGTAGTTTTTCAGTCTCTAGAGATTCTTGAAACCTAGAGGATCTGAATTTCTAATATAAACCCAAGTCTTCTAAAAGAAGAACCCCTCCAACTTCAATGCAACAGTACATACTAGTCTGCTCCTGTAATCTCTTTGCATGCCATCATTATCAACACGTGTCTCTGGAGCTACTCTATCCCTGTTCAACCAATGGGCAAGCTTTAGCACAGTAACCCACAGCTTACTTCAATTTTAATACTTCTTTCAGTCTTTTCCTTAATATTTCTTGCCATTGTGGCTTACTGCAGAAAGCATGCATCTTACTACAAATAGTCCTGTAAGCATTACATAAAATCAATTTTAAAAAACAAAGGCATCATCTTTTATACTTGGTAAAATCTAGACCTTATTGTTTGACCCCCAGACACCAAATTGCTCTGCTGCTTACCTGGCTTGGGCTCACTCAAGAAGAACTGTGAAAGGGTTCTCAACCATTGCACTGACAGGGACCCCAAAACACAAAGCAGTATCGTTCCTCTACACTACCTTATTTACCATTTCAATGGAAACTACTACATTAAATTACAAGTTTCATAACTTTTCATAGCTTTAAATGTCCTGGCCCTGTTGCTCCAAAACATGACTTGACAGGCATTAAGATGACATGAAAGTCACAGGTAAGACGCTGTCTTAAAACATGTCTTAAAACATGTCACAACCCTAGCTAGAGCAAGGGTTGCTCTAGGAACCCTAGGTGAAATCTAGAGCAGCAGAATTTCAGCTTCACACAAATGTAAGTCTTTCTGCTATCAGGACTTACTTTCTTCAGAAAGCTGGCATTAAACTGTAACCCCAGAAGAAGTCCTGACAATGCAACTTCAATAGAAAGGTACATCTGCACTGATTTACCAGACAATCCGTTCAAGCACTAGCAAGGCCTAGGTAAATAAGGCCATGTAGTCACTTCAGCTTTTTCAGGACTGAAAAGTACAGCAATCAACTCTGGAAACTGACAGCACCATTTTTTAAAACGGAAAAATAGATACTTAGTTTGCCACTGTGTATTGAAATGCACCTGGCAGACACTTAAAGAGACTGAAAAACAGGCTAATTCATTCACGGCATTGATGGAAAAAGTGAGGGTTTTGTTCCACACTGCTGTCTTTCAAAATTATCATACAAAAACACCCTTACATGGATGGCACTCTGAAGGGAAAAAAAAAAGGGAGGGCAAAAAAATACCACTTGATATCTGCTTGTGCAAGGGAAGCATGTTTAAAAAAAAAAATCAGCTTTAAAGGCAATGGGTTTTCTTGAGAGCCTCCTGTAACCATTAAGCAGATCCTTGAACACAAAGCACCAGATTTTCTTCTCATTATCAAAACATGCTGAACTAGCCAAGAAGTCGAGCCCAAAGAAAAAGTTCACTTTCAACTTTCCACAATTCTCCCATAAGTATCACATTACAGAAGTCAGTGCACTGCATTAGAGATAGCAAAAACTTGTTCTCCACTACTTTACAAAAAATATCAGACCCAAATATGGGAATCAAACAAAAATAAACAAAATAATTTACTATGTATTTATTATCTGTCTTGCAAGATCACTCCCAACAGGGCCATGGCATTTGTTGCAATTCAGGCTTCTGTCATAACTAAAAAATGGGATTTCGTTTAAAATCCTGCCACTTCAATGAACCAACCAAACGTACAGTGACATCACTAAATCACTCTTATTGCATCTTTTTTCTCTCAGCCTCCACTTCCCCAGAGTACCTTAAATTGCATGACATAAATCCCAAGAAGGTACAATCACAGACAAGTGTAAATCTCAGGTGGGCCCTCAAAAGTCTATTTAGTCACATACTCTATGAATTTTCCATAAATAAGAACATTAGGGACTAATGTTGCTGTGATAGACACTAAAGACATTTTACGACAATGTGTATCTGCTCGAATACCATCTCCCATGGTACAACTGATTTTAAAAAAAAATCAGTAACGGAAAGATCCTCAACAGACACGACCCTAGAGGTGGCAGTTAAGGAAGGAACAGATTTACTCTTTTTTTTCACCTCTGGCAAACAGGAATGACCCCTACTTCCTCCTTCCTAAAAGGGTATCAGCAAGCAGCTAACAAGGGCCTTATCTATTATGAACCACTTCGCTTTCATAAGGTGGAGAAAGAAGTATGTTTTTGTCCTTAACCTTTTTCCCTCATTAATTATGCTGCCCTGCTTGAATTGCAGCGACAGCTCCCGGTTCCCGGGCACAGGGCAGGGATGTGTCAGGGACACCCGTCAGGGCACCCAGGGGCCCGCATTACTCATCTGCGCCTTTGAGGAGCTGAAGGCAGGCCCCGGAGCGCAGCCCGCAGCCCCGGAGGAGGGGCGGCCCCTCCAGGAAACCTGCGTGCCTGGGGAAGCGGTCAGGCCTCCCCCGCCGGCCTGCCGGGAAGGCCGCGGTGTCCGGGCGGCGGGGGGGCCGCGGGCGGCTCCGGCACCCCCTCCCCCTCCGCGCCCG
>VZRH01007533.1:1208012-1244088 GCA_013397555.1 Urocynchramus pylzowi
GGTTTCGTCAAGCCGCCGAATCAGCTGGGAGCGGCATGTACCACAGCACATCCCCGGGGGAAGTTGGGGCGGATCGCGTGCGGGAACTGGGTAAGAAGCGAGTTTGGAGGGCACCCGTAGGCTCGAGAAGAGAACAGGATTCTCAATGACGAGTCCCAGGCGCGGCTGAGGCCCGCAGAGCTGCCTGGAGCCGCTGCCGTCTTTTGCCTCTACCCATACGTTGGGCACACAGTGGTACAGCCAGGGCCGGCCAGCGGGGTTGGGGGGGGCTGCCGGTGCCGCTCGCACATGCGCAGACGGGCCCCCGACGCGGAAGTCTGTCGGAGGGAGCGGGTCCCGGGGGGCCGGGCCGGGCCCGTCACGGGCTGCCGCTCCCGCTGTGCCGGGACCCGCTTCGCCCAGCGGGGCTGTGGAAGGGATTTCACTTGTCCTGGTCGCTGCCAGCGCCGTGCGCCGGGGCCGGGCTGGCTGTGCGCGCTCGGGAACCCTCCCCGGAGGCTGGGCGGCTCTGGGGGGCTCCGGTGCGGTGCAGTGTGAGGACAGGGACTTGTTCCCTTTGGGCTCCTCTTGGAGAGAGGTGCGGAGGGCCCCGAGGACGACGTTTGGCCTTCTGTTTGCCTTCTTATCCTATAGACGTTCGTCCTCGGTTCCCTCAGTCCGAGCTAAAGCCGTGTACGTGTTTGGCGTACTCAGGGTTCTCCTCGCCTGCGGTAAGCCCCACTAGCTGCGTGAGGACGCGGAGCTGTGCGCTGCCTGCCGCCGGGGGAAGGCAGGCCGCGCTGGCCCCGAGCGCTGGGACCTGCGAGAGGTAAGGTACGGCAGGGAGGGAAGAGCACAGCTGGCACGGGCACTACTGGCTGCCGGCCTTTGACGGACAGGAAGGGAGAGGGGAATTCCCAGCACCTGGACTTGAGGGCTGAGTAATGGGGATTGTACCTCTGGTACTGGTTTAGCCAATAGTATTGAGCAAGTTACAGCCTTGCATTCTCTGTACCTTGGTTTTGTCTGTGAAATGGAAATAGTGCTGACATCCCCCCTGCCAGAAATTTCAGGTCCGAGGGGGAAATGTTGTGTGGAAAAATGCTGGTATGGCATTAATGAAGGGGGAATCTTGATCTATTCCTGACTGCTGTTGCCTGTCTTATACTTTGATTTTTGTTTTGCACTTAAAACCAAGGTTATTAAACTTTGAAAATAATAAACATTCTTAACAAAGTTCAGAGTATGTGAATCTTTGTGAACAGGGAATCAATTCTAACAAAGATATTATGGCTTTGGTATTAAGCTTCCTAAAGCATATTCTATCAAATTAATAAATCACAGAAAAAAAGAGCAATAACAAAGTACATATACACACATGCTTAAAACTTTTTAATAAAAAGTTGGAATTTAATTGAAATCATGTAAACAAGACTTCTTGTGAAAAGGCTGGTCCGTGACAGTTTACTAATGGTAGTGATTTTTTCAAACTATTCTAGTCTGGGGTTGCCTGACTCCCAACTGATGCAACTCTCTGAAGTGTCTGTGGCTGCAGACCACCCTGTGCACTGAACAGCACCTGGGCTGTCCCTTGGCAAAGCTCTCTGAGGGCAAAGCTGAGCTGCTGAGGCAACACTGCTGAGGGTACAAAGAGAAGCGAGTACGTGCAAAAAACCATAGCCTTGGCCTTGTTAACTCGGCCCTTTAAGCCACTAAGTCAGCTGGAAACTGAAATGGTCTCTTTTGTGCTGGTTACCTGCACTACTACCAGAGGCTGTAAACTCCCCTCAGATAAGGAGTGGCTTCTTAAAGATGATCTAATAGGCTTTATGTCTGTAATTGCTATTAAGGTAAGCTCATACTGAGTTAGCTTTCAACTATTACAAATGTGCAGAAGCAGTCTCTCTGCTCAGTACTTCTGCATCACTTCGAATAAACCTTGGCTTTCATCACCTGAAGGGAGCCTAGAAGAAAGATGGAGACTATTTACATGGGCATGTAGGGACAAGGACAAGGGAGAATGGCTTTAAACTGACAGTAGATTTAGATTAGATAGTAGGAAAAAAATATTTAACTGTGAGAGTGGTTTGGCACTGGAATGGGTTGCCTGGAGAAACTGTGGATGCTCTATCCCTGAGAGTGTTCGAGGCCAGCTTGGATGGGGCTCTGAGCAACTTGGTCTAGTGGAATGTGTCCCTGCCCATGGCAGAGGGGTTGGAATTAGATGATCTCTCTTTAAGTCCCTTCCAACCCAGACCATTCTATAATTTTGTAAAGTGTTGTTGGGATAATGTCAAAATTCCACTTTTCCAAGCAGTTCAGATTTTTTAAAAGCCCTGCAAGGGTGTGGTACTTCGCTCCAAAGTTAAACATAAGAAAAGCATGAATTTAGGGACAATGCTGTTACACAAAGCAAACACTTATTAAGCATGCTCCCAGTGAAGATACACAACAACTAACTCTGGCTGCTACTAATGCACTAAGGAAGAATAATCTCAGGGACACACACATGTTAGGCTTCAGGATTATAGTGCAGTTGAATGCTATGGGATCCAGAAGAGTCCCCTCAAACCATGTGCTTTGATTTCATGCCATGTTTGTAATAATGTATTTGGCCTTTTTATTTTTAAATATGACCTTTGCAACACTGGTTTTGTATATTTGTGATATTTCCTACTTTGTCTAGACAACAGAAAATTACCAATGTATCAGTTCAGCATTGTTTCCTGAAAATTCAGTATGTTAATCTGTACCTGCTTTTCTAAACCCTTTAATGTTTTGTGTCATGTGTCTGCTAATCACATCCATCCATTTGCACCCACCAGAAAGTGTTTTTGTGTTGAAATGTGGCAGCAAAGGGAAGTACAGCTGAGTGACACTTCTTTAGAGGCTGGCAAGGAGAAAACTGGTTCAGCTGATCTAAAATTACTGCTGTCATGAGCAGGGCATTGCAACCTCCATTCAGATCCAATCTCCAACAGATCTCTTGAGCCAGGCCTCTGGCCCCTGAGGAGTTTCAGTGCTGACATTTTCTCTGGCTTTTTTGATCCAGAGTCCAGGCCCTGGATGCTTTCTCAGTAATGTACAAGCATCCACAGACAAAGGGATGAACAGCACTTAGGAAGTACACAGAGGGATAGGTAGCATATAAGCTGGTTCCAGGGCTGGGAATATTCATATGCAGAAAGTTATCAAATGGCCCAGATGCAGCAAAGCATGTTTCAGCCTTTGGAAGCAAATATGCATTGTAAACATGCATTAGGTGAGGGGAAGAATTTCTGAGTGATGGAAAGGTAATTTGGAGAAGAGTGATGCCTGGAATAGTGAGCAACAGTTTAAGTACATAACAAGAGAAACAGCTCATGCAGTTTTAGTTCTGCGTATCTGAATGCATGAAAGAGATGGGGAAGGTGCTAATCCTTTTTAATGAGTGACCCTGCAGCTATTCTCCAGGCATATTTTTGCAGACAATTCAGAGAATACAGAGAAAAGCAGCCAAAATACAGGCTGCAGATGCTGAAATACTTGAAAAATCTAATGTTTACTGTCTGGCCATTTGGGGAGAGATTATAATCATACATTCTTACTTAAAATTGTCACCAAAAATAGAAGGTATTTGCCAGCAGGACACATGGAATTTAGTAAAAAATAGAAACAGATGTCTCTAAGGAGATAAATGCTTAGGACATATGCAGAACGTGTTCTCATGGTAAAGTCTGATTTTAACCTCTCGCTGAGGTTCATTTCTAGCTCATTCTCAGCAGGATCCCATTGCAGGATTAGATGAGGTAATAGACCTCACAGAATCAGGAGGCACAACTCCACCAAATTTAGAAGCATCAATTAAATACCATTGTTTCTCAAGAGCTCCTTTTTTTTTTTTCTCACTATGCTAGAAAAGGTTGTACCTGGATATAATCAGAACATTTGGGGGTGGTTTATTTTAGTACAAACATGATTGCCCGACTGAAATACATGTGCACAACCATAAAGTGGAGCAGGTGGAGAATGTCACAAGTATTGTACGTCTTCCTTCTCATCTTGAGATCTAAATTATCATGAAATGATAAAAGTGACTCGTGATGCCAGTCTGTTTGAGAGACTCTTGAACTGATTGAAATAATCATCACTTTTTAATTCCTCTTCAGTAGGCAGATATTCTTAGTGAAGTCTTTTCTTTTGGAAGATTCTTGTTAAAACCTGTACTGAGGCTGCAAAATAAAATGAGCATGTGGGAAAGGGCAGTGGAGAGGACGTGTCTGAGCTCTAGCCATAGCAAACAATAAAAGTGAACAATTATGATGATTCACCAGAGCCCTGGCACAGACTGCAGACCACGAAGGCATTAACCTGCAGCAAGTCAGCAACGTAGATCTGACCCCAGCAAAAGTGACTGATCCGTGCCAAAGGCTGGCTGAATCGGGACTGAGGCTGCCAGGCTTGCAAGTGCCTGCTCTTTGCTGCATTGCTCACCTCATTTTCTCCATTTGAAACACATACCTTGGGTTCTGCATGCACCTGGCCTGGCAGGGTGTGATCCAGCTGAATGCCTCAGCATTTGCTTATTCATTTAGTTTAAGTTAGGTGTCAGTGCAAGCTGTCTGAAGAGAGAAGTGCCCGCACCTTAGCCTCTGGCTTGGCCTCAATGAATCCAACTCAGTTTTCTTTGCTGCTTGAAGGAAGTCTCCAGATTAAAGAAAGCAAGCTGAGCTCATCTTGGCTCTCAACATTGCTTGTGTTGACAAAGCAAAAAAAAAAAAAAATTACCAGCCATGAGTTATCAATTTATGAGTCATGCGGATTAGCAGGTTTTTGTAGCTGTGTCTTTTTAAAATATAAAACATCAGCTTGAAAACTAAAGGACAAGTTTAAATAGTTACAACACAGAATTTGGAGTTGGGACTTTGACTTTCTTCTGGTTATTTTTTAGTCTCTCTGTGCCTCAGTTTCATTTTCTCAAATGGAAACAATAATCTCATGGGCACTCTGGTAAAGGAGTCTTTATTGGATGGTGTTTTTAGAAATGAAAAACTGCTGCTGTTGCTATTACTGTGACTAAGAGAGTGCCATTTCTTTGCAATTAATGGCTGGATGGAAGGTCCAAGGTTAAAGAGAAAATTCTTAACCTGTTGAAATTTGCATTATTATGACTAACCCAGAGGCAATTAATAATACTACTGTGTTTTTCACACATGTATTTCTTCCCCTTCCTACCCCTTATGTAATCTAGGGCACTTAGAAGAAAGCACAGATGGAAAAATTGGAGTGCAATTAAACAGACATTCTAGGCTAGTCTAAAAACGCCATATAATGTATTTCAAATAAGAAATCAGAATATTAGATATGATTTAGTAGGAGTGAGGATGCCTAGAAAACAAAATTGAGTAGTGACCTCACAGTATGGTGGCAGCAACTAATACTGAAATCACTCACACAAAAATAAACCTGCAGATGTTAAAAGACGTGTAGAGGTGGTACTTTGGGACGTGGCTTAGCAGCAGTGCTGGGTTAACGGTTGAACACAATGATCTTTAAGGTCTTTCCCAACCTAAATGATGCAATGGTTCTATGTTCTATATAAGTGAGACTTCCATTATTATTAGAAACCATGAGACTTACGAATCTGTAATGATGCTGAATTTGTGCTAGGCATTTCCTGGTGCTGGATGGCAGACTCAGCAAAGACTTTGAAAGACTTAGCCTTTGAATGTTCTTTTTAGCAAATGATCTCCAGTACTTCTTAAAAAAAAAAAAAAAAAAAAAAAAAGGGAAAGCATTGTGACAGCAATTTTACCCAGAGGGAAGCAGCTTTGGAAAGTGAAACAAGCTGCCTGGGGTCACACAAGAAGGCACCTGCAGATCTAGTAATAGCATTCACATTGCTCAACTCCCAATATAGCAATCGATGCAGAGTCTGTGCCATCTTGCAGAACTCATGCCTTGGGTGCTCCTATAAGCACCTCCCCAGACCTGCTTCCTCTGCCACAGCGTCCAGGTTTGCTTAACAGTGGTATCTCAAATCTTCTTTGCTACTTGGTTTATAAATTGCAGGGATAAAAATTAATAAAGCACTATACATGTCCTTCCATTTGAAAAAGCAGCTTAGGCCAAAAGAATATTGTTAAATTGAATGGTAGAATATTAGTAATATTTATATATTTCTTCTGTTTTCTTTACCTGTCTTCAGGATTTTCGTAATGCCTTATGAAAAGGGATCTTTTCTGCACCTATGTCTTCTGGGTCCTACTGCAACACAGATAAAGAAGCATTATAAAACTCTCATCTTGTATAAATATGAACAAGTTCACCTTCATTAGTTTGGAAGGTGCCCGACCCTGGTAATCTGTTTGAATATAAGCTATTTCTGCTCTATCATCCACTGCTCTGAAGATGTCAGCCCTAGGGACATGGCAACTGAACATATTTCTTGGCACCTCAATAGGTTTATTAATTCTCTGACTTTCTGACCTGGTGTTTCTGAGCACGGCTGAGATGAGCAGTAATTCCCTCATAAACACTCCAGTGTCAGGGAGGCTTAATTGCTTGGCGTCATGAGAAAGTGTTTGGTAGTTCAATGACAAAAGGTCTTAGAGAACGTGAAATGAGAGCTGACAGTTCTCCCTTGCTGCCCCTGCCTGCTCCCCTCCATAAAGCATCCAGCATTTAGCTTTTTCAGGGCTGTGGTACCAACGTTAGCAGAGCAAACCCTGATCCTGCCGTTTATGGTATTCATGTGATCACAGCAAGATCAGAAGTTAGAAGTCATAAGTGCCGCTCGGGTAATTTTGTAAACAGCAGCAGCACCAATTTCTTTTACAGCAAGTAAAAGAAAAATACATTGCAACTGGAAATGAAGAGCATACAGAGCAGCTGTTTCAAATTTGTCTGATGCTGTTATAAAACAAGTTTAAAGTGTTAACAGTTGTACCCATGGCGCAGTTTCCCCTGCTGTGTGCACACTGACAGCTTTCCTTTATGCCATATAACTGAGCTACCACATTTGTGCTCAGTTCCCTTGCTGTTCCTCTGAGATGCATTTCTCCAGCTGTGGGCTGGAAATGACTGGGCAGACTCCTGGAATTGCAGGAACGCTGTGCAGCCAACCACAACTATAATGCCATACAGCAGCATCTGCTGGGCTGACCAGTGCTTGTGGTGGTCCTCAAACCTTCTGCCCATCCTGTTAAATGTGTGTCACCTTCTGACTCCAGGTGGGGAGTCACACCTCCAGAGAGCCCCAAGTATTTCACACTCCGCCTGTCACATCAAGGTGATGGCAAGATACAAGCAGGAAAGGTTGGAGGAGGTGGTGGCCCTGACCAGCTTAGTGCTCCCAGGCCAGTACAGCAGCCACTGGCCTTGAACAGATACTGAAGAGGAGGCAAATTGGTGAGGGGCTGCTGGAGAATCCTGTCCTGCCTCTTGCAGTAATGTACCTGTGGCAGCATGCTCTACTCTCTTCTCCTCTCCCTGGGCTGAAAACACTGAGATCTGAAGGAGTCTTTCACCCGAAGGGCAGAACTGCTACTCCAGTTTGGAGGAGCTGGAGTATTTGCCAGAGAGTGAGGAAATGGTGCTTGTTGAAGGTAAGGAGAATGCTGAGGCTTTGAATTTTCCTTAGAAACTCAGCAGGGGATTTCTGTACCCCACTCCATCAAGCTGCAAAGCATTTCACTCTAGCAGGCTACCGCTAAAGCCAGGATACCACATTTTGTTTCAGTCAGTCGAGAAATTTGGGGAGAACCTAGACAGCAAAGCAACAGATAAGAAATCCAAGCAGTAAGCCATGAGAAGATGGTTTCCAGGGAACCAGGGGAGTTAGAACTCAGAATCTGGAAGTGAAGCAGTAGTTAGGGACATGCTTCTGACAAGATACCAGCCATGGTGACAAACCTTGGCCCAGCTGCAAGAGAAAGAAATTCATCTGCGCAACAACATTGTAGTTGGGAAGGAAAGTGGAGAGCAGACTGGATGTGAGACAGGCTGCAGCACCTGAACTTCATGACCACAAGCTCCAGTGGGAGCAGCTGGGAAACTCCAGCTGCTGATCCTTACTTTGCTCCTGCACAGCTCTGTTGATGGTACCAGCAGTGCAGAAAGAGGAATGGTCTGCATGGTGTGGGGCCACTGCTGGGTGGAGGCAGGGAGGTGCTATCTCCCCATAGTACAAGGAGCAGCCATCCTTCTACCCAGAGCAGCAGGCATGGCAAGCCTTGTCCCAAAGTCTTTGGGACTCTCCATCCCCATCTCCATTTCATAGCCTGTAACACACCAAGTACATTGGTGGCCCCAGAGTCACACAGCTGCTGTGAGAGGGAGGATTTCTTAAGAGCAGGTGGGAGGGCAAGTGGCTGTCAGTGTTTGTGTATGGGTGAGGGAGGTAGAGGTCTCAGAGTGGGGAGAAGATATGGAAACGGGCTCACTGCACCTTCTTCACTTTCTGAAGGTCAGCTTACCGTTCCAGCGACACAAACACATCTTCAACTTCAGCAGTGAGTCTGGCCTGTATGGGCTCCAAATGTGTGGATTTGTAGGATAAATTGAGGGTGTGAATAGAGTAAGAGTCTGGCTAGAAGACCAGTGCAAATGCCTACACTCAGGTGTGGAACTGAGTGCTGGCACAGGAATGAAATACTGTGTGTAAAAACTATGCATGCAGGAGAGAAAGAATAAATCACTCTTGGGGTTTGCATATTGGTTTCAGGAAGATTATTGCATTTTACAGACAACTTTTAAACAGAAGAACAGCTTACAGGGTACATCTTGAAGGCTGCTGACAGGAAGAGGTGGAACATGGGGCAGGTCAGTGGTTAACAAGCTGAAAATAGTTGAATGAAATACCACAGGCAGAAACCATAGCAATGGAGAAAGGAGTAACAGGAGGATAGGAAAGAGGAAATTATCACCGAGGTCTTAGCAAGCAATAAAAAAACTGAGAGACTTCTGAGCAGGAATCCTCCAGCCCTTACTGTCACAATTAGCCTCCTGAAGCTTGTCTGTGTTGCTGGGACTGTCACTTGTGTTACCTGCTGAGTTTATTAATTTCTTTATTAACCCCCCCAGCAGTAGTTAACATGAGAGGTTTAAGAAGACCAAGGGAAAAGCTATCAAGAGTGGCTTTGTCTGTAATGACTTCTATTTCTGAAAAAATGTGACAGTTCAACACCTTCAAATGGGATCTGGGACAAACTGCTTTGTTTTCCAATTCTGTCACCCATAGTCAAGGCTGGATTGACTGTGTCAGTGCAGACCTAATCATTTCACTAGGCAAGAAAGCCTTCTGCTGTCCTGGTCAAAGAAAATCCTGAAAAACCCTATTCAGGAATTTTTACTACCTTCTGAAGGCAATTTATAGACAACAGTTCTGAGGTGTGAGCTGCCTATGCTTATTAGTACTGTTAGAAGTACTATGCTTAGAAGTACTGTTGTTACCGACTTTGATTACCAAGTAAGCTCGTTCACTTCTGGGATCAGAAGGTGTCACAAATCCTTCAGGAGCATGATTGGGAGTAGGTGTTGATAGCCATTACTCACCATCAGAGGTGCCTCTCTGCATTTCTGGGATGGGCCCATCACCTCCCTACTTCCAGAAGGCCACACACTGTGACTTTCCCACTTCTACTCCAGCACTTTCTGGAAAGGCTGACTTACTGCGGAGGGGGCGATAGCTGCTCTCACACTCGGGGTCGTTCACCCTTGGCTGCCCTGGGTCAAAGGGCTCCAACAACAGGCAAGGGAGGCTGTACTGCTGAAACTGAAAGCTGGGTATCTCTTTTTAAAGAAATGCAGACTGCATTGCTCCCAGAAGGTCCCAGAAGTTAAATGCTGAAATCTAAATAACTGGGAGGCAGTGGTTTTTATATTCTGAGCTGCTGCTAGTACACACATCTGGTGCACTGAAGGCATGGCCATGCTGCAAGCAAAGCCCACTGGAAGCAGCTTGTCTTTACTGCAGCACAGTGCATCTGTAACACATCTGTAAGAAGATCAGGAGACTTCTCCAGCACGGAGTTCAAAGCTTTGCTAGTTTGTACACATGCATGGGCAACAGATTTCATCACCTGTTGACTGATCATCATCACATGAATGAATAGGGAGAGCTAGATGGCAGCTGTTGGACATTCATCCTGCTTGTGAATATCAGAGCTTGTAGCAAGAAGTCTATCCTCTGGTTAAAAAAAAAAAAAAAAAAAGTCAGGAACAAGGAATAAAGTGTGTGAACATTCAGATAGTGTTGAAACCAAGAACCAGAAGATGGTTAAAAATTATCTCTTCTCCAGCTTTCTGCATTATTCCCAAATATCAGGGTGTGAACAATAACCTTTGGAGACTAGTATTCCTGTCAACATTTTCATTCAGTATAGCCCTGGGACCTGTAAGGGCCTGTGTGGGACAATGTTGCATCACTGGTATCAGCACATCTGGTTAACAGCAAACTGACCTGCTCAACAGAAATGAACTCATGTAGACCATGGTTCTCCATTTCCTGTCTTATGATGAAAAATGCATCAGTTGCTTTATACATAGCTACAGATCCAACTCTGCTGCTGCATTTATTCTGAGCCCATTCCCCAGGAGATCTCTAAAACACAATTATCTCCAGCTCCACTTAATCACACAATCTGTCCCAAGGTCTTTTCTTGTTTTCTTGGTCCCCCTCTTGCCAAGGGCTCTCACAAGGACTCTGCTCTCTCTGCTTTGATCCTTTATCAACACTTGTCAGTGTGCCTTGTCAGTCACCTTGCTCTGGGACAGCTTAATGGCAGCTCTTGCTGTTGTGGTACATTGGCTTGCAAAGCAGATAGTGAGGTGGTCTAATTGTGTTTAACCTGCCCCAAAGCAGGACATACATCTTCCCAAGCCTTTCCTTTGCCATCTTCCCATGTCTGTTTTCATCTGTGTCATGACACCCATGCAGGTGTCAGTGTGCTTACCCAAACCACATTGTTTACCCTTCTCTCACAAGTGAGCACCCAGGACTGAGCACACAGCCCAGCAAGCAGTCCATTCAGGTAGGATATTTCAGGCTGTTGAAGAGATCTGAGCAGTGAAGCAATGGAGAATGTTGTGATATTTTGGGTTTCAGCTTTGCTAGAAACAAGCAGGTGGCTTCTAGTAAGCTGGAGGAAAAGGAGGCGCAATAGAGAGTCTGGAAAATACAGGCTTAGAAGATGTGATGGCATTGAAGGACTACTAAAATTAAACTCTGCTGTCTAGGTTTCAACTCTGTCCAGTTTGGGTTCAGCTTACACTGAAACCTAGGCTCTAATTTATACCCCCGCAAAAGGTCTATGTCTAACTTTCTCTTTTTCTGAAGGTTGAAGTAAAATGCATGAGGGCAGCAGCCATAGGTAAGGCAGTACAAAAATGGATGAAAGACAAGCTGTTAGCTGTAGCTTAATCCATAATTATTTACTGCAGAATCTCTTACACCCATGTTAGTGTCCTGTATCTATTTCTGGCGACAGGCTGCTAGACGTTGGTTAAGCAGGTGGTTTGCCGATGACTCCCACATTATATATTGATCTGTTCTGGCTCCCTGTTCCTGGCTGGTAACTTTATCAAGGCAGAACTGCCTATGTAGTTTATGCTGTGACAGTGCCCAGAAGTACTGGGCTCCTGAATGAAACACATAAAATCCTCTAGGTACAAAACCACTAAAAGCCCCAGGCTAAAGTACCCATTTATTAAACTTCCTCTCCCCTCTCTTGTCCCATGACATGCCAACACTGGACAAAACCTAGCAAAAAGCTGTGATCATTCATTCTTCTTCCTGCAAGCTGCTAAAGCTGCTTCTCATTCCCCCACCAAACTCTCTGCCTGGGGGGCAGTGTCTCCTAGGAAGGGCCACCTGATTAGACATTGTGACCCCTATATAATACTATTGAGTATTCTTTGTCCCCTTTGCTGTCTGATCCTTTGCTCCATGAACCAGCCTAGACTGATCTCCTCCTTTATCAGTACCAGCATCAACTGCTTCTTGATGACAATTTGCCCCAGCTTTGGATATGAAAGGTAGTATACACTTTCTTTTCTTATACTGCCTCTTTCCCAGCTTGTGCAAGCTAACGCATGAACCAGGGGGAGCTTGACTGTGCCTCATGTTTTGTGCTGTATCTTTGTGGGGCTTAGGCATTTGGGATAACATATCTCTTCATCATTTTCTCATCCAAATCCACTAATACTTCATATTTTGGATCTGTTTAATCCAAAGCTGTACCTTCTTCATTGGATAGCACTGACAGTACTCCCATATTTTCATAAAGTGACAGAACTGGGCCTTTGATATTTGTTATCTGACTTACCCAGCTGTATTGTCCCGACAGCAAAAAAAAATATGTAGGACAGCCCAAGGACACCAAGTTAGCATTTTGGTTTCCACAGTCAAATTTTCTGCCCATATGTGTAAAGAACTGATGCTGCAAATTTGTGGATTAGGTGAAAGGTGCGAATTGGTTCCTAGCTAGACGTAGCTCAGTCAGAGATATTTCCCTCTTCACACCTTCAATAAACATTCAGATAAAGATTGTAAATGGACTTCATAGGAGGCAGAAAGTGAGAATGACCTTGGGGAAGGATAGACTTCCCATATGGGATGATAAGAATAGTTTGAATCCCCATACTATTTTTTTCCATTGAGTTTGGTTATAAACTTTCTCTTTCAGAGAAGAGTTCTTTCTGCCTTTTTTTGTGCATACTTTTTGCCCAGTCATACCATTTCCTTCCAGTAGCTGATTTTACATGTCACCTTTTGCCTGGCAGCAAAATGTCTGAGAATGGTTTGAAAATCATGGAGGACAATATTACAGCAGAGAAATAAAAATGCCTTATTCCAAGCTCAGTTCTGCATAGTATCAGTAAGATGCAGTTACTTATGCTGTCTGAATCAAAAACATTTATTGCCATTACAAAAAAATATTTAAAGAGTTTCAAATGCGAACTTGTAGCATGATGCACTCATTGGTGCTCACAGATTTATTAGACATGTGATAAGTAACTTGAGAATAAGAAAATAGCTGTAATCAACTGAAGATGCATTTAACTTTGAAAGATGTGGAACCAAAAGTAAGTATTTATTAGTTGTAACACTAAGTAAGCATGTGCCCTGTTTCCTGCTGGAAAGTGTGACCTGTCTTGAACTTTGTAGTCACTGTTCAGAAGCAGTTTCCATCAACTCATGCAGACAGCTAGGAAATAAGTTTCCTATTCTGTTGAAATGAGGTAAAATCTTTTACCAGGATCTGTTTAAATGTGTTTATAAATGTTCTAAACATTTCAGCATCTCCTTGTATTCTTTCTTCAGGTGGTCTGCAAATTGTTCCTGACATGTTTAATTTATTCCTGAAAGACTGGTCTACTCAGAAAACGCAAGATCTGGTTCTTCTCCTGCTTTCCTGTCTTTCAAAGCATGAGATCCTACTGATGAAAGGAAATGACACCTGCTTTAAATGGCACCAGTTAAAAGCTTCAATTATTAATGCTATCTTAGCCTTAATAGCATCTATACATCCATTCTTAGGATTAGGACCAAAGTGAAAAAGAAGTCATTCATGGAACACATTGGTCTCTTGGAGTTTCAGGAAGCTTTGTTGACTAAGTGATAGATGGGGAATCTGAAAACCTGAGTTCCTGAGTTTCTGCTGTTGATACTACTATGAATTGATTGCCACAGATCACTTGATCTTTATGTGTCTTGGTTTGCAATACCTTAAATGCTTTTGCTCTCAGGGAGATGTAACCTTTTAGAAGTTGCACAATTCTTTGAGACCATTGCATAGACGGTACTGCATGAAAGCTCAACATGACATACAGCAAGTCTGACTTCAGACTTCTTGTTGCTTTTCTGGATGACTGATTTTAATTGCAGTGGGTTAAAAAGCTGTAAACATGCAATTGTGGCACACTGAACAAAGGTTTTCATTCCTGGGTTCCCATGCAGGTGTGTGGCTGTGACCTGACCAATACTGTCTCTGCTGATCCTTCCCTAGTTTCTCCCTTGCAATCGATTCCAGCAGTGATGAATTCACCTCTTGAAATTAATAATGTCAAGTTTGTCAATATTTTAAAAGCTAAACCTAATTTTGTTCTCTTGAGCCTTGCCTTTGGCTTATGAAAGCAGAAGCTTTAAACTCTATTATTTGAGAAGTCTACTGGGATGCTTTGGTGTGGCAGGTGCTATATATAAGTTTAGCGCTGCATCACTATTGAAGTCCATTAAGAAAGATCTTTCTGGAGCTGTCAGCACTGTGCAGATTAAAACCAGAAAAATAAAGGCACTCAATAAATGCTGCTATAATGGTTCAGATAGCTGCAGAGAGAGGACTTATCTTTGGCTTGTGATCAGTTTACTTCTGGGTTCAATGTAAAGGTTTTTTGGCTTCCTGTATAAGCTCTGAGAAAAAAAAAAATCAATGTGGAGAAGCTTGGATGAGTGCCAGAAGAAATACTGTACTGAATCCAGAATATAGAAATCCTTCACAATTTCTATATTTTGCTCCATGCTGGAGCCTTTATAGCCTATCAAAAACTAAGCTTTACTATCATGACTCCAGTACCACTGCAGGGTTGTACAGAATGTGAACAAATTGTCAGATTTTATCTGGTCATTTAAAAACATGCATCAACCCCCACACAAAGATACTGTTAAAAAGGCAAGGTTGGTCAAAGGTGAGAGGAAGAAGCATCAATCACCAGCAAAAAGGCTGGAAACAAAGCACAGGAGTAAGCATTCTGTTTTAAAGTTGGTGAAGATTGGCAGCAAAACACCTCCTTAATCCCTGCCATGGCTACTATTTAACTGTTTGGAGCAATGGCAGAGGCATCCTGCAGGAGCAGGCGTAGGACAGTGCCTCTGGAAGTGGTGGTGGAGAGCACCCAGGCACTTGCAGGGTTTTCCTGGAACTGTAATGCCTCAGGAAAGGAACTGTGAGAATGCAGTGGATTCTCCTGCTCAAGGAATACTGGGGTGCTCAAATTTGTAGATAATGCCAGTCTACTCGGAGTATTGGCCAAACCAGCCTGCAATCATGGTAATGCCTTTGATTGGATCAATGGCACAATCCTTTTTCCCTGCTCTGGGTATCTGTTTGGTAAAGATACTGAATAAGGCTCTCAGATACAAGAGGAAGAAATTGCAAAGCAATCTGAATGTGGTGTTTGATTGGGGAACATCTGGAAATACTGGAAGTTGTACATCAGAGAAGTTGCACATCCTGACTGGGATGTGAAAAATGTGGGTAGTAGAAAGAAGGAGAAATAGGGAGAAATAGTATTCGTGATCCCAGCATACAAAGACAAGGGAACATTCAATGGACATATAAGGCAGCAAATATAAAACTGTTAAAATGAAATACATTTTATACAATGCCTAATTAGCTCATTCCCATAAGATAGCATTAAGCCTAAGAGATTAGTAGGATTTAAATAAAGGGATTAGACATTTATATGGATAATGTAATTGGGGATGTTCTTATTAAATAGAATACAAATTTTCTGTTGTTATGGAAGCCCTCTTGCTTCAGGGTCTAGGCTAGTTGCTAACTGATAAGAATTAAAAAGAAACTTCCACTTTTGGCAAGTCATTCCCTACTTGTCTTCTGCTAGGTTCCTTGTACTTAATCTGAATTGTTTCCACAGGCCCTATCACAGAAAGATTATTAAACTATATGGTCCATTTGTTTGGTATAGCATGGCAATTCTGTCTCTTCATAATCAAATGTATCGCTGAAGGATCACAAAAATCTCAGTGGTCTGAAACAAAATTCCCTTTTTTTTTCTGCTAGTTCCATAAGAGGATTGACCTTGAGTGCCCACCTATTAGACAACACCAAATCAGCATGAACAAATTTCACTTACCTTTCCTAACAATAATATTTTCCAACTCTTATTCAGGACTTACACAAGCTCAGTTAGAGAGATGGCAGGACCCCAAAGATCCTTTAATCTTCACTGAGTGGATTGTCAAGCATTGGAACAGGCTGCCCAAGGAAGTGATGGAGTCATCATCCCTACACTTATTTGAAAGATGTGTAGATGTGTGTCTTGGTTTGGGAAGACAGGTGTCTGCTAAGGAAGGCCAGAGCCTCCCCTGGAATAGAGAATGTAAACCCCCTCCCTCCGAATTGCTATCAAATTTAAATCAAGGGACTCTCAGGCAAGAAATATGGGAGCAGGGATAACAGTCCTTTACTAGGGAAGCAAAAAAAAAATACAAAAAAAAAAACCAAACAAATGCAGTAGATTAAAACAACACAGACATAGTCAGAACTCAACCTGACACCCAGTTGGTCAGGGTGTAGTCTCAGTCCAATTGGAATTGTGGCTGCAGTCTTCCTGGACTCAGTCCTCAGATGTGGTTCTGTTGGAGCAGGAAATCCTGTAGAAGGAAAGGTGAGGATCTTCCTCTGCTGATCCAGATGAAAAGGGGTAATTCTCTTTCTGAGCAAAACCCAGCAAGAGCTGTCCTGTCTCTCCAGATTCCCAGCTATATCTGTGTAGGAATGCTTGGCTCCTCCCTCTGGGCAGAGCATCTCACAATGGGATGTTAAAGTTCTTATCAGTCATGCATTGACATTCAATAGCCTGTTATCAGCAGATGTCTGCCTGGAGGGAGGAGTGCTTGTGGAAGAGATAAGGAAAACTGCCCACTTAACAGAAGACAACTGCCATACAGATGATAAATAGAATAGTATTGGTTTCACAATCCACGACAATGTGGCACTTAAGGACATGCTTTAGTGTTGGACTTCACAGTGTTGGGTTAATGGTTGGACTTGATAGATGATCTTGAAGGTATGTTCCAACTTGAACAACTCTATGATTCTGTGTCCTCCCACAGATGTGAATGGGAGTGTCTCATGAATGCTGCAGGCTGTCAGAATTTGGAACAAAACCCAATGATAATCAGAAGGAAAAATTGATTCAAAACTCCTCCTTTCAGGCAAGATAAGAAAGTTGCTGCTAGGAGTCTAGACTTCCCATTAAAAAGCATCAGATGGCCTTACCTAACCTGGCTAAAATCCAATTGTCTTGCTTTTTGATTACTGAAACATCCTTCTCTTTGGTCTTGCCAAATGTATTTTCAGTCCGTGCACATCCCTACAAAATACTGCTATAAAGATCATCCTCCTAATCCATCAGTTTGAGGATTTTACACATTCTTTGCTCCTTTCTACTACATTCCTCTTCTTTACTCCATCAAACACAAGCTATTTGTCTTTCCTGTCAAGCCCCTTCCCACACTACCAAAGAGCTTTCCTTTGCTATGACAATGTCGTCTCCCTCTCATCATTCTGTCAGTGTCTATTTCTCACTTGTTAACATTTTTATAGAAACAACTTCTGGGCTTTTTTTTCTTGCTGCTATTAAGAAGAATCTTGGTAAAGAGCAGCAAAATACCCTCATTATCTTTCCAAATCTCTGTTGAAAACACTCCTTTACTGTGTTGCCTAGGAAAAGCTTGCCAGCAGCGATGTGGCCGCTCTCCATCACAGTGACAAACAGGACCCAAACCAAACAACCCACTGCCCTGTGTCCCCAGATGCACCTGCTGCCCTTTACATACATCTGGAAGGTAGGGATGGTCTACTTGTTTCTGTAAAGTGTCTTCACAACAGCTTCCCCGTCATTGACCAGGAATTCTGAGGGCCACTACAGAACAAACACTGATCTTCCTCATTCCTTTTCCATCACTTGAAGAGTTTAGCAGAGTGCTGATGCTTTTGTGCCAGTGAAACACCCAAGTTAGGAAGTGCTTTCTGCAGGAGCTATGTGTGTGTAGTCATCATGCTCTCCAGCCAAGGTCTCTTCTGAAGGCACATGCAATTAAAAGTGGGCTCCAGAGAAGAAGTGTTCAGCTTAGCTCAAGGCTTGGCATTGTTGCTTTTCCCTCATTGGATAACAACTCCTGCAAATCCTCCAGTTCAAGAGGGTGTCTTTTGTGTACTAAATGCTGCCATTATTTATAAAGCACTCTTGCTGAATGTGCCTAAAGTCAGTCCTGCAGGACAATTCCAATCAAATTGTGTTCAATTTATTCCAGCTGAATAACTCTGAATTGTAAATAAAATTAAATTTATGGTGTTGTAGTTTGTATTGTGTTACAAATGTAATAAGCTTGAAGTAATGCTGACTGTAAAATCAGATGAAAACTACAGAGTAAAAATCAACCCCTAGAAAACAGTGCAAAATTTGATATCTGGCTTGCAAGACCAATCAGGGTACAGGTAATCCAGAAGGTATTTTTAATTACATTTGTTCATACTGTTTCTCTGTTTCATTCTAATAAAAGACAAGAAATACTCCCCTATAGTGGTTCTGTTTGGTTTGATAAACATGCAGAACACCCTGTATCTGTTCCCAGCTGACTGGTTTGGGACTTGCAGAGATACTGTTACTAATAATTATCTTACATTTGTAGGACACCTTTAATCCCAAAGCAAATTATAAATTAGAAATGAGGCCCAAAGTGCTTACATGGCACTGTCAAAATATGTGTGTTTTCTTCCACTTATTTGGTGACACTTCAGATTTGGTCCTAGAAATTGTAAATATTGATCTATACATAGCAGAATATCTTATCTATTGAATACCTCCCCAGAAAATTTACTTCCCAGAAGGTCTAGGATTCCTGTCAGTTAGACATTTGGATAACTCCTGGTGCAAACATTACTGAGAATCACTGGGGAAAACCCAGCTTTCACCAAGAGTGCTTCAAAATATGTTGTAGGCATACAAAGCAGGCACAGCTTCAGGATGTGATGTCTTATCTAAAGCATTTGAGACAGGAAAATACATGGAAAGGAGTAGGGTAACTGGGAATAACTGGTTGAATGGCCCTGTTGGAACTCAACCCCTGGCTCAGGGCAGCCCAGGTATTTTGAATGCTGCCATCTCTTCAGCCACAAGCTGCTCTGCTTTGAGCTTCCCAGGGAGTAGTTTGGAACCCATCCAGTCTCTCACATACCCTTCTGCTTATCTCACAGGAGCATCAAGGCTTCATGGTGTGCAGAGCGAGGATTCCACAGACTCAGGGAAAAGATGCAAACCTATCTGGGGCAGCACAAGTGGAAGGAAAAGGAAAGTGGGACTCAGCTGACAGATACCCACTGCTATCCCATCATGAGTTATGCAAACTACACTGGGGAGAGGGGATTGAGCCCCTCAGAGCCATGCTTTTTTTCCACCCCTGTTGGTTCTTTTCCAAAGGCTTTAAAGCACAGTGCAGTAAAGTTGTTCCCACAGCATACAATGCTCCAAACCTTGGAAGATCTAATATGTCTTCACCAGGCTTGGCAATACCCACCTCTATGTATGAAGCAAATTCTCTTTGGTCAAGTAATCCCTATCAGGTTACTAGAGGCAAAGAGACAAGTTCTCAGTAGACAAGAGACTCTTCTGACCTGCTAACAACACAGAGATATTAAGGACATCTGGTTTCCAAGACATTTGTGACCTCAAAATGTTTGGACAGTCTCCTCTGAAAGTCTGACAGATTGTCTATGAATCCCTGTGTTTAAAGTGATACAGAAAATACTAAATCAGTGTCAGTGCTGATAGACTCAAAAAACCTGATGCCTTAATATTCCCTGACTTTAAAAGCTTGCCTAGAAATCTTTCCAACTTCATTTGGACTGGAGTAAAATTCATGAAGCTGCAGTCATACTGTTCTTCTATTTAATTTCTGCTTCATACATTCCTTTCATAACTACTGAGCACAGTTATGTGGCCCCAGGAAAAGAGGGCAAAGTCAGCTCTATTGTAATGGGAAGAACCATGGTAGAAGGCACTGGGATTATGCCAAGGCAATGTTCAGTCCAAAGGATACCAGCCCAAAGTGCTGAATTAAGGTATTCTTAATGTATCATCCAAGAACTATGGAGGTCTTTCAGTAATCTTCTATTTCTAATTAAACAAATGAGCAGTCAGTGGGTTAAATAAATTCTAAAGAGGAAGAAGCTCTAACATTCCCTCTGTTCCTGCTTTCTTTTGTGGCTCTCTCGTATGTGCTGCTCACGTGCTTGCCTCAGTTATTCACAGCCACACACCAAATGCTACCTAATGGCCAGCTTATTCTATTTGTGCTTTTGTATTACCCTCTCCTTACAAACCTGAAACACTTTGAATTCACACAGTGAACTACAGCAAGTCAATGTTCACTTTTGATACACTGGATTTATTTAAAAAGTGGCTTGTGCAAAAATCTTTGGAAGAGATACGGCGTATTAAGTTTTGTGTGGACACATCTATACTTTGTACTTTTCTACCTGGCCTCTTGCTGATATCCCACATGGTATTTCTTCATGCCGAGGTTGTTTCATCTGCTTACCTGTAGGCTCTTGCTGGATCAAGGGCCAAGCTAATGGGATTCAGCTAATGGTGCATGTACCCAAAAGTAGCCTGTGAATACCTACTCGAAATCTCATGCACTATTTCACACCTCCCAGTCTCCTTGCCCAGAAAATGAGGAGTCATCCAGGATTCATAGTTCATCATACTCCCAGGAAAAGCAGGCTGATCAGACATGCTGCAAGTGACTTGGAGATATAGGAGTATATACTAAAATGATGGAGGAGGATGTACTTAGGATATAGCTCATTGCAACAAGGATGGAATAAAACTGGCAAAAATGGGAGAGAAAACTCTGAGTCTGTAAACAAGGTCTCTGTCAATGTTTCACGTACCAAGTTCTTCCCCAAGGCTTTGTGTCTGATATTTGGTGCAGAAGCTTGTGTGCTGTGACCTGTGCTGGTGGAAGACAGGAGTCTTGTCCTAACTTAGTCAGGGCTACAAGAATGTAAAATTCCTGTAAACCTAGAACCTTTTCCCTGTGGAAAAACAAACAAACAAACAAAAACCCTGGTCAGACCCAGACAAGGATGATCCTTAAATAACAGCATAAACTTGCTGTATAGCTACAGTAAAAGAGTGCTCAAGATGGTGGTGGTAGACTACATATTCAGGTGTATCTTGGGGTTATAGAGGGAGGGATGAGGGAAGGCACACAAACATGTTCTGTGAGCCCTGCAATTGATGTCATTTTAGGCCAAAAGAATTAGGCAGTTTCTTCAACCTGTTTGAGTTGTGGATTCTAAGTCTGCTGAATGCAGCATCCATGCCAAGGAAGTTTTGTTTGGTGATGACCATTCCTCTAAAATTTGCATAGTAATCACACACTGTCATTTACTTACCATCCCCATTCTCCCAACCTTTTGCATTTTCATACTTTTCAGGCCATTCACTGTGGTACATGCCTGCACCTCAATCAAACTAATGACAGTGCAGCACTTTCAGATGGATAAATACTTAATAGGGTCATCCAAGTTTACTGCAGCCAGGGAGAGCTTGGGCAATAAACAAGGCCCTTTGCTATTTGATGGACACTGTCAGCTTTCAGCTCCCATGGCATTTTATGAGGTATATTTCCCAAAACAAGATGTGTGGAAATGGAAGGAGATTAAATACCCCTGGGCTGGTCACTGTCACAGTCACACTCTTGGCATCGTCAGAGTTTAGGTCTAGTAAGGTTATTGCAGGAGTCGACTTGGCATTGTGCTTTGAAGGTGTCCCCTGGTGGAATGAGGGAGAACAGCGAGCAAGGCGGTGCTGCACCTCCTCACCAAGAGGGCAAGACAAAGCAGGTCCACAAGGGTTGTTGGTGAAGTCATGACCTGTAAGACAACTCTTTGGTTACACAAAGTGATCACATCTCCCCTGTCTGTGCTCTGCTTTCAAATAGCTCCCTTCTCTACCCTTCAGGGCCTTATTTAATGAAACACTTTTGAAATTGAAGCACTGTGGTTGCAACACTCTTTTTGCTTTTCCAGTACCAAAATATCATGTGTGTTTTGAAAAGCAACTGTTTAGAAGACAACAGTCACTCTAGCAGTAGTACATTTACACCATTTTCACTGTGTACCTTAGAATACATAAAAACAGGGCAAAAAGTACCTGTTGGAAATAGCAAACTTTCATGCATTTAGTTTTTTATTTCTTCCAGTATTCTGGCAGTGGTTATTGGTACTAAGTCTGTATGAGTATTAGGTCTGTTTCATTTTGATACATCGTGGAGCAAGCTGTAAACGTGGATGTGGTTTAGCAGTGGGTTTGGCAGTGCTAGGTTAACAGTTGGACCCTTGAAGGTCTTTTCCAAGCTCAGAAATGCTATAATTATATGATTCATGGCAGGATGAACTTCTCCAGCATAAGAACAATGTGTCTTGACATACAGGCAGGGCTGACTTCATTCTCTCCCCATACCTACTCTTTCAGCTCCTTAGTGCATGGATTTCTCCTGCCCAACCTCTCAACACCTCTCAATCCCACCACCTTTCCAACTTTTTAGGGTTCCTCAGCAAAATGGAAGCAGTGTGGGATACATTTTATTGTTGCTACATCTTCCCCACCTGGGAAGAGAGACTTGGGAATGGCGTTCCAAAATCCTCATTTTGGAAACATTGTCATGGCCGTGATCAAGATCCCAGCTGCCACAGTAATGGCTTAATCTGTTTGTCAGCCTGTCCTGCTGCCACATCAGTCTCCAAGAAAGGGGAGAGCATCAATTGCAGTGTACCAAACTGACCTCCTAAGGAAGAAAGAAAAGGGAAGAGGTCAAGTGTTTCACATCATCTTGATGGTATTGCGGAGGATGAGCAAAAGAAAAAAATGAGGAGAAGAAGGGAGCTCTCTGAGCAGAAATACAACACAGCTTTTTACTTGAAGGGGGTGTAGGAGGGAGAGAGAAATGAACAACAGTAAATGAAAATCAAAGAGAAAGAACAGCCCTACAAAAGGGGCTCCTGGTTTGGAGATGGAGCAGAGTGCTGGTGGAGGATGTGCTTGTGGCTCATTCCTGTGCACTCTGTCAACCTCAGCCAGCCGTGCTCTGGAAAGCAGAGGGACAAGTGATTATTATGGGCAGCAGTACACAACACAAAGCCAAACACAAGCCAGAAGCTTGTTCCTTCCTTCTGCAAAAGCTGGGGCAACAAAACCAGCAGGCCCCTCACTTGTAGTCAGGCAAGGACATCAGACAGAATGGCCCTCACTTGTAGTCAGGCAAGGACATCAGACAGAATGGCCACATCTGCACCCAGCTGGGAGCATTGCAGCCTTCCTGCATGCACCCAGCATCTTTTCCACTGTTTTACAGCATGGATTTTATTGACAGTATTTCATAGATTGTTCTGTGGATGAGTCTGTACCTTGCCTGATAGAAAATTCTGCCTGGATTTTTCTGATGGGAGGTTTTACTACTTGCATTATTTGATTTCCAGCAAAGGCTATTTTTGAAAAAATTGTTACAGTTTCATAAATTTATATGCTCTCTCATAAACATCATAAAATGCCTTTTTGACAAATCTAATAAACATAACAAAATGGCCTTTCAATAAAATCGCTGAAATCTTGCCAAGCTGCATAATAAACTTGCATTTTAGCATGGTTAGCATCTGGGCTTAAAAAAGAAGTGTAAAACCACCCACACCTTTGAGCTATGACTTTCTGAAATTTGCTGATCTTGCCATGTCCAAAAACCCTGTGCTTCACCTTTCTACCAGCCAGTGAGGCTTAGAACTAGGTTAAGCTATGGGGCAAAAAAATGCAGTGGGTTTACACTTCACAGGAGCAGATATTGCTCAGTAGCCTCCAGCTTTGTCATGCCTTTGTCAGCCTTTAAAATATGTATTTCATTTGCATTCCACGTTAACTCTTCACAGAATGGAGTGGTTCTTGTAGAAGTGCCCCAGAAAAAATGTTTCATGAGCTGAGGGGAAGCTGATGGATAGATTTCCTTAGAACAGGAAAAAGCTACAACACCCTTGTTGTCAAAATGTTGTTGGGAGCAAGAAGAGCGTGTGTGTGACTCTGTGTGTGTGACTGCGTGCATGTGTGTGTGTGTGTATGTCCCCAAACTCAATAGTTACCAGCTGGTGGTAGCTAGGAGTGGTGAACTTGCAGTGTAATGATGTAGTTATATTCATGGTGACAAGCAGAAAAGGAAAAAAATCTCTGGCATACATGTCCAGAATTGCAGAGCTCCTGTTTCTCAAGACCTGCTACAACCTCGTGGTGCTGTGGAGACACACTCTCAGCCATGAATTTCCTTAGATGCACTGCTCATATGGACACCTCTCCTGAGATTCTGTGGATGCATGCCTTCCTTTGTGCCTTTGCCTCTCCATTGGGGAGGGAATGCAAGACACCCATACTTACTTCAGTTTCTGCTGCCTGCTTGTGAGTCAGGCATCCTGTTTTCTCTGTTTGCTATCATCCCATTCTACCCCTTATTCAAGAATTGCAGGAAGGTGATAAAAAGATAGGAAACTGGGGAGAGAGGAACATGGCTGGATAAAGAAGGCAGTAGAAACACAGTCCAGAGGGACATGGGCAGTGCTCGGGTGAATGCTACCACTTTCACTCACTTGATTCATGTATGAACTTTATGACCTTATTCTTAAGCTGGAGTAGCTTTGGCAAATTCCAGAATTTCTTAGGGAAACAGAGGACTATAACTCTGACACTGCTAAAGAGACAGGCTCCCATGGAGGACGAAGGGTGCTCTCTTAATTTTTCTGTGCAATGCAAGCACTTGTCTGGGCCCTATTTCCCCTGCAGATGTTCTGTCCACCATAACGTAGTTGAGAGAGGTTTGGCAGTGGCACCCCAGAGCCAAGGAATGCTGTTAGTAGCACTGAGCTCTTCATTGCAAGGAAATTTCCATTTCCTTCCACTAGCCTGATGAACTTGGTGTAGCATATCAATGGTAAGACAAGTGTCACCACTGAGCTTGCTGAGCTGTGCTCTCTCCTAATGAAACCAGTGAGTCCCCTCTAACTTGTGTCTTCCCTAAGTATTATCTTCTGGGTGTCAGTTGCCTTCCACAAACACTTGCAGAACGAGCATGGAAATAATTTGAAGTTATGTCTTGCTCTGACAGATGAACTGCCAAGTGTGAAATGCCTCTCCACTGGTGGTGTTTATTAAGATCCTTCTGGAAATGACATGCATCTTCCAATGGGCTCTAGGTTGGCAGCTGATAACTGAACATAAATGTGAACTCCTGCTTGCAGAGCTAAAGATAAACAGCAGGAAACAGCAAAATACATCTCAGTCCCACACATAAAGTGACATTCTTCAGCATTCTTTTCTGCTTTCTCCAATTTAATGGAACGTATTTAATTACTTTTGATTGCAAGTGAGAATTAAATAAGACAAATGTGCTTAGAAATCTTTTCTTCATTGCATAGCTATATGAGCTTTGTGATGTCACTAGTATCAAAATAAAACATTTACATTCTTCTCTTTATTGGTTAAGGTTCATCTGTGGTTATAAATTCACAGAATTCAATTAGATCACACCAGATAGCAATTTGATTCTATTTGTTTAGGTTCTGAGGTAAAAAAATTTACTGATGGCTCTAATTCCCTTATTCTAGAGTTAGTTATCAAATTCCCTTAAATTATATTCTGCCTTCAGTGTCATGAGAGCTGTTACCAAAAGAGGAGGTAAAGGAGTGATTTTCCTCTCTGTGTTCGATATTCATGGCATTACCTGAGAATGCATCATGACAAAAGTGCTCAGCTTTTGCTTGGCCCCCATCTGACCTAGATTCTCTCTTAAGACTGCTAAGTCTCTACATATGCTTCATCTAATTTTGTATTTGATGGGTCAGGTCATGTATCTATTGTTTTGGGTTTTACAACCCACCTAATGCCTTGCTGTATAGTGCAGTGAGATTTTGCTGATTTTCACCTGCAAAGTGTGGCTCTTCTCTGTCAGCCTTTCACATTCATTCACAGCTTCAGTTGCACATGGGGGTTTGCTGGGTGGTCAGTGGGTGATGTGGCCTTCCAGAGCTTCAGGCTGAGCTGTGTAGGCTCCAGGAAAGGACTTTGCTGCAGTGGGAAGCAGAACAGGCAACAAGTGCTGTTTATGAAAATACCTTTAATTAATATGCTCATGTGCAACCAAGGAGAGTCAAAGCATTCCACCAAAGCCTGCAAACAGGTTCTCTCACTGGTTCCTTTGGGATGAAAGGTATTACAGAAATGTAAGATGTTATTGCAGTGGTACCATCAATATGGCTTGGTGTGGGAAGGCATTGTTTAGTATGACAATACAGGTTTGCTTAACCTGGTCAAGTCATGACTGTTCTGGAGATTTTATGGGGAGTCTAGGGAGGTGATGAGAAGTGCTGGCTCTAGTCATCTGTGGTTTCCTCTCTCCAAATGAAATGGACACAAGATATATGATTTTATCAATATAAGTCTGCAGTATCACAACTAAGTAAGCTAAAATAGTCTATACTACTGCAAAACTGCTGAAATTCCAATGAATTCCATGGATTCATTTCAGATTTAATGTCACTAGGAAAATAATCTGTCCTAATTGTTATTCACTGACTCATAGGGTCAAAAGTCCACTTTGTCCATGGGAATCTGCATTTCCAGGTACAGTTGAGCTACTAAGCCAGCTGTACAGATGTTAACACTGCAGTGGTGTAACTGTGAAAGATGAGCATTATGAAGCTAGAGCACTCAAGAACACTGCTTCTGGAAGATGTCATTATAACATATTGCATCCCTTAGACAATTATGTCTCTTTTGACCTAGATCTTAGGCATCCAGGAAAACACTTCTGCAGAGTTCAGCTTGGATTTGCTTTCCCCCACAGCCAGTCTTTAATTGAGCAAAGTTTCCTGAGCTCATTTCAATGAATATTGAGTGGATATGTCAGAGAGTTTGTTTCTGAGCCCTCAGAGATCTCATTTGCTCTGGCATCTCTAGTCTCCATCAATTTTACTTTGTCTAGGCTGGAACATGTTTGTACCCATCCTTTCACCTGTTTGCACATACATAGAGGGTAATGGCTGAAGAATAAACAAAATTCCAGGAGAAACATTTCATATTCTGTTTATGCATTTCCTTTTTACATGCCCATTATTTAATTATCATTCAGCTCTTTCTCCAGAAGGAGCTTGAGTAAGGACTGATTTAAAACTGAGCTAGAATCTCAGAAAATTGGGCAGCATTAAATGCTTTTTATTTTCTTTTACATATAACATTGCTGTATAGTGCTGGCACCAAGGAAAACTAAAGTGAGAAACTGAATAGAGAGATTGGAGAAATGTGGCAGTCAGGTTCTTCAGTACCTTCCAACACTATTATGGACCCCAGCCAAATCCCAGAAAAGCATCTCCTTTATTAGTTTCTAGGTATCTGTCATTTTCTGCTATTTGTGTTACTGCTGATTGTTATCTTCAAGTTCTTTTCAGGCAAAAATGAAGAGGGGAAAGGAGAATAATAGAACAGGAAGGCAGAAGTGGCCTCAGTGTCTCTTTCAGCATCTTCAAACCTATGCCTAGAATAGCCGGCCTTTCCAGACTTTTCTCCCAGGCTGCACATTTTCTACACTTCTTCATGCCCATATGTCCAAGGGAAGTGTTTCACATAAGAAAGGAGTTTCTCAAAATGAACAAGGGAGCCCCAGGAGGTTTTTTAATTCAAACACCCAAAAGTGTAACAGTGCCCTAAAAGAATGAAATGAACTTTGGAACTTTCTGAACACTCTTGCTTTCTCACCAGGTGCCCTAGACTGGGAGAGACTCTTTCTTCCATGTATCCTTTTTCCTTCCATGTGAAGAAGAAACCAACATCACCTGCCTGCAAAACTCTCAGATCACAAACTAGGTGGATCTGTGCATTTTCATCCTGCAATAGCTTGCTGCTTTGTTGTTTCTTTAGCCCTTGCTCATAGGGTGATGTCAAAAATGTCATTCCTTATGAAGGAGGAAAGGACAATGTCAGTGTGTGATGTGTAGGGACTGTGACAGGGAGAGAGGCCATAGATATAGGTCTAATGTCACTAATAATACATGAGGCAGCATAATGGGAAGTCTCTGGAGAGGAAGGTAGCACTTAAGAGATTCTGGACATGTGGAATTCAGTCCTCCTTTGGGGGTTAATTATACCACTTGGCCCAATATATCCTGGTGTTTCACCTTCTTTCGTATATTAGATTTCAAACATTTAACCTTGCAATGACAGAGCTGCTGTGTCTGTTCTTACATGGTCCCACTTAATAAATTTAGACTTGGGTGGGTCAGCTTGAAGTCTCTGCCTCTGAATCTTGCAGAGATGCTGGGTTTATTGCCAAAGGAACCTTCCCAGCTAAGGCAGAGACTGAAGAATATCAGTAGTCACCCTGATAGTACAAATTTTAAACTATTCTGGTTCTTGATTCAATATTACTTAAAGTTCTCATTCTCTCAGCCCTCAATGACTTAATTGGGAGTGCAGACTGAGCACTGCACCTGAGATACACAGCACCCTACATGTCAGGTAACAATTAGACATTTGGGGATACTGCCAGTGTAAAAGAGAAGAAATTCCAGTAGGCCCCATGCCAGCCAGACACCCTTCCTACCCATCACACAGGGAAAGCTGCTGGAGGGAACACAAAGATGGTGGAACAGTAAATTTTGTGTCCTCTTCTTGAGAGGAGACTCCAAGAGCCCAAGCACTCATTGTCTAAGTGCTGTACAAATACTGGTAACTAATTTGTATTCTATTGTGTTCTGATAAAGAAAACAAATAATTTTGTCTATGCACTGAGGCTTTTTCCCTACCTGGTTATATTAAATGAAAGTTTGGGTCAAGATAATTCAATGTTCTTTAAATTAGAGTGAAAATATGGATGTCACATTTGTGACTGAATTGGCATGTGAAATTTGTAATTATGTTTATGTCAGTAGGATTATATTAAAGTACAGGGTTTATTTTTACACGACTTCAGGTATCTCACAGGGTAGGCCTTTGGTAGAGAATTGTCAAGACAGTCAGAGAGATGATCATGGGATCTTTTGCTGCAATGACAGTCAGACAACCAATATGATCCATGATCTCCTGGTACCTCCTTGAGCCAGCTGATACTAAACATCAATGCTCCACTGCAGTGTTGGTGCTTTTCTGGTTACCACTTTTTCCCTTTTCAGTACTCTTGCTTCCCAGCACTATTTCTAGTGCACTATGCACACCCCCAGCAGGGTTCAGCCTTGACCCTAAGCTCCTTTGAGAGCTTCCTGGCATTTTTCCTGGAATACTATGGAAGTCTGGGCATGAAAAACACCTATTCCAAAGAGCTGAAAAGCCAGAGGGCAGTGTTCCTCCTTTCTCTTGCTACACCAAACTCGGCTCCACCAGGCTCAACTTTGCTTCAGGTCTTTCATTTTGTTCAGTGAGAATCAAGCTTCAGCAATTGTATTCCATTGAAATCAATGACAGGCACTCAAAGGCAGCTCTAACATTTGGCATCTGAGCAGGAACTCCCCGATTTACATGGGGAAAGCACTGGGCAGCATCCAGCTTAGAGCTCTGCTTGCTGCACAACAAACAAACCCGGGCTTATTTAGCTTTCAGTAGCCTTGGAGGCAGGCGCTTATCGCCAGATGCAGCTCCCGTTGCGATGCACTAGCCTTGGAGAAGGCTCTCAACAAATCATGAGGTTCTTGTTTGCAAGACTTCTGCTGCTGCCTTTATATCTCTGTGCTGTGTTCAGAGATACTGCATGGGAGGAATAACAACAGCTCCAGTGGCATTTGCTGGGTCTCCCTGATGGCTGAGCGGGGAAGCTGGTGCTCCCAGTGGGCTGACCTGTGTTTCTCTGGGTAAATATCTGAGAAGGTAAGGGCCCAGGGTAATAAAAGAGGAGGGTAGTGGATTTTATTTTGTACCTGGGATGGGCCACGGGCATGAACAACAGGTTTTGCTTTTTATTTAGCAGCCCTCACCTCTGGGGTCACAGTGTCATTCCTTGTTTCTTCACATGGCTCCCACACTGGTTAGGAGGTCACTCCCTCAATCCTACTAGTAGGTGAAAATGGCAAAGATTAAATTTCACATGCCTTGTGTTCAGCACTATGGGTGCTTCCTCTGGAGCAGAGCAACTGTCACATGCTGATACTGCTCATTGAAAGCTCTTTACAGAGCTGATCCTTGCAATAACCTGGGCTTGCTTCCTTCAAGCTTAATTTGACCATGGTCAGCACCAGACACAGCTCAGCTTTTACAGTCAGTCTTTGTCAGAGAGGGCTCTGGCATGAGGAACTCACCCCACCATTCACTCCTCTGCTAAATCTATCTAAACCACATTTTCTACACTGTGCTTTGAAACAAAACCATTGTAACCACATATTTATTCCCTTCTGACATCTCCATGGCTTTGCCTCTCAGGAACTCAGCATGCTTTATTTGAATTATAAGATGTTTTCAATAGTGTGTTTGTATTGTGCTTTGAAACATTTCTATTGTTGTTCTGCAGTGCCCCAAGTGTTCTGGCTGCAAAGTGCTGTAAGTACAACTGGATTATTATTTGCTTAAGTAAACAACAGAAAATAGGTTTAGAATCATATAATCATAGAATCATTTAGATAGGAAAAGAGCTTTAAGATCATTCGGTCTAGCCATTAAGCCAGCACTGCCAAATGCACTACTAAGCCATGTCCCTAAGTGCCACATCTACATGGCTTTTGAATACTTCCAGGGACGGTGACTCCAACTCATCCCAGGAGAGCCTGTTCCAAAGCTTGGTAACCTGTTCAGTGAAGAAATTTTTTCATATCCAATCTGAACCTTCCCTAGTGCAACTTCAGGCCAGTTTCATCCTGTCACTTGTTACCTGGGAGAAGAGACTGACCCCCTCCTTTCTACAACCTCCTGTCAGGAAATTGTAAAAGCAGTGAGGTCATCCCTGAGAATCCTTCTCTCCAGGCTGAACACCCCCAGCTCAAACAGTAAGCCCTGAATGTGTGTACCCACACCCATGCCAGAGCTCACATAAATAATCAGCATGTAAATACACACTGATACCACATATACATAGTCACAAACATGTACTACAAAATTGTATTCATGCACTTGAACATCCAGAAGATGTCAAGGAATCACGCTGCAAAAGATCACCTCTAATTTCTCTGCCTTTGAGGTCTGAGGTAGAGTTTAAATGCAAATCTGAGCTCATTAATTGCATTTCCTGATTTCTATAACAGCCTTTCTTTTTGGGTTTGGTGGTTTTTTGGTTTTTTGTTGTTTTTTTTGATTACTTTCACGCAGCTGCCTCAAACAGTGAAAATATTTCTCATTTCTGGCTTGCATAGCCTATATCCACAACAACAGGCATGTGGAAAATCCTGTTAAACGAAGAGAGTTTTCTGCCCTTGTGAGAAAAGGCTGGGGGAAAATGTTCATTAGCTTGTGGCAGCAATAATTCAGAAGGCAAACCTAATCACATTGGGAGGCACCTTGGGCAGTCTCTCATTTACTTTCTTCCTCCTTTCTGTCTATCCCTGTGAGGCAGGAAAAGCTACTAGCAGCCAAGTTGCAGTGGGCCGTGCATGAGGATGCACAAGGAAAGACACCAAAAGTATATTCCTTCTAGGCTGGACAAACAGGCAGACTTACTGAAGAAAAAGATTCCTTTACTATGCTGGTGGTTGCTCATGTAATTGCAATGATCCTGACACAGAAAAAGACAGGTGCCTGAAGCCTTTGCCTTTCTACAAGCAGATGATGGCAGAAGCTTTTCAGTTCAGTGTGGGGAGTGGAAGAGGACAGAAGAAAGACAGATTTTACTTCAACTTCATTTCTCTGCTCCTGGCCCATGGCTTTTGAGATATTTTTGAGATATTTTTTGAGATATTTTGAGATATTTTGTCAGGTATACCATATTTGGCTTTTTTTCTCTGAAATCCTTAAGTTATTTCTCTCTCCAATTTGACTAGGAATGAAAGCACAGGGTTCAGGTGATCAATAACAAAAGGAGCACAGCTTATCTTAAATTGCCAGGCCTTGTTCTTTGATTTTATTTTCCCTTGTCTTGTTTGTTTTTATATATGACTGTGCCTGCAGAAATCCAGTAGGAAATAAAGATACCTTCCAAAGAGCTTAACATTGTCCTTTACTGAATTTTCTGGGACTCTGGGCAGCAGGATAGGAAAAAATTCTGTTCTATCCCTTTGTTCCAAAGCCTGAGTGATGGACAACAAATACAAAGGTTTCACTACTGTGCACCGACTAAGGGCCTCTTGTTTACCAAATTATTAAAGTTGAACTGAAAGAACTGTTAAGTTTCTTAATTTCTATAAGCAGAAAACAAAGTTGTATTGTTACCATCGCCTCATGAGAACCAGATCATCCCCATCTTTTGGGGCTCTTTGCTAGGCACCTTCAGCATCCTCTTCATTCCTTCACATCTGCTATACTCTGTGTCCTACCTTAGTTGGCTCTATTATTCTTCATTTGCAGGACCCAGCTCTGCTCAGGCATGCTTGGAAGTACAAGTCCAGTTACCTTCCTTTGTTTTTGTATACCCAGCTCCACAGCTGGATTTCCACTGGCAGACCTCTAATCTTCATCCCACATTAGAGAAATTTTCCTCAGTTTCTATTCAACAGTGTGCCCAACCTAGCTGGTTGATCATGGAGCTTGTGCCTCAATGCTTTTTTTTTGTGGCCTTGTTTTAGTCACAGTTGGCCACATAGTGAGACCTCCCAGTGTTCTATTACTCTGTGACACTCCACCTAGGGTCATGAAAAAGGATGAGGACTGGCTCTCAGGGGGAGCTTTTAGTTGCTGAAATGGCTTCAACTTTGGATGTCAGCAGTGATAGACATTAAGTGAATCAGCAATCCAAATTCTTCACCATAAAAGGCATGGCAACAGCATTCTAAATCCAATCAAAATGATAATTGTTTTTCATAATTTATTTTCTTTGCACATTTTTAACTCTCATTATCCTCACTAGAAGTCTCTGTGGAGCCACATCTTTCTTTGCCTTTTAACAATGCCTAAGTCCATGACTATAAGCACCCCTCTCCAAACATCCTTTTGTAGCTCAACACCTGGAGCTGAAGATTCATCAGCAAATAGGTAGTGGAGCTAAAAATGACCCCAAGGAAGATCTGAACTAAATCTTTCAAAGCTCTCAGGTCACAGTGCTTTAATTAGCTAACAGACAGCTAAGCACTCTGGAACCTGCAGCTTGCTGCCCTTGTGGGCTGAGAGCTTTACACTAGCAGAAATTTGGGAGATTTTCATCTCTTATCTCTCTTGCAAACTTTGCCATTGGATTTTGAATGTGATGCTTGGTAATGTTGCAACAGTACAGCATTAAAAAAAAAAAAAAAAGAGAGAGAGAGAGAAAAGAGGGAAAAAAACCCTCTCAGACTCCAGAGAAGAATAGCTCCTGCCATTTCCCTTTTGTATCCGCTGCCGAGGTATTTGAAAAGAGCAGGAGATAAGTAACCTCATGACTACTGCAGATTAGCAGGCTCTGAGGCACCGAACCTTGCTGGGAGTATAATGGCTATTGAAATTCACATTTATACAGACATTTTTGTGGTGGCACTGCAAAGAGCAGGGTGTATAAGAGGCTACAGACTATAAATGTTGAAGCCATGCAAAATAGGACAAGGCGCAAGATCATTGGGAAGCATTCACTGGGAAGCAGCAGGGCACTGACCAGTTCCTGCCGTGCAAGAGACCCTCTCCAACTTCAGATTATGGATCTTCCTCAGAGACAAAGAATACACTATAGCTTGGAAAATTACTGTCAGAGGCTTTCTACAGGGAAGGGAACACAAGTCCCTGACCTGAATGACAAACTGCCATGAGGCTCCTGCTGTCCTGCCAGGCTCTCCAAGGCAGATCATAGGCATGGAGGAACTTCTGCCAGGTGAGCCAGGGAGGCTCTGGAGGACAAAGGTACAACAGAGGTTTTGGGTTCTCTTGTAGCCTCTGGTTTTGTTTGTGGTTTGTTTTGTAAGCTCACTGAACTGGGATGGGGCTTCATGCAAGAGGTGGTATGGCCTGTCACTGTTGCAGAGGCAACCTCATGTTGTGTGCTTGTCCTTGACACAAGGGCTACACTGTGCCATGTCATCCTTTTCCAAGATGTGTACATCAGAAAGCGCAGGCAGTTTGCTCAAGGCTGGTTAAAGCAAGACTGACTTTTGCTTTCCTTGCTTTAGCACTGAAATATGAGAGGCTCAAAAGCAGCTGCATGAGGGTTGCACCAGGACAATGACACTGTTAATTCTAACCCATGATCTGTGATGCAAATTGTGAAGCATTCTGCACGTGAGTGAATTCAGCTTTCCCGATCTCCTCAGCTCCTCAGTAAGGTCAGTAGTATTGTTCCCATACTGTGGCTGGAGAGATGGATGTACTGAGAAGAAAAGTGGTTTTTTCCACCATCACCTAGAATAACTACCAAGGACAGACTTGGGAAAATAAAACAGACATCTTTTCTCCAAGTCTCCTGATCTGATGCATACATATACAATTTCCCAATAAAGACACAAGTCAGTTCTTTTTGTATTTCCTCATACTCTACAACATCTATACGCACAGCCTCTGAACACCTTTCAAGTATTTGCAGTGTTATCCTTCCAGCATCCCTGTGAAGGAAATGCTAGAGTGCCTCCTTTTACACCTAGCAAGTAACAATTCAGGATTTTAAGGCATGTCTCATGCCTTTGGTTTGAAGAAATCCGAAAGTATATGGGAAGCTGATCTGGTAATAAGCAATCTTTGCATAAATTCCAGAAGAAAATACTTTAATAACCTGTTTTCTGATATTTAGTTCCAAAAACCTTAATTCCTTGTCTATCAGGGAAAGAGGGGTGGGAGGGTGGGGGCAACCTCTTAACCAAATTTTTATGTAAGCACCTCTCTGGGGAGTAGAATGGCACATAGTCATTAGATGTAAGTTATATCCACACATTTCTCTCCAGCTGCTCCTGTTACTGAGGAGAAAGCTGATGTGTTGATTTTCATCTCCTACGTACTTTTGATTAACTGACCCCCAAGGAAAAGAGGGATTAAAAACCACATCTGCAGGTTCCAAAGGATATGTCCTGGACAGAGCTGTTCCTCCCTCTCCCTCCCATCCTGCAGCTTCCCATCTTCTAAGTACAGGGAGGTTTCCAAACAAGGTGAGCCATTCCAACTGGTGTGATGGTTTTGTGTTACACCTATTCCATCAGAAAAATGAGTTGTCTGCACAGTGTGGGGTCCTCAATGCTACAACAGTAGGTTCTGTGGGTCATGGCTGAGCAGCACTGGCAGACATGTGTGGGGGTAGCACTGGAATACCAATGTGACCTGGAGGTCAGAAGTGAAGAAGCTGGTAGATTTTGGTCTGTGACAGGTTTTGAAACCAAATACCTTTGTGAAAGAGGTATGTTTTTACTCCAGTGGAGCCAATTAATTGTGTCACTGCTTCTTCTAGCATTGCTAAAATTCAGTACCAAACTAATAAGGGTTAAAAATAACTCCATAGCTGTGTCTATTACTCTCTCTAAGTAAATGTTTACTTTCTTTGTGTCTCGGTTAGTGGCACTGGCCAAGCCAGCATTCAAGACACAAGAGAAGTGAATGAGTTACTGCTTTAGCCCCTGGGTCACACATGGGCATGATGCAAGAAGCACATAACTTGTTTTTACTGGAGGAAGAATGTGGAAACCATCCCCAGGTCTACACATGGAAGGAGCCGGTCCCATAACAGCTAAGGACACCAGGCTGTCTTATTAAGGTCAGATCTAGTTTGTCATGTTGAATGTAATTATTCTACTGCTTATAATTTCAGTACATTTGAATCTGAATATAAAATGAGGCAATTTTCTTCCTGGGGATAAGAGAAATGTGTGCCTTTGCAGAACACGAGACACAATCACTCCCAGACTGGCCAGCTTTATTTCTTCCTGATGAGCCTCTGACTCCCCAGGGAATAAGCTGAAAACAGTATTTCCAACAGAGAGGGCAAGATACAAAGAAGAAAGTTTTTCTTCTGCTCTCAGGGGTGTTGTGCTTGGATGGTGGCCTGTTGCTAAGTGGCCCTACGGGAATGATTCCCAAAAGGATCATAGTTCTGTGTCTGGGGATTTCATTCCCTTTAGACTTCTTTCATCTCCTCATTCAAATCCCACTGCTGAGTTTGACCCTGCAAGCTATTAGTTGCCTTCAGCTACCATTCTTTCCATTTTAAAAGCAAGGCTGATAGGAACGTTAAAAAAAAAAAAAAAAAGTCTCTTCAGTCCTGGCA
>VZRH01007533.1:1244182-1273896 GCA_013397555.1 Urocynchramus pylzowi
TCTTCAGTCCTGGCAAATTTTATCATTAGGTAAGTGCAAAATACTCTTTTTTTCCCCCTCTTTTCTTTGTGAAGTGAATGAGATTGGATTCTTTTTTGCCTTGCACTTTAGACTGAAATTTATGCTAGTGCCAAATGCCTATAACATGCTGCCAAATCCAAAGAGTAGCATTTTGTATGTTTTTTGTTCAAGCATGAACGCCTTGTGCAAGGTGCAAAGCAAGACGAGCCCAGATGCTATAATAGTCCCAATCACAGAATGTTACTAGCAAATGCTTAAACATGGTAGCACATTTCCTTAGTTCTTCTGCTTCTTGTCTGAAGACAGGATTACTGAGTCTGAGCACAATCCTCATGCAACAAAACTGGCATAAAGTTAGAAAGCTACTAGGTATAAAATAGCATTTCCCATGACCTTGTTTATTTGCAACCTGCAAATAAAATTTAATTTTTCAAAATCTGAGCCCAAGTAGGAACTATTACAGTGCCAGCTTGCACTCTCTATAATTTTTGGGTGCCATGTGATCACCTCTAACTGCAGCAAATAATGGACAACAAAGGATTCTGCATTCACTCACAATTAAAACACTTCTGTGACCTCTGATCCACTTCATACCTCAGAGAGAATGAAATGCCTTTTATTATACAGTGATACTGCATATTTGGATTTTGTTTGTTTTTTTTCTCTGAAATGGTTTCTAGTCCTATAAAAAATTCTGGGTGACCCTCCCTTTAGGATTACTCTCACAACAAATACTGTCTGTTATAGAGGTGTAGGGGCTCAGGCTCAGGTTATTAAGAACACAGATATTCTTGGGGGATGACAAGAGGAAGTAACCGTGGAAAAACCCCTGACATGAGAGTATTTCCTGCGTCTGGAAGTGAGGTTGTTTCCCTCTGGTGTCCTCAAAAGAACATGCATATACTCTCTGTCAATTCAAATCCATAGGTCTTTGATGGCACAGGTTCCTGAATTGTTTGGTGTTGTGGGCTATTATTCTTAGGAAATGAGCATGATATATGTGATCACAGCATTTAGGAAGAAAGACCTTACCTGTAAAAAGACATGTCTGGTGCTAAGCATCCCCAGTGTTTATTTTGGATGAACCCAAACCAGCTCTGGTTAAGCTAGGCAGTGCTGAACATGACTTAGGGAGGTTGCACTCTGGTCTTTCTAGTTCTCCTTTCAGCTCCTTACAGCAGAGACAGGGAGAGACCTGTTCTGTGGGGAGGAGAAAAAAAGGAAGTTACATTCTACTCCTTCTTGAAAAACAGAAGCTTTATAATTGAATTTGTCCAAACAAGAGCAAAGCCTAAATTTGGCATCTACTTCTTAGGTTCCTGACAGGAAAGACCTCCCTTCTTTACCTCTAAGCTCCTGTGTTAACTTCAGGTCCACTTCTTCACCTGATCCACTGTGGAGGGAGGTTCTAACTTGGCACTTTGTGAGGTAGTTTGAAGTCTGGTCTCAGAGTATAAAGAAAGTTCCTCAGGAAAAAAATTGCTGGACTAGGACCCTGTGATTTCTGTAAGAACATGGTGTTTAATTACTGCTAAACAAATGAATAAGTAGTGATGGGATTCACTGAGAGCATCAGTACCTACCACAGCATCTTGCTGTGCTGGGCTCAGTCTGTAGCCTCCCAGGAAATCAGCTGGCATTTAATTTTGATCACTGCAGAAAAGGGAGGCTGAGCTTGCAACAGTGACTGACTTAGCTGATGTGTGTGAAAATGTTATTAAAATGGGAAAATGTCTCTCCAAATGGATTTTGCTTTGCCATTTAAAAATCCCATGAAAATGATGCACATAGGATTTAGAGTGGGAGAAATATCAGAGATAATAAAAAACCCTAAGTGCAAACAGGTCAAGTTTCACTCAGTGGGATTAAGACTCAGTCATGTCTCATTCAGGAGTGTAGTATTAAGCCGTCTTTCAAACATGACAAGGTTTATGTTTTCCCTGAGTTGTTTCCAAATGAGGAGGGAAATCTCAATTAATTTAAATTATTGCCTGTTGTCAGCCCTGCCTCCATGGATTTCTGAGTCTAGCCTGATGCCATAACCTACAGCAGCAGTGATGGATGTAGGTTTGCCATTGACAAGGAAGCAGTGAGCTCCAGAAAGAGCTGCTGAGCAGGGCAAGAGTTGTCTGAAGACGGGGCACAAAGTGGAGTGGAGGAGACACTGGCCCATTCTCTGGGAGTCATCAATGTTGCCATAGAAATGAATTTGAAAGGGTGGGTTATTTTACCCTCAGGAAAACAGAAGTTTCTTTTTTTTCCTAATGCTGGTTGCTAGAAAATCATAGCTATACATAGAAAAGACCAAATCACCTCTCTCTAGCTGCCTCTGGACAGAGCAGCTATCAAACTGAATGTCTGTATCTCAAAATTGTGAGATCTACCCCTTTTCTGGCAATTCTGTCCCTTGGCTTGGTAGACTGCACTATTAGAAACTCTTTTTTAAAAATTATACTTCACATTTTATATCCATCTGAGCAGCTGAATCAGGGAACTCACCAGTAATATATTTAGGATGTATGGCATGTGTGAGTCCTCACTGTGTTGCAGTCAGATCCTCTGACTTGCTTAGCACCATACAGACATATTGTTATATGTAGATACCATTTACACTGCCCTTTTTCAACTCTGATCTTCAAATACATGCAGGAAGTTACTTTTTCCTCCTTAGATGTCACTTAATAAATTTAAACTACAGCAGCTGCAATCATGTGCTGTAGTATCTCTGTTGTTGTCATTATCCCAAATATTGGAGGGTTTAGAGATGTACTGCTTTAGCAGGATGGGATGTGACCATCCTTCATTTGTGAAAAGAAATGTACCACCTAAACTTAGGATACCTCCACTCATTAACGCTATAGAAATATCAAAAATTTCACGGATTCCTTTAATTAACTAGCTATCAACATTTGTGATTTCAAATGAATTTGCTGGGATTGTCCTTGCTTGGGATAACTCTTCAATTTATGCAAAACATCAGTCTGTAATGTGTCTCATATCAAGAGATGTAGGCTCAAACTGCTGCTTTTCTCACAAGTTGATTCCTCTAGTCTTCTGCTGTGATGTTTACAAGCCCTCTGTTGTTTTGGGATGTTGTTATCATTGTCCCTGCCATGTTCTCCTGAGGGAGGCTGGAGGCCAGAGTTCCCAGGAGCATATGTGCCCACAGAAATTTCAGAAAAGGGAAAAATTTCATCCTTTACATTTTACCATGAATTTTAGCTGGTGTGCGATTTTTTTTCAGTGAATTTTAAATTTGCAATAGATACTGCCTTTGAAAACCAGTGTTAGCAATTAATGAGGCACAGCAGCTAGGGACAGAGAAGCATATTAATCTATCTAGAAATCTATACAAAACCAGCACAATTTTAGGTACTGAATTGTTCAAAAACCACCTTGTGAATGAATTGTCACTTGAATTAATTAACAGGTTTTCAGATACAATTTCAAATGGTGAATTAATTTCAGAAAAAAAATCTCAAACCTGTGAACAGACATTTTGCAATGACTAAATAGACTATAAGACAAACTTCATTTAAGAAGTTATTTATATTAAAAAACTTGCTCAACTCCACTGAGATTTGGGAGTTCACCCTTTTGATTCTAGTCCCATGTGCTCTCACATACACACACACATATCTATATTCTGTCTCTCTTGATGGACAATTTAGCTCTTGCAACATCTTGTTATTAGCCATAATCATTAGTGCCACGGTCATTTTGCTGTTCCATTTCCTTCTGTCTCATCTTTCCTGGTTCTGCTTGTGCATTACAGTGATTCCTCTCTGCCTTGTAGAATTAATTTTAAACATGGAGACTTACATGCTTCAGTCTTTAGATGGCACCAAAACTGAATGCACTAATTAGGGAAGCTTTATGATTTCTATTATTTCCCACTCATAGAGAGGCCTGGTTTTTTTAGAGCCTGTGAAGGTTTTGGCTTGGCAAGGCTTTCCAGGAGTTCCACATATGCTGTCTGTAGTGCAAGGTCTTGTGTTGATTAAAGGGCACCATCTAAACAGAAGCAATTACACCAGCAGCTTTGAAGTGCAATGTATGTCGATAAAAATGGTACTGAATTGAGATGCAAGAGTCTGACAACAAAACATAATCAAATTCTTGAAATATAAAACTAAATGGTGAGGTTGTCTGATGCTGGTAGTGGTTCTTTCAATTCCTTCCTGCTCAAGCATATGAAGCAGTCAAATATTTTCTTTTCATCGCAGGGCATTATTACCTTTAAGGAGCTTGTTTATGTAGTGACTTCAATTTGTCTAGATGGTATTGACTGAAACAAAGCAATGCATGAAATTGCATTTCTAAAGAACCAGTGCAAAATGATATGAAATTAAAATAGATAGAGACATTAAGTGCTCCCCAAGGGCAATAACACTGGTACTTCATGGTCAGAGACAAAACTAGGAGTTATTTACTGTGTAAATCCTTGTAGACAGACAGACTTCTGATAACTGGGGCTGTGGTGAAGGAAGGTCTGAAATTGTTGCTTTCTTTCAGCCCTAATGCTGGGGTGGTCACAGTCCACTCAAAGTGATCCCTTTTGGTCCTCAGCCCTTCCCATATCCTAATGCTTTTTGCTTAACTGGTTGCTGCTTTCAGAGCACAGTCGGGAAGCCAGAGTCCTGGAAAGCTGAATGGGCAAGAAAAATTAGCCAGGGTCATTTTTCTTGAATTTAAATTGAATTATGTACACTATCTCTTATTTCTTTACTTATATTGCACTTCCAAGAAGCATATTTCTGTGGCTTATGAGCAAGTGGCCCAGAAGATTTGAATTTTAACAAGTGTGAACTTTACTGCTAAATACTAAAATCTAGACTTGAGAGGTTGTTCAAGAATTACTCAAAGGAAAACTGCCGAGTGTGCAAGCATGTTGTACTGTCAATTCACTCTGTTTGGATCAACTTGTGGTTTCAGCTAGCTCAAAAGACACACTTTTTAAAAAATATTCTAAATACATAAGTAGTAACAACAAAAAGTAGAAGACAGCCAACCCAACCAGTCTGCTTAGTATTGGCAGAGCCAACAGCAAGCTTTTTATCTTAGGTGTTAGTAAACTTGACAAATAATCTACATGTGTATTGAAACTTCTTAGAAACATCTCAGCTTCCCCTGACTATTCCAAGGTCTGCTTCAATCTCCTTTCCTTTGATGAGAAAGGTGTGAGGGACCACCATCATCACAAGAGCAAATGGTGACAAGGTTTGTGAACTGAAGGGCTCAGTTGTAGCTCCCAGGAGCTACAGGGAACCTTTGACCTCTGTTGACTACACTCAAACTAGCAAGTGGTAACCTGAGTTTTAGAAAGAGGCATTTCTTGAAGGGTTCAGTCTGTTTCATGTGCCTGACTGCTCACACAAGCATCAGCACCCACTCCAGTGAAATCTCTTTCAGCAGTGGCTCAGCACTCAGAGCACAGTTTTGATGCATCCACTTTGGCACTGAAGCTGGCATGACCTGGTTTGTTGTTCCTCCAACCTGGATTGCTCATTGCTGCTCATTTCTGCCTGTGTATCCTCTGTGACTGCCCCCTTGAGTATACTGTGGACATGGATCTCTCAATAAAGTCCTGGAAAAGATTATGGAACAGATGGAAGGAAATTTGCTGCAGCCATGTTATTTAGCAAAGTAGGTCTGTGTAACACTGTAAGACTAATGAAAACATTGGTAGCATGATGAGTGATAAGTGAGTCCCTAAACCCTCTTGGTTTTGAAGAGTAGTGTGGCCAGCCCTCTGATGAGGGATGCTCTGGGAAGTGCTGGGCTCACAAGAGCAGCTCTTCAAGGCAAATTGTTACAGAGCTTTTTTCCTCCTCTCTGCTCACCAAATGGCTGTACAGGCTGAGTTACACTTCCTGAGAAGTTAGCATCCTGGATGTGCTTTACAGTTAAACAAAATCTTGAAACACCAATTTCCTAGCTCCTCTTCTGGGCCTTAAAGTTTTCTTGGGTAGATGCTGAGCCCCAAGAAAATGGCAGCTACAAAGCAGCCTGCTTTCCATTTCCATTTTTGCCTTGAAAGGATAGCTCGAGACAGATACCAGTCACAAACCCCTTTATTTGCTTGTTGTATTAGCTTGTAAGTTGTGCAATCCAGCACTGGAACAAGTCTCCAGTGAGGCTGGCATCACCATCCTTGAAAATTTTCAAAACTTTTGGACAGGGCCCTCAGTAACCTGACTACTTTTGAAGATGATTTTGAGCTTATGCTTAGTTTAAATTGATTCCTAAAATCCCTTCAAACCTGAATTATTTTAGAATAGATGTATTTATTAATATTTATTAATATCAATATTTATTAATATTATTAATTATTCCTAGAATAAAACTCCTTTGTGTTGGTTGTTTAGACTCATTATCTCCTTTCATTTCTTTGCTATCTGGTCTCCCTTAAAAAATTTACTCCCTTAAATATAATCGCCTCTGTCTTGAAGAAAAAAAAAAACAGGATCCACAGAAAAACACAGATGACCTAAGTGGAAATTTTAGTGATACCATTACATCAGAGCAGGGCTTTAATTAGTAGGCCTGAAGTAAAGATAATCAATTCTGCCTGTATCTGTTACAGACACATGAGAGGGATGCTAACCAGATGGAGACTGTCATTTGTTAAAGTGAAAGGTGTCTTCTCTAACCTTGGAAAGATCTCTATTCCAACACTGTGCTTCCCTTCTTGAGCAGCTCAGCAAGGCAATAACTGTGAGGGGAAGAAAGAAAGAAAAGAAGGATTCAGAGATGTAGGACTTGAGGAAGTCAAAAGCTATCATACCTGAAATATGGTTTTTAACTTTAACATTGCTGGTGGGTTCTTTCTTAGGAGCTGCACAAATTTACCTTGGCCTGTAAAGAACAATTTCATTCCTTGTGGACTTAGCCAGGAAGAAAGGCACTGTATCATGCTCTCTTGAGGAAAGTTTGGGCAGAGAAGGAAGGAGGCAGGGCTATAGGTATGCTTCCCATTGGAAAGATGATTCCTTTACACCTTTACAGTGATGCAATATGGTCATAGGGGCTGCACAACATGGCTCTGGATCTGTGTTCCCTCAGAGAAAGCTCCCATCACAGAGAGGAGAGGAAAGCACAGTGGAGCAAGGCTTCACCTGTCCTCAGGGCCACCAGTCTCCCTGGAATATCCTGTCCTCTCTTCAACAGACATGACAAGGAGACTTTGGCCAGGCCAAGTATTCACATGTTCACAGATGCCCATTGCAGACGGGAACAGCCTAAAGGATGAGCAGCAATTCCTATGCCTGTTCTAGGAAAACAAAACTGAGACCATTAGGGAAAAAGTAATTAGGGGCAGCATGGTAGGATTCAACTTTACACTATCTTTTATTATGAGGTATTTATGATCCTGTGTTTTCTAAATACGCCTTGCTGTTTGCTGTCTTGGAGAGTGGGAGAAGTCTCAAAGACACCCAAAAAATGGCAATATGGTAAGAAGAAAATAAAGGAGAAAAGAAGTGACTAAGAGAGAAGAGATTCATTTTTCTTAAGTGTCTAAGGGACTTAAGAGACCAAATATTCGGTAAATTTAAGTCACTTGAGGCACTTCTGATCATTTACCCATTTTACCAGGAAAAAAACCCCCAAATTATAAAAGCTTGGCACTAGTTATGCTGGAGGCAAAGCAAACCTTATTTATTATGTCTCTCACTACCCTGTATATTCTAAGCTTGGTGGTGGATCCCCAGGGAATTTCCCCTTGAACATATCCTGTCTTAGCACAGAGCAACTAATGTGTGAGAGTGCCTAGAAGGAGTCACTGTTTTTGAGTGACAGCATGTAAACAGTGCAGTCTCCTGTAGAAAGGCTGTCTGCTGGTATTTCAGTTCTCTAATAGAGATTCTGTTTCCCCTGTAGTCTGGCCTCTCCTTGTCTGTTTGTTTTGTTATCATTTGTATGGAGATCATCAGATCCAAGTACATTTGACATATGGAGATAACAGTCAGGAAAGGAAACAACATATGGCAGACAATTCATATCCATCAAGATCTGACATAAAACCATTTTTAGCAATAGAAAAAGAGGAGCAGAAAAAGACAGCAGGTTTGAATTTAAAATAAGCATGCTGCTCTAGAAAACAGGAGGGCCCAGGACTTGCTTTTCTCAATGAGACCATTGGTTCACCAAAGCCAGCACCTGCTGGTGCTTGAACGCTGGGTTAAAATCCTCTGTAGTGCCCCGGCCAGCTCCTTGTTGACCATCATGACCAACTAATGACTAATCTCAATGCCCAGAATGAAGCCAACTGCACTAGCTACTAGCTGTTGAATCACTGCCTTGGGCTACTTCTGGGCTAATTCAGATATTTATCCCAGGCTATGAGGAGGAGGGAGAAAAGGAACATGTACAGGTGCTAAAGACTGGGTGGGTGCAGGGACCCCCAAGCATGATGGTGCTTGGCTCTGCTGTCCTCACTTGTGCCCTGGAGCAGCATCACATAATTGATGGGACAGATGAGATGGTCCAAGTCCTTCCTCACAAGGCACTAGCATTGCCTCTTGGAAATGTGGACAGGACTGAATTCAGGATGAATTCAAATAATTTATATGGGTGCTTTGGATGTGGAGTCCTGGGTCTCAGGGGTGTCCTAGGCTTCAGGCTGCTCCTGGGACTAGCCACCTCAGGTAAGGTGTGGATGCATACCACAAAAATGGTATTTGAATTCTTTAATACAAAATAAAAGCTAGTCCTTCAGTTTGACTGAATTGAGCTTTTGGCTAGAGAGGAGCATTTTGAAGGACTGCATCTAGTCCAGACATGGCTGTATATGTATTATTTGGATATACTGGGAAGTTGTAAAGGAATGAGGATGCTTTCCAAAAATACAGTGCGTGTCACTAATCTATGTAACTTAGTTAGTAATAAATGGAATTTCTTCTGTAAAATGTAACAGCCATTTTTCCCTAAGAGAAACCTGGCCCTTTACCAAAGAAAGTGGCTTTTTACTTTTACTTGGTTTCCTTTTTATAGCCCTGTGGAGGAGTCCTGCAGGACAGAGATGCTGATTTAAGGATGAGAAAACCTCTGCAAGGGAGTGTTTACATTGCCCACCCTACAGAGGTCTCAAAGTATCCCTCCTGTGCCAAGAGGAAGGAGCAGCCTCAAGCTCCTTCTTATGAAACCAAAAGCTGAAAAAGAGAGGAGAAATATCCAGAGATATATTTTTCAGGGAGGATCTTCTCCCAGTCTATTTTCCTGATGTTCTTTTATATAACTTCTGGTGTGGCCAACCCTCTTTCTCTTCTGGCAATTATCTTCTCATCTGTTATTTTCTCTGCTCCAGGAGCAGAATAGTTCAGCTGTAATGTTGGGGTTTGCCGGTGCTGCATCTCTGTAAATAAAAGGATAGAAAATCTTGTGGAAAGAAACAAACACTCTCTGAGATGGACAAAGCTTGTTTGGTGATTCAGGGTACTTTTCTAGGAATGGAATCAGTCAACCTCATCTAAGGGCTAAACACTGACCTGAGTAGGGCTATGTGAGAGAGGAGCTGGGCCAAATGTTTCTCCCACTCCTGTCTGGGTGAGCAGGAAGGATGAAACCTTTGTCTGGTTTAACAGGGGATCAAAGCCTGGCCCTGTCCAGAGCCTCACCACCAGTGGCAGAAGAAGGAGGTATTGCTGTTGAGCACAGCAATCCTTTACACATGCCAGCTTGGAGGGTTTAAAATGCAAAATGGCATTTCAATGTTTAAGAATAGCAAGTAATTTGATGGCTGTAACAGAAAAGCTTCCAATAGAAAAGCAATGTGTTCCAGGGCTGCATAACACTGCTGATAAAATTGCCTTTGGATTCCTTGTCTAATATTCCAGCCTTTCTCTTGCTCAGCAAAACACAATAGCTTGCACTAAGCCTCCCTGAGAGGGCAGCTAACAGCACATTTACTAGACACTTCAAACATTTGATCATATTTCTCCTGAGTATATTTAATATCTGTTAATGTCAGCAGCCCAGCCTGATCAAAATGCCTGCATTGCTGGGAAAAGAGTGTTTAATATAAAAGATGAAATGGGTAAGCAATCACTTACTGATGTCTTTTGGAAATGGATAGGTGACTACCTAGCCTCACCCTACTTCACTTCTTCTGCCCCCCTGTCCCCAGCCCTGCTCTGTTACCACCCTGTTGCTGTGTGCTGCTCTGAATACATTAGAGTGGTTATTCTGAGTACGCAGGAGATGCCAGGAATAGTTTCAGGTTTCCTGCCTCATCAAACCAAATTCAATCTGTAAAAAATTAATACACCCAGAAGGAACAGTTAAAAGCATCTCCAATCAATTAATGTTAAAATGGGGGCTAGAAGGCTGATTTGTTAAAGGAAACCCAATCCAGCTCAGAGCTCAAGAGGCCACTGAGATGAGTAACAGTGATGAGTCAAGCTGCAGTGCTTCAGAGGAGGGGAGTAAATAAGGTATAGGTTGAAGCAATGCATGTATCACTCTCAGCTGCTCATTGCTTCAATCTGGGGGACCCCAAAGACACTCTGTTTGGGGCAGGCCAAGAAGTCTCAGCAGAACAAGTCTTCCTCCCAGATTTCCCACAAGGCAGGAGGTGGCACAAGTCTAGGTGTTTGCACTGGCCATTTAAATCTTCTGTCCCTTCTCCCAGTGCAGCTGAAGTGAGAGTAAAGGATGCAGCCAACAGCCTTGAGAGATCTGCACATTTACAGCAGCCCCATGTGTACTGCACTGCTCACTCCAGCAACTCAAAAGACAAGTTGGTACACCATCCCCATAACTTTGCCTTCAAAAATCATAAGTCAAAAAGAGATAGATGAAAGTTGGGAGGTTCTTTATTGATATCTGAACCTTGTTGACATTCAGTGTTATTTTGTGATGGAAACTGAGACTTATATAATCTCTTGACTCTAGAGCCTGGAGCTTCAAGATGCAGTTTTAAAGGCATGTGGATAAGTTTCAAGAATTGCCAACAAATATCCTTGTGGTGTATTTAAATCTACGTAATGTACACACAGTGTGTTGAATCTGTAGTTCTTGACAGCCTCTTGTCTGGTGTGCTAGTCTTCATAGAGCTGATTTTATTTTTTTTTTCCTTGAATGATGTCTTGATTGTTTCCAAAGTGTAGAAAACTTCCAAATCGTGTCTGAAGCCACATTTGAATGAAACCTTTTCAAGCATGTTTTCTTGATACCTGCTGCCTTAAAAGTAAATAAATATATAACTAACCAAATAAATAAACAATTAGGTGCACAGCCAGCTGAAGCCTATTGTCACCACTTTGTTTCTGATTAAGGTAGGTCACACTTTTCTTCCTTCCCGCTATTAAGTACTTAGATCCATTTATACTTTAATCCCTTGTCTTTTTTCCTGGTCCTTTGTTGCTGTGTTACATCCTCACAGTCAGAGAGCATTGAACTAAGTGGTAGAAAAATGGGAAGAGGGAGTTAAGGCAGTAATCCAGCTTTGAAATAAAAAATTGGCCTGAGGTTAGTGCTTGAATCTAAAGAGCTTGCCAAAGGCAGAAGGGGAAAAAAAAAAAAAAAGACTAACAAGAGAAACTGAGGCAATACAACTGAGCCAACATTAATGTTTATCTGGATGGGGTACTTGAATGGAGTCCTTGTGACAAAGGGTTAATTAAATTGCATTTTCCCTGACTGTTGACTGGGCCAGGGCTAAGAGTGAGAGATTTTTCAGAAGGTTATGAGACAATTGTTAGGGTTGTTAGGTGAAAATGTAGTTTAGCTGGTGCTGGGCTATGCTGCTTGTGGCCTGCTCTGTTCAGGGAAGGCTTCACACTGCCATGAGGAGGAATCAGAGCGACCCCATAAGGTTCTGAGATGGGAGATGTTCATATTGTACTCCTCACCTTCCCCTCTATCCCTTTGTTCACACAGAGGAGCCCAGAAATATGGTCACTTGGTTCACAAATCACTGCCTGTGAGATTCAGAGTGTGTTCTGGGCTTGATCTTTTCTGAAAACTGTATTTCTGTTGGAGGTGGGAAGGCAATTTTGTGGACACCAGCAAGAACTCTGCTCATAGTGATGAAACATATCTGCCTGTTAACTATCAACTGTTCTATATTCTTCTTTATCTTTGACAGTAGCAGCAACCTCTCCTCTGGTTAAATTAGAAGAAACTGGCTAGAGAGAGCTCAGGTAAAGCCAGAACAGATATTCTTATGTTCACTAAAAGAAGTTTACACAAAAATACAATTATTGGTCTCCTCTGTCAGTAACCAGGCATGCCAACTCCATAATGCCTTAGGTTACACCTCTAGTTCTTTGCTGCTTGAAAACCAAAATCAATTTTCCCATGAAATTTTGAAAATAAAATACCTGTTAAGGAGACAATTTTGGGCTCCGTGTGTGCTGCATCACAACAAGATATAAACTGGGTTTTGCTGTAAATGAGCATCGTTATTTCATTTATCCAGGTCTGGGCTAGAGGAATGATGATTCTGCAGTCAAGATATAGGAGACTGCATGCCTCAGTTGTGCCCTACACTAAGATACAATAAACACAGTGTGGTGCAGCTTTAATTTTAATTCAAAATAAATATTTCCATAACCTACAAAATTCCTCTAATACACTTATCTGGGAGAACACAAAGATTAAAGAAATCCTGCTAATTCCTTTATCTTTCAGATACAGGGCTGAAAACAAAGACATCCAAACCTTGAGCCATTTAGAAGAGGAAGAAGCCAAAATCTGTGCCAAAGGTTTGACTGCTGGGATACTCATGGCTTCAGGTAAGCTTCTTTCCCTGGGTTGTTTAGCATTTCAGAGGCCCTCTGTGTTCCTCAAGGAGAGCTGTGGATTACAGACATAAAACCTTGCCTAGCTTGCAGCCAAGGCAGAGCAGGGGGAGTACAAACAAGCTAATCCAGGGTGCCTTCCTATCCAGCTGCCTGCCTCTGACCCTGGCCAGCACTACATGCTTCAGAGGAAGATGTAAGAACCTCACAGCAGGCAGATGTAGGATAATCAATCCTTTCAACCTTGTTCTCAAGCCCCATTAGATCTCATCCTGATCCCAAAAGAGTTGGAGGTTGGATTAAGTCTTGAAGGATGGCATTTAATATACTCTAAAAATTGTTGTTATCATTAACTCCCATGACTCTGGAAACTAATGTTATCCATAGACAAATACATTTTCATTTTGAATCACCTTGTGTCCTTGGTCTACTATAGCAATGAGTACATAGGCTTAAACACCTGTTTGCAAAAGGTATTTAATATTTCTATCTGTGGTGATTTTGCTGTGATTTTGTTCACCGCATGTCTCTTTTCCTGACATTATGAGCTAAGGAGGAGGGATAAAGTGAGTATACTCTAAAGATTACACATTCCTTCATCCCATTATTGTACAAAAAGTCTCAGAAAATGAATTATTTCAGCAGCTTAAGCATTGGTTTGGCAGCCAGCTTCCAGCCCCACTCAAAAATATAGATGGATTTGCACCTCTCCCAACACGAACTCTGATCCACACCTCAGTCCAAATTGCTGACCTTGGCTGACTTTTGTCCCAGCTTTCCCAGTCATGGTCAGGATAAGCAAGATCTTATAGGAAAGCTATTTTTGCAGACCATCCATCCCTTGGCAGCCCTCTCCTGCCCTACTCCAACTGCAGCAGTAGCTCCTGTCTCTCTCCCAACACTAACCCTTCAACTCGCCATTTTTGTTAGCACAGCCTTACCCAGGACTCTCAGGCATCCTGGAGGTGGAAGAGTTGTCAGTCCAGAATACTTTTCTAGCTTCCCTGTTCCTTTGGACTCCTTTTTACTCTGCACCATTTGCAGCACTCTTATTGTAGTGATTTTGAAACCAACCCCTTGCTAATAGCCTTGTCTTCTGCTCTTTCCCTAGGATGTCTTAATATTTTGCTTTAACAGGAACCATGTCCCCATTTAACTTGTGCAGTATCTCTGAGGAAGTTTTAGAGCCTATGAAGAGATGTTATGTGTAGGATTTCAGCTGGATTTGTAGCGCTTACACAGAATTGCTCAAATACTTTTGAGATTTTGAATTAATTTTAGCTATCTGCTATCGTTTGTGCACAGATTGAATCTACATGGATATATCTACAGTGATGACTTGGACTGTCTCCTTGTGTCACCTTTGTATCTTTGTACCACCTGCACTGCAGTGTCCTCTCCCAAACCTCAGACCATTCCTCCTCCCTGCTCTTTCTCCATCCTTTATTTTCCCTCTCCTTACAACACCACAACCTCTTTCTCTTCCATGTTTCATACTCTGTTCTTCTCTCCTGCTTGCTGCCCCTCACTGAGACAGAGGCCAAGGGGTGCCTGAGGGCCCCATGTGTGTCTTTATGTGTGGTGGGCAAGAGACTGCAGAGGAGGACCTGTCTGGGTGACCTGGCAGAGCCCCGTGTGGCGAGCTGGGGGAGGGAAGCAGGAAGGGAGGCGTTGCCCTGCCGTGGGGCACGGCCTCTCCCATGGTGTGACAGGGACAATTGATGCTCAGACCCGCCGTGGCATTCTGGGCACATGCCTGCTAAGGGGAGGCACTGTGCAGCCATGAGGGCCCTCAGCAGGTTGCAGGTACAGATCATGGGATGGGTGTAGAAAAAGTTTTGCTTTTTTGGTAAAGATTTCCCACCTTCATTTAGATTCCTGTGCAAGTAATATTTTTCCCTTTTCCAATGTTCCATATCTTTGGTGTTTTGGCACTGGAATTTGGTTACCTGACCCAGTCATCTGGTTGCCTAGGGTCTTTCTGAGTATCATCATCATAATGATTCTTACTACTCACCCACCTAAAAACTTGTGGCTGGTGCATTTTTGCTATTTCAGTTCCAGTCCTTTCTAGATTGTTCATAAACACAAGCAAATTAAACAGTGTGGAATCCAGAGTGGAACCTAGAGGCATATGATGTTTTCCAGGGTGAAAATAGGCCATCTGATTTTTCACTTCTTTTCCCTTTATTAAAGTTTCATCAAAATAATAGTTTTCTTCCTTCTCTGAATTCCTACAATTTCTCTTTTTTTGTGATGTTTGCTCAAAATCATTTTGACTGTCTCAGTAGGTCATGGCTTTCCACTGACATGGCCAGAAAATTATGAGAGATTAGTAAAACACTTTTGACTTCTCTGGCTGTCATTTTAAACACCCTGTTACTATTTTCTTCTCATTCTTAATGTTATTTTCAAGAAAGGATGGCTAAAACATTTCAACCAAGTGTAGCTTATCAGACTGCAAAAATCTATTTCTATTACCATCCCAACCACACCACCCCTCAGCACAACCTGGTTTTTAAATATGGAGATCAGTAGTAATTGGAAGAGCATGAAAAGGGGCAGATTTCAAGAGCTTCAGGCTTGATTTTCTGAACAGTTTGGTACTAATAGCTGGGTCTGGAGTTTCACAGACATAACTCAGTGGGAACAGGTTGGAAACCTGACCCAGAGCTGTGCTTTGGCCCCTCTTAACAAGCTGATGAGTCTTCATGGCACAGTGCAGCTCTGTGCAGGTAACAAACTCAACTTCCAGAGATCCAGTAGACCTTTCAGTGCCCAGAAAATTAGCCTTTCAGTGGAGCAAAGCAGCTTCACAGCTACTTGCTTTCCAGTCTGGATGATAATTAGAGCAGAATTAGCTTGGTGGCCTTTACCCTGTGCGTGGTTGTACCAAGAAAACAAGTTTATACTTTGGAAGTCCTTAGAAAGTGCCTGGGGGATAAGCTCATCCCCCATCTCAGACAATGAGGAACCCTCTTTCTGCAGCCACTTCAGCATGGGGTGGACCTATGGAGGTTGCTTCCCTCATAATGGAGATACTGAGGAGGTGAACATGCCATTGCCTCAGACATTCATCAAAATTCCCCTCTAACCCTCACAGGTTCTTTGGGACAAGGAGACCTCTGAGATGAGGCTGCTCATGTTCCTTCTCCCAGGGAAGTGTAGCTTGTCCAGTGGGACATGTGCTTCACTGCAGTTGGTCCTTCAGGCTGTCATGAGTAAAACAAAGTAGCCCTTGACTGGCTGCACTTGTGCATCCCTGGTGTTCTGCTATTGCCTAACTCTACTGAGAAGAAACGGGTGCTGTATTCAATGACTTAGCCTACCCAATGGACACAGTTCCTGGAAGAAAAACAAAACAAAACCCACAGAAATCAAAACAGCTGGGAAATGCTGCTCCATATAATCCCAGCTGTCCTGTCCTGCTGCTAAGAGGAGCCATGTGGCTGCTACAGACACCTGCAGGAAAGCGATGTTATTAGAGGCATCAGGTATTTGTTCAGCAGGCTGTGGGATGCTTGGGCACTCCAGATGTATTTACAGTATTAAAAGGTCAAACAATCTTTCTATTTCCCTGTTTGCTTCAGAGAGTTTTGTTGAACATTCTCATTATTCGTTGTGGTATTTCTTTGATTTAAGAGGATTTCTCTACACAGCTGTAGTTATTGGAATGCAGTGTGGGTGTGGGTGGGTGTGGGTGGGTGGGGGTGTGTGTGGTGAATGTGCTATTACAATAACAAACTTCTCCTTGTAGTAGATATTTATTTCCAGAGCAAAGCTTTTAGTTCAGTTGTGCATGTGGCAGTAAAGACAAGATGTACCAGGTAATTTGGAAAAAGAAAAATGAGTGAAATGGAAAAAGACACAAAATTAATAGTTTAGAGTGATGACTTCTGTCCCTGTCTTTGTTAAGGCCTCTGTGCCAACTATTAACTTACTTTTCATTGCATTTTTTTGACAGACAGAAACCCTGTACAACAGCATAAAGACTCTGAGAATAGGAATTTTCAAATTTTTCTCTTCACATAATTTCCTTCTAATTGCAGGCAGGGCTTTTGGCCCCATGAATTGCAGAAAGCCTCTGAATCCCAGAGCAGTTGTTAGGCATCCTTCATGATCCTCCTCCAGAACTTGCCTGCTGTTCCTTGACCACAACACCCTTCCAGAGGGGGGTGTCAGAGAGGGGGAAGAGGCAGCAGAAAAGGGGTTGCTGGAGCAGGAAGCAGCCAAACACAGCACACAAACCCTCTGATTTAGTGAGAGAAGGTAGAGACAGTGAAGACTATCTGCAGGTTTAGGAACAGTAGGAATGCTGGCATTATCAGCCAGAGATAATTAAAGATACTATAATGAAGGAAGGGAGTCAAAGGCATTATGTCATTATTTCCACTCTATATTTGAAAATCCACAGCATATGGACCTGGATAAGGCTGATTACTTCCCACAAGAAGTAACCGAAGAGTCTGCTAAACATTATCTATTAGGACAGAATATATCTAGGAGTCTTGAGAGGGTTGGCTCAGAAAACATCTGTTTTTAATGAGCCTAGGAGTGCTGGCAATATTGCAGATGACTGCAAAGGTCTTAAGTTTTGCCAGTACTTTACCATCCCTTCAGAGGGGTGCAACAGGAGCAGTTAAGATATTTATAAGCTGAACAACCTGAAATTAATATCTGGAAAAATAGTGCACAGGGAAATATGAGGTTCTAACTGGAAATATAATTAATACCAGGCAACTTAGCTTTCAGGGAGGTAGAGCCTATTAAACAGAACAACTTTCATTTTGTCTGTGATTACAAATTCAGTTGTCGACAGAGACTGCAGAGAGATAATGTGCTTTTGCACTGTGTTCAGCATGCCCCAGCACAATATTTTGACTTGAGTCAAAAGAGGTAGGGAATGCTGACTGATGGGAGTGAGGTTTTTAGGAAATAGTCTGTGTCCAGTGTTATTTCCATTTCTCTATTGGTGATCTTGAAATAAATATAAAATTGCTGCTGATAAAATCTGAGGATGACACACAAACTGAAGGAGTAGCCAATAATGATGGGGACAGAGTGGTTACACAGAGAGATAGGATGGTGCAGTTTGCAGTGCCCATTTCAATAAAATGCTTTTTAATGTTGTCAAATGCCAAGTCATTCACCTGGATTGCAGGGAAACCAGTTTTGATACAGTCAATTCTTATTCATGACAGGCCTAGCACATGATTTGTTTCCTTTTCTTTCCTATTTTTTTTTTTTTTTTTTTTTTTTTTCCTCCATCTTGAAATATCTGTTGGGGTAATACATTTGGATCCCATCACTGTTTTGCAAATGCTTTTTTTGCCAGCACAGACTGTTTTTAGGTGGTTGCATATGTTAGTGTTAGTCTCCTACAGGTGAGGGTGACAGTGTTGTACCAGCAGTGAGTGAATCAGAGTTGATAGAGGTGACTGTTGGGACCTACTCTGTGCTCAGCACATGTCACTCTGCTGCTGACAGTACCCTTCTCCTTGTGTGCTTTTCCTACCCAGGGGCAAGCTGATTAAAACAGCTCACGTCATCCCTGAGCTTGGTGCTCTGCTTGTGACTAAAGATTCATACATTGGCTGATAAATTACACCAATTCAGATGTGCACTTAAAGTTACTTGAAGCACTTTCTTGGACAACTGCCCTTCCCAGTTCATTATTTGGGCAGTCTCATACCATCTGTCCAAGCCACAAGCCCAGCTTACTGCAGCTGGGTCTTCATTAATAGACTCTCAAGGTTCAGTCTTCATGCTGCGAGATTTGAAGGGTGATTAGCATCTCACACTGTCTTGGGCAGGGTAGGGAAAGTCACAGTAGTAGAATTTCTCCAGCTTGTACTTGCTTGACAGCATCAAAACCTCATATGTCTAAAGAATAATGCAAAAGATGATACAGAGGGTGTCTATTTCCAGTTAATTATTAGGAATATCTTAATTTCATGCAGAATCTCAAGTGAAAGTCAAAAATCTTAACAGAGAAGTTGCATGTATGAAAATGGATCCGTTGAAAGATGCACTACTTTATTTAGTAGTTTTTTCCTCCTTGAAATCAAACATAACTTATTCTAATGTAAGTCCACTAAGTCCTGTGGAAAATTTTATGGTCACAGATTTAGAGTACACTGTCTCCACATCTCTTTTCATGGATCACTACACCAGGCAGATGTCAACAATGGTGCTGGGCTCAAGTCCTGACTTGCAGGACCCGTCAGCTCTCCCCCATTACTTCAAGATGCTGCTCTACATGCTCATGGCACCCCACTGAACACATTCAAAAGCTTGTGAGAGCTGATGAGATCACAACCTGGGAAAACAGCTTTATTAAAATAGGGTCTTGAATATTGAACCAATTTCTCAGACGTGCTTCTCTTGTCGTTAACCCTGACAGATCAATGAGTTTAAATTTCTTTTTCTAACGGGCTTAGCAGGCTTTGATAAAAAACAAATGTATCTGTGAACTAGTCTCTCTTTCTGTCCAGGAGACTGCTTCTTGATACACACCCAATTATAAACATCATAGTGATTGTTAAGAGTTTTTTCCCCCTGTGATGGTTTCATATTGAAAGGAATGAGATATTGTTAATTGTACTAATCATGCATGTTTCAGAACTTATTTAGTGGATTATATACTGCCTCCTCCTTCCTCTGCTGAGCAATCAATGATATGGGCATACTTGCCTTTGGACTCTTTTTTAACCACCTGAACCTGCAGGTGGTTCCCTTCTTGATGCACTAAAAGGGAAAGCTGTGATGTAAAATGAATTTTTGTGGAGCTAGCAACCAAGGAGTTAGTCTCCTTTCCCTAAAAGTCCCCAGCCTATGGATGTTGTTTCAGGTCTATTTACAGGAGTACTGATGACTACAACAAGAACTATAAAGGAAACATGAACCTGCTTCATGTGGTGATGTGGTGAAAAATTAGATGCCTCTGGAGAGCTGGACCTGAACTGCTGTTCCAAGGTTATGGGGGCTCCATTTTGCCACTGCCTTCACCAGCCTGTGAGCAAGAAACAGGTACAATCTCCTTAGCAAGAATGACCCAGCAGGGAAGAAGTCTTTCCAGGCTCTCACTTCTTCCAGCTCTTTTTAGCAGATGTCAAGGAAATTGCATCTGACCATCAGCACAGAGCCTGGGGGACTTCCCACACTCTACTCCTTCTCTCTGAAGCTGATGATTGTGTGGATGACTACCTCTGTCCTCTTCTCCCTTGGGATAAAACTGCCTGAGCCTCTACTTAGGGCTCCTCTGAGGGACCTCCTAGGCTTGCTTTGTCCAGTCTCATGACCCCCAGCAAACAGTGGAACAGGAGTCTCTGGGTCATTTAATTTTGCTGGGGGTCTTGTGTGAGCTGGGTTAGTGTCAGAATCTGGACAAGGGTAGGGAACAGGAAAGTGCATGGCAGAGGGACATGAGGTTCAGGTGACAGGCACATGAAAAGTGACTTTCAAATTTACTGTGTCCCCTTCTCTGAATCTTTTTGGGGCTCTCATTTCCTGTGGCCATCCTGTACCATTTCAGCAGCTGACACCCAGGCTGGGCATGTGGTGCTTCTGCACCACAGGGGACTTTGTGCACAGACTTGGGGCATTGAGAAATGAAGGATTAATTTGGCTTGTCCTCACAGTGTTGGCTTTTAGGTTGCTTCTCTGTGACAGAGAAATTTCAACATCTGTAAATAATTCTGTCCTCCAGAGAAGTGATTGCCTGTATTGCATTATCTGTGAAAAATTCTTGCCCCAAAACCTTATTTGTGGCTCCATTAACCTAAAGAACTCGTCTGAATGCTCCATTTGCCTTTTAAATAAAGAACAAGTGATTGCTGAGGACTCACATCCCTATCATTTTGTGTTGCTTTCCTCATTATGAGAGGAACATAAGGGTCCCCGATCATTATTTCTGACTCTGTCATTAGCAAAGGTCTGGAAAGCGTGTTTTCACTCCATTAGCCTTCAGAAATAAAAAGAATGATTGCATAAGTCAAGAATAATTATTTCACCAGCTCTTCTCAATGTATTGCTGTGGAACAGGCTGGGATCTAAACGGGAGCTGACAAATTAATTTATATTATTTCTATTTTCCAGAAAAACCACCATGTTCAGGACTGATTTAGAAATACAAACAGCTCTATTTGTGGTTTAATGTGCCTCTCTGATCACTTATGACAAACATCAGGAAGTTAATCTTCTCCTTCATGATGTCTGCCAGGATTCCTGCTATTTACCCCCAGAAGAGTGGTAGAACAGAGGTACCCAGATCTGTCATGGTCCTTTTGTTTCTCAGAAGTGTGTGGATACTTATGTTAATCAGGATGGACCTCCTTCTGTAATGATACCCTTCTGTGATGATGTTGAAGTTCACAGTTATATGATGGCATCTGAGTCCAGGCACGGTCCAGATGATCTGAATAGGGCGCTTTCCATGTTCAGAGCAATTTCATCTTTGCTTTAAAGAAATAATGGAATGCCCCCACCCTTCTTTCTTTAAAAGACCAAAATGCAGCCATTTTTCTTCTTGATACTTGCTGGACCTCTGATGAGATCTGTAACTCCTTAGCAAGGCATGCCTGCCACCAAGAAGGGCTCATGCAGGATGGACTCTTTCATGGTGTCTTCAAATGCGACAGCCTGAGTGCGTAGGAGCGGGCAGTGAGTCAGGGCCAGCAGGATGGAGTCTCTCTGTCCCACCCCTGCTTGTTGTCAGCAGGGACAAGCTGCTTCACAGCAAAGGAAGGCAATAGGCAGGAGGATGACATGACAATTCAGTCTTGGACAGATAGTACTACAGAAGAAGCATTATTTCTTGTTTTGACTGAAAATGTTCTTATACTGCTGCAGATAGTAAAGCTAATTACAATGCAGCTGAGAGCTTGGAGTGAAACTGGATTGAAGGAGATTATTTAGTCCCCTTTTAGAACTGAAATAGACTTATAAACCTTTTCTTAAAAATTACCAATGAGCCTGTTGGCATGAATGAAAGCATCTCCTATAGATCTGTGCAGCTCCTTTCACCACAAGTTTCTCAACTGCAGTCTTTGATGGAGGTAGGAAAGATTATATTCTCCTTGTCAGTGAAAAGTTCTGAGCTGTTGTATTAGCATTTTTTTTTCAACAGGTGTATGGTTGCCAAATGAGATATGGATTGCAGCTTGAAAACATAAGTATTCTGTGCACAGATGCCATTCAATAAGAGACAAAGGTGATGAGCACAGAGAAAATACCCAGGTGATACTGTGAATCATGATACTGTGCCAGAACTTTATGTTAATTGCACACCTTGTTTTCCTCACCTCTGAGTGTGCTAGTTCCTAGGAGAGGAAAGAGTTCAAAAGCTTGACTCCAGCAAACCCACAGAAAGCCTGCAGTCATTCACACTCCACTGTTAACGCAAATCATAACCTGAAAGACAAAGAAAGATGTCCTCTATCTGACAGTGTTGTAAAACAATTATCATGGTCCCTTTCTCCTCTGAACAATCTTCATGGAAACCTAGCCAGAGCATCGAAGGTAGAAGAGTCCTCTGACCAGTAGTGTAAAAAAGACAGCCTCAGTCCTGAGACAAGGAATTCATCTCAGCGACTGACCTGAACTTTAAAGGATCTGAGCCCAGGCATGCAAAGAATAACAATTGGTGCATGCCACAGTACCTTGTAAAAGCAGGCACTGTGGAAGCTGACATGACCATCACTTTTGCTGGAAGATTCATGGTACAGGTGAAGCCCCATCAAAATATCCCAGAGAAACAACGGGGTATGCCTGGGGAGCTGTGAGATATGGCCCAAACCTACCTGAGACGAGCCTTCATCCCACTCCAGAACTGCAACAGTGATACGTAGGCTGAGGAAGTGTTTTGAAGCATTTGGGTGATAAGCCCCCAGAGCTCCTCACAGACATCAAGGCTAGAATTACTGCCAGATAAAGTAGAGTGGAAGTAAAAGTGGAAGATGAGATAAGGAACACCAGGTTAAGGGCTTCTAGAAGGGCTGTGACACAGACTGCAGGTTCTCATCTTCATGTTGCAGGACATGTCCCTGTGAGCTTTCTCTACTGGGAAAGTCACATACTGGGGTGCTGAAACAGCTTGCTGAAATGTGGCTGTGTTGTAATTAATAAATACACTAATAGAGTCTTCATTGCATTATTAGGACATTTAGAATTTACTCTGGGAAACCTTTCAACTCCATTAAATCCACCTTTGTCACAAGATAAAGTGCCACTCATAATAGGCTCATTAACATGCAGACTGCAGTTCAGCCCCATCCATTAACAGCTGGCAGGCAAGAGTTTCTAAAAAGACCCCAAGAAACATTTTCCCTGACCAGGGGCTGGCTTCTTCAGCATGTCTGTTAGTCCTGCGTGGGATGTTTCGTGCCAGGGAGCTTTTCTGCTATCTCCCTGTGCCATTTAAATGTACTGCCAAGACCAGATGTAATAACTTAGGGATCTGGAAGAATCTGCCAGGAGTTCCCACCCTGCTGCTGGGATCTTTATTTGACTCAAAAGCTGCCATAAGCAGAAGATGCCAGCCCCATGCAAGAGCCATGGGCATTTTCCACCTCTCTCCTGTTTGGCTGACTCTCATTTAGAGCCCAAGTGTCAACTGGTCTGATTAAGTGTATTAGAGCCAGGCGTGATGATTAACAGTGAATGATAACAATGGCATTTCAGTGGTTGCTAATAGGCTTCCAAACTTAATCTCTCACGCTCTCACAGAGATAAAGAATAGATAATTCTTCCAGCAACAATGACTACACAATAAAGTTTGCATTTGCTCTTTGCTGATGAGCTGTGGTGCCTGGTTTCACCCAGTGGCACTTTTGAGACCCCAGGGCTGGGGGTGGTGCCAGCTCAGGATTTTACAGATTTCTGATGTCTTGCAGGTCTGTCTCCTGGAGCAGGGAATTAATGTCTTTGTTCCTTCCTTCTTCCTAAAGCCCAGATCTCCAGCCAGCAACTGATAGGGAAATACAGACTACGGGAAATTGAAGTTGTCCCTAAGTAATCTATCTGAGTTTACAACTTTTGGACAAAACTCACAACTTTGGGGCACAGTTTATTGATTTGAGTTCTGAGGATTGTCATTCTGGGTCTGGCACATCCACAGTAGAGGAAAGTGCTGTAAAACTGTCACTGGGCTAAGAGGCTCAGCAGAGAAGCTAGACTGGGCTGTAAGGATGACTTTCTAAACGCTGAGAGCAGCTTATCTGAATGAGATGAAAGCCTGTCAGTGACTGAGGTAAATGAGAAGCTTGACATGAAGATTTGAGACGTCAAAGTGCTGCATTTCAGCGGCCTCAATGCCAGGACACCAAGACTAAACAGTCCACTAGAGCACAGATTCAGTGAGTAGCTGAGCTTCGATGACACTTTCTACTGGATAGGATCCATGGACCAAAGCACACTGGGTTCAAGAGAGCAAAACTCCTGCTGAAATTGTAAATAAAACATGGGCAGCCTGCTTTCTTTTAGGACAGTGCCTGCCATGAGAAAACCCTCATTCCCTCTGACCTGTCCATCATCCCAAGGTGCAGACAGCAGTAACTGTGGGCAAGGCACTGTGCCACTGGAATGAATGAGTGTCCTACAGCTCTGTATTCCAGGAGTTACTGTCTGCTGCTTAAATTCTTACAAAAGAAAAACTGCTCCTTTTCTTTTAATGTCAATCTATGTCTTGCTTGTGTTGCTCCTGAACCACCTGGCAGGAGATCAGCTCTTTCAAAGATGTTTCCCACATCTCTCTTGACCAGCCCTAAATTCAAGGTCTAGAACAAGAACTGTACAACCAAGTGGCAAATTCAGTGAGAAAACTCTAGTTTCGGGGCAGGCAGGGTAGCTAAACAGGGTATACATCCCACTGCTAGAGAATAATGTGATTTAGTGGACAAACAGCAAGACATTATGGTTAGGTTTTACAGCTGCTAAATGTGTTAGTCCTTAAGAAAACATCTAATGGGACTTTAGCCTTCATTATTTTTGAAACATCAGGCTTCAGAGGACAGTAATTTTATTATAACATCCAGCATTGTGTCTTCAGGATAAGGGATATTATTTTAAAAAGTGAAGGCAGAGTTCATCCCTGATGTATTAAGCCTCATTCAGTTTATATGTTTCCATTTTCCCCTGCACTGAATTCCTCCTCCTTTTCACTCTGCCTCTGGTATCCCAGCTGTTCACATTTCCTTTGCTCAGGCTTCATGAAATAAACCCAAGATACAGATTTCGGTGGAACCAAGAAAATTTGCAATTAATTCTACCTTTTTCAGAGAAAAGATTATGTCGGTGTCTTGAGCTATGCTTTGTGTAGCAGCATGGCACAGCTCCTGTAACCATGTCCTACCAGTTTGCTGAGCCCCTATTTTTATAGCAACTGTATCCCTACAGATCTCCCACAGAGGAAACAAAAGATGCTCATTATAATCACAGTTGGGCTGTCCTGAACCCCTCTTTGAAAATCAAAGCAGCTCAATTATTCTTTCTACTCTTCATTTTTACCCATTTCTGTATTGCTGGTTTATCTGGGGTACAATATGTTCATCCAAATAAAGGTCAGGGTTGGGAATTACTCTAGGTTTATTTCTTGAAAATATTGAAACACTTCACTAGGTTTTGGCACTGTGTTATTCCCTTCAAAGAAAGATTTTTTTTTTTCTTCCAGCTATATCTAACATCTTCTTACCTTGCATTTATCATACCCTGAGTGGCTTTAACTCACTAAGATAGCAGAAACCACCCCAGAAATTAGGATCACATCCTGCCAGGCTAATGATTCATACAGCTCACTCAAGTGTTTGACAGACAAGAACGGGCTCAAAGGGCCAGGAGAAGGAAAGGTTATCTCACAGGATGAGGGGAAGTGGAGATGTAAAGAAAGACAACAGGGTGTGCAGGAATGTGCCCCCTGTTGATGGAGTGACCAAATTATTCTTTGCTTAAAAATGCAAAAAGCCCAGAAGTTTCTCTCCTCAATTTGGTAAAAAGATACCTCATAGGACCTTTGGGACTTCAGACCTGGGGCTGCCCAACTGGACAGAAGCCAAGAGGTCCTGCCTAGGTAATTCACTGGAAAAAGAAGAGAACTAAAGAAATTGCTTTGTGAAGTGTTTTAGCAGGTGCAAGAACCTCTTGCCCTGGCTCAGGTTTTCTCTGTAAGAGCTTTGTTATTTTGCCTTTTATTAAACCTTTTTCTGTTTCCAACACAACCCCAGAAGCCATCCTGCTAATTTTATGCCATTCTGGGTAGCAGAACTATCTCAGGTGTAATGGGTTCCTCTTAGAGCTCATGAGACCTGGCTCGAAGAGTAACACATTGAGGGTGAGGAAGACAATCCCTTCCTTTAAGTAGAAAAGGCTGTGTGGGCTCAGCTGACCATGTACCAAGACTTGGTTTCACCTATGACAGAGCAAGTTCAGTATCTCCTTCTGGATGCATGGTTCATTTGGAAAAGCTATTCATTTTTCATGGGGAAAAGTTATTTTTTAAAATTTCTGAGATGCTGTTAGAGACAAACAGCAGTCCGACCTGCACACCCCTTTTCCCACTTTCCTTTGCATAGTCAGAGGCTGTTCTTGTTTACAGGTGGCATCTGAGAGAGGTTCTGAGGTCTGTGTATAGAGACTGTTTAGCACATATAACTGGTCAGACTTTTCTTCATTCTAGTTGATCTGCAATTCTTTTTTGTATAACTGGGGAAGCAAAATGCCTCTATCTCAATAAAACTCTGCTTCTCACACTTGGTCCTCCAAGGTTTTACTTTGTTCCTGCCCAGGCTTCTCCTCAACACCCCAGGTTGTCCATTACTGGGTATAAAAACGATCTGTGTTGACACAGGACTGAGTGGGCACTTTGCATTATCAGCTCCAGCATTTGCCTTTGTGCTTGATTTCATGCAACAAAAGCGTAATTCACAGCAAGGTGATTTCCTGAAAGTTTTTCCACTGGCAATTTGTCTAAAAAGAGATGCTGCTTGAGAAGACAGAAGAGTGTGTTTCTTCAACCCATTCAGCAAAGTTACTGAGGCAATCACTCAAGGCTTTGATGTTACTGCTACAGCCTGAGGTGCATGTTGCAGTTCCTGAGCTCCTGGTCCCACTGGTATTTCATGAAAGAAAACGAAATCTTGCTAATTCAATGAGTATTATCTTGGTCAGGTTTGGTCCACTTCACTGCACTTCATGTCATCCTATTCCATTTAATTGTTTTCACTTCAGAATATTTTGTAATTTTGATTGGCATTTATTTCATCATGATTCCTCTCCTGTGTGTTCTGTTCCTCTCATTCACTGATTTCAAGATTTGATTTCCTTTCATGAAATGAAGAATTTTCATTTTATGAAAGGAAATGAAGTCCTGCTATTTCTGTAAGCATTATTTCTCCAAGTTTCAGTACATTTCACTGCAGTTCATGTCATCCCATTCCATTTAATTATTTTAATTACATGTAATATTTTTCTCTTTTTTTTTAAATTGCATTTCATTTCATTTAATTTCATTTCATCATAACTTCTCCTCTGTCTGTTCGTTTTGCTTTGTTCCCCAATTTTGAGATTTCAATGAATGTCATTTCAGCAATATTTGGAACTTTTAACCACACCTCATGACATCCCATTCCATTTAAATGTTTTCACTTCATTTCAGAATTTTCTTTTTTTTTCTTTTTGATTGCATTTCATGATAATTTCTGTCCTATGTGTTTGGTTCAATTTGTTCCCTGATTTTGAGATTTCATTTCCTTTCATGAAATGAAGATTCTTCATTTCATGAAAGGAAATGAAATCTCAAAATCAGGGAACAAACTGAAATGAACAGGCTGGACAGGACATGTGTTAGAAGGAAATGCAATTAAAAAAGGAATTAAAATCTCGCTAATTCAATGAGTATCACTGCGGCCAGTTTTGGTCCGTTTCACTGCACTTCATGTCATCCCATTCCATTTAATTGTTTTCACTTAATTTCAGAATTTTTGGGTGATTTTCAATTGCAATTTATTTCACCAAAATACATCTCCTGTGTGTTCATTTCACTTTGTTCCCTGATTTCGAGATTTCATTAAGTATCATTTGGGTAATTTATGGTCCTTTCATTTCAACTCATGTCATCCCATTCCATTTAAATATTTTTACTTAATTTCAGATTTTTTTTTTTAATTGGAATTAATTTCATCATAATTCCTCCTCTGTCTGGTCATCTCACTTCATTCCCTGATTTCGAGATTTCATTTTTTTAATGAATCACAACTGGGGCAGGGAACTACCCCTCTTTTCATGGTTCTGGGAGCTGTGGCAGTAAGCTGCAATGTTTCATCTGAGCTCTCTGAGATCACCACCAACCTCTGGACTGCCCTGCCTTTCCTGCAGCCTACCTCCTACCTGTGCACACCAGCCTCGCTGGTCCTCTCCAGCCCACGTTGTGCCACCCAAAGCAGGGATGTGCTTGTTGTGCACTGCTCTCTCTTCTGCAGCAGCACAGTCTTTCCACTTCTGCTGGCTGAGCGGTTTTTAATTATCCTCCTTGGACTTTTGTGCACCACAATCAACAGTAATTGCAAACAATCAGACAAATTGGTGATCTAGGGAAGTAGAGAAGAGTGACAGAGGAGCCGACTCCGGTGATGGGCACGGCTGATGGCAAACAGCTGTTTGGAGTAGAGGGGGCTCAGTGGAAGAGGGGCTGCCATGAAAGCCAAAGCATCTCTTCTTTCCTCCGTCCCTGAAGCAACTTCACTTTGCACCTCGCTTCTGGCACATCACCTCCCCTGTAAGACAATACAGCTTGGTTTTGCTGGCAGCATTGTTAGGTCCCACTAGTCTGTGGAAAAAAACAACACACTGGGAGGATGGAAAACAAGGAGACTTAAAAGTCACAGCACCAACCTTACAGAGTTCAAGAAGTGTTTGGACCATACTCTCAGGCACACGGTGTGACTCTTGGGGCTGTCCTGTGCAGGGCCGGGAGCTGGACTTCAATAATACTTGTGGGTGCCTTCCAACTCAGGACAGTCTATGATTGTACTGCAAGGTAGCAGCAATAGTGCTCTTCTCCCTGTAGTTATCCAGATGTTCCCTTTTCTCAGAAGAGTCCTGCTGGGCTGGAGGTGAGCTCCGGGAAGGTGAAGGCCTTGAAGAGGTGGCCCCAGCAAGTGGCGCAATCCCAGCCACAGAACTGTCACAGCTGCGACACAAAATAACACAACTCACACACCATGTTCCAGCTTCCGAACAGGAAAAGGAAAAGAGCTTTATTTTTCAGACCTCAACATTTATAGAATTCTAAAAGTGACAGTGGAATGGAGGATGACATTGCCACCTTTCCAACCACACTGGTCAGACTAACAGTCCATCAAACTTCTCCTCCTACATAGAGGAATGCAAACAATCATTATTTGCATGAAAGTGCATGAGAAACTCCATTACAAGAATGTAAACATCAGAAGGCTTAGAAAATCTCAAAATACCAGGGTGACACAGAGCAATCTCTCCAGGAGGACGAGACAAGCACAGGAAAGAGCTCCTGGGCCTAAAGCTGGTATTTCACCCCCAGCGCACAAGGGCTGCCACGTTTTAGGTTATTTACAGTTCCATGCTACCATTGGCAACAAAAGGCGACCGAGGGGGTTATGTCCGTTCAATGTGCATCGCTTTCCGGTTGCCATATTCTTGGGCGGGGTGGGTTATTTCTTCTATTAATTAGTGAGGGAGCGCTCTCTCCTAAAATGAGCACGGCTTTCCCAAAGCCCGGCGGCCCCGCGCCCTGAGGGCGGCCTGTGGGGCCGGAGCCGTCCCGCCCTNCCGCGCCGGCAGGGGGCAGCACTGCCCGTCCCCGGGCCGCGCTCCGGGCGCTCCCTGACTCCCGGCCCCGCTCCCGCCGCCTGCCCTCGTGCTGCTTTCCCGGCGTCTGAAATATTAATTAAGGGAACGGGAAAGGGAGAAAAAAAAAAAAAA
>VZRH01007533.1:1273939-1300430 GCA_013397555.1 Urocynchramus pylzowi
AAAAAAAAAAAAAGAGAGAGAGAGAAAAAAAAAGCCCTTTTACAATGCGCCACTATATTAAACTTACAGCGCTATAAATCAGCACCGTAAAACTGTAACTCAAGGGCTGGGTGTTAGACAAACCTGACGCGCTGCTGGGGGAACGGCAGAGATCTTAACAAACTGCATCATATACAAGTTTCTGCAATGTACATAAAACTTACTATTTTGTACCCCTATTAGCTGGTTTTTACAACGTTTTCAGGGACCAAAAAAATAAAAATGGCAAGCAATAGAAACAAGCAAATCAATTCAGAAATATAAAAGTTGATGTGAGCTTGCATCCAAGAAGTGAGTGACGGTTCAGCCTGTTTTATTTGTTTGTTTGCCTATCTTAGGTGGTTTGAGAAATCTGGGTTAATTTAAAAATATTTTCCTTCCAGTTTCTTTCATTGCTTTGCTTCCTGCAGGTCAGGATAGACACTGCTAGATAATGAAGGCACAGTGAAATTGGTTATTCTTGAATATATTTACAGTCTGATCTCCAGATTTCTGCACCTCAAATGAAAATCAGCTGATTTGATCCCTGCTGCTTTTTTATGATCAAAGATGATCTCAAGGGGTGTATTCTCCTCATCTCTCACCCCCTCCCCCAGTGGAGAAAAAGATTCTATGACAAAAAACGGTTTGTCTGTTTGTTTTGACCTTCAAAGCCTTATGTCCTGTCTTTTTCCTCTTCACTAGAGGAACCCTGACAAGAACTTTTGAGACCATAAATAGTCATGTCATTGCAAAGCAGTAACGGGCTGCAGCTCTCCTACCTTGAGAAAGGTGAGCGAGGGTGTGCAGCTTGTTAGCCTCCTTTTCTGAGAGAGGAAAGGAAGAGCTGCACTTCATTTTGAAGTTCCATGCGACATCACAAATCAGGTTCCTTGGCAAAGAGGGGAAGCAAACACCAAATATGCTGAAGTGAGTAACTACCTTGAGTGAAGAGAATCCTTTAATGTGAGCACAGTGTAGGTAATGCAGTATTTATTTACCACAGAAAAACTGTAAAGAGCACAGCATTGATTTCTTGGTTTTTCTTTTTCAGGTTGGTTTCACGGGGCTTGGTCTGTTGGGAGGATTTTCTGAGCTGCATCTGAATAGCTCATAGCTGGATGGCTCCAGTTCTGACACCCCGACCTGAGTGAGGTTTGCCACTCACAGTATTCCTGGAATGACACAGGGGCTCTGGCTGGAGTCAGGCCAGGACATTAGATGAAACTGCTTTTGTGGCACTTTTGCATTTAATACCTAGAGGACAGATTTCCTGCTGTATCTCTCTGCAGCATTTGACTCTGTTGACCATGAAACCCTTCATGTTCCTGCTGAGGAGGGGATTTGCAGTCTGGTGGTAATGGTTCAGTGGAACATACTCAGTTATTAGAAATGAAAACATACCTCACTGCTACTAATATGTGGATGTGGTGCTGTCCCACTAAGACCTATGCTGTTCCCCTTTTTTGCTGACCCAATTGAACACAAAGTCATTGGGGTGTGGGAGACATTGCTGCAGCCCAGAACACTTCAATAGCTCATGCTGGTTGTGCCATTCCTTTCTCTCTTGTTTTAAGATAATACATAGTCAAGTTCAAAGTCTCAGTCCTTGAGAGCCTTAGTAGTCTGGATCAAAGTATCTAAAAAAGTAACCTTATTAGCACCATCTGATTTATATGAGAGTCTTGCCATTTACTATTGCAGCAAAAGGAAAGAAGTGGCCCTCTGATACCCTCCTCCAGTAGTTTTAAGCATTGCCCAGTGTCTCTCTGAAATGTGGGGAAAAATAATCTTACCTGAGACTAGCACTTCTCTTACTGAGATTACCAGCATGTACAGACTCCCTTGCACTTCACATGAACAGGGAATGTTCACTGCCTCTGGAATATATGTCCCTCCAGACAAGCACAGGGCAACACAGTGTTTCACCAACAGAATGGTGACTGTCTCTTCAGAACAGTGCCAGGAGTGCCTGGTTATCTGTGCAGTCTATAATGTCTCTCCCTCAGTCTTTCCATGCACACACATTCCCCACATACATAATGCTTATCTTTAATTTTCTGTGTGCCCAAACCATACAATTTCTAAAGAAGGTTAAAAATATCAAATTAATTCAGAAGACAAAGGTGAAAAGGATCATTCTGAGATATTCACAAGGTTGGTAGTAGTAACAAGAGAGACAGTTTCTGTCTTTTTTTTGATACTGAAGTTAATTGCAGGCATCTAGGGTTTAAAGACCTTGTGTTATTGATGGGGGTGTGTTAGCAAAAGGAGGGACTCTAACATTAAACTGAAATTTAGCATGTACAGTAGGTTGTCAAGAGAAAAAAATAAGAACAAAGGAGACTGCTATTATCTTTTATTATTATCTTTTAATTCCCCCCCATCTTCCTTCTGCATGCTCTCTCTCTGTCAGCCTTCTCTCTTTCAATAATTACAATAATCAACTTACAATGATAACAGAAATAATCTCCTGCAAGATAACTAAACAAACCACATGTTATCTGTACTGAACTGTGCTTACTTACAGTAGGTACATCACTTATGGAAAAGCCAATAAAATTTTAATTAAAAAAGCATGTATGTTGTCAGTTAAGATGCAAAGAGGGTGTGCAAACACATTTAAAGTGGTCCATAAATTGCTTGGTATTTGATAGAACAGGGAGGAGGGCAAGCCCACCTCAAAGAGAACAAAACAAAACTAAAGCCCACCAGGTTTGAGAAGCTCTATTTATGTTGTTCTATACAGAGCACTGACTGCTTGGGAATTCAAAAGCAGGGGGAGGGGAGAATCCTCCCTTGAGCAACGATCACATCCACCCACCTCCACCAGTGCTGGGAGCGAGTGAGCAAAAGTTAATTAAAGATTTTGCATTTCCCCACTGCAGCACTGTATTGATAGCTCTGGATCCTGAGATAAACTACAGCTCTCCCACACTGTATCGCTAATCTGCCTTCAACCCTGCCCTGGAGCACCACCTCAGGGGATCAAATGTTTGGTTTCCCTGGTGAACTTGAGGCTTGGCCTTTCTGCTAGGACTGGAACTAGGACTGATGAATGCCAGCCCATAGATAGGTGCATGTCTCAGGGGAGCAGGAATGTAGGTAATTACCCAGTCGTGAGTCACCATGGCCTCAGAGGATTCCAGTCCTCTGTTAATTGTTTGCTCTAAGCATAGGAAGACAGTTTCACATAAAGGCTACTTGGCATAGAAGAATTTCTGCACAGGTACTGTGAATGTGAAACAGTTCTCAGGTGACTAAAGCAGAAGGTTTGCTGGAGCCAATTATGACATGAGGGAATTCCTCAACACCACTCAACGCCCTGAGTTTGTCCTGCTCCTCCGAGTCGCTCTTTTTGTGGATCTGGTGTGAATGCTGACATGATCTTTTCATGACCTCTGTGCTCCTATGGCAGGCTGGCAATGGTGGCTTCAGGGGTCCCTTTGAAGACAGAAGTGCATATTCTTCACTCAGATTTTTTCTCTGAGCTCTTGCTGCAGGGCATCTCAGGGAGGAAATCTCGGCAGTGATATGATCAGCATGGATCAACAGTTGTGCTTTGCACTGTTCTCACTGGATGAGTGAGCAACCACTCCTGGGATTGCATTTAGGGCAGAGAAGGCCTATTTGATATGGCATGATATGTGAGGATGTCCCAAGACAGTGTCTGAAATTCCTTCCTCTTGGTTCAGCCTTCAGCTTCAGCTGTAATGGGTAGATATTGCTTGCACAGGCTGCCCAGGAGAGCCCTTGCATGTGGAGAAAAGCAAGGCTGGGAGGTGGAAGGACCTATTTCCTCGGGGAGCACATTGCTGTGGTACACCTGCTATTGCAGGACACTGAGTTTTGAGGCTATTACAGAGATATAATGCTTACATTTAAAGAGATCTATGGGCTGTACCTAATTATAGAACCACAGCAGCCTGGCAAGGCAGGACAGCTAGAACCCACCTCCTTTTAGGCTGGAAATTAAGACAAGGGTATTAAAATGTATGACCAGGGTTAGAGAGATAGGGTCAGTAAGAAGGCCAAGGTTAAAACATCAGACTTACATATTCCCAGAGCTGTGCTTAACATGTGTCTCAGCCAAAGAAATTGATGTTAATGACGTACTAACCCCTTTCATCTGAAGATCTCAAAATGTTTTATGTCCTGATTTGCTTTCTCTATGCAGCTCTGTTGAAGGCTGTTGGTCTTTCACGGGGGAAGAGTGCAGGCTGCTCCATGCTGTACTGTCTGTATTGCCTTCAGGTCCCCGCAGAGTGGAGATGGCTGGGGTTAGTCACCACACTCACTGGGGACAAGCTGGGTGACTGTGCTACAGGAAAGCAGATGCCATCGAGGGAAGGTGTAGGAAGATGGCTGGGTATGGATTGAGATGATTTAGTATAATAGATGGTTCATGTGACAGGATAGAAGTTGCATCTGGTTTAAGGGGTATCAGGATGCAATGGAATCCATACAGGGAAGGGACAGCAGGAAACGAGGCTGATGAATTGGCCCTCTTTGGGGAGGGCTGGACAGACAAGCTGCTCGAGAAGAAAACCAAAGCTCTCCCTTGTTGATTTCCTTCAGAGAGAACATTTTTGAAATCTGTGCCAGGCAATGAAGGAGAGGCAGCTGTGGGCTGGGCAGGATGAGGCCAGCCCAAGGTGCCACAGAACAACCCATGAGAGGTCTGTGGGTGGGTGTACCACACTGCATATGGCCAGGTGCTGAGCAGGCTGAGAAGGTTGAGCAGAGCACCCTGGCACCAGCATGGGTAAGGGTCCCAGGAGAACTGACAAAAGCAAAGTGGATTTGACTTTCTTAAATCTCATGTCTATGGACTTGAATACTGTGGAGGAGCTAGACCATGGCAGAGACTGAGGGAGAGGATTAAAAATGACACATGAACTATAACATTTGTGGTGCCACAGAGCCTGGAGGGGAGACTGAGGTGTTGTGACTAGTACCCTAATGAGCCACAACTATGGGCCAGAGGGTCTTTGTCTTATTAATGCTTTCTCTGACGATGAAGCAAGGCACCCTCTGGCATCCAGAAAGTCATGGCCGTTAGCCACAAGTAGACAATTGTAAACTGCTCAGAACAATCTCCCAAAATGAAAATGGGGAGACATGTACAAGACTGAAACAACTGCTGACTGGCAAAGCAAGGAGGAGCATGGCACTGCCAGCTGCCACTGGGAATTGCCACAGACTCACTCTGTATCCCACACAGGGGGTTTGCTTTGGGCATTCTCAGGGAAACCTCTGCAACCTATGACCTTCATGCAAGCTCTTGCATGAGGACTCTGTATGAAGAGGGGGCAGTTTCCCCTGCAGCAGCCAGTGACTGGCAGCTCTGGCTTTTTTTTTTTTCCTCTCTCCATTTTTGATTACAGAACTGTTCTGTTATTCTAGCAGGTCTGAAATTAGATACAGGTGCAAATTAACTAAGTCACAAGTGCATTGCATTTGGTAATTTTTCTGTCAAGAGTCATGCTGAAGGGTTGCAGAGAATAATAAGAGCAGCCGAGAGCCAAGTGGCTGGTCCAGGTGTGCCCGGCTGCTGAGTGTGCCTCCCTGGCAGTGGTTTGAGGCACGGGGTCTATTTTCACAACACAGGTAGTAAAATCACCCACTTCCTGATAGTTTTCTACCTCTGATTTTTGTCTGCTATTCCTCTCCTCTGGCTGTAACTGTCTTTGACTACTCAGCCTCCTGATTTCAGAGCTGCAGTTGTCATGGCTATGTTGTGGTCCTGGGATTTCGGAAACACAGTAGAGCAAAAGCCTGGATCCTCCTCCTCTTTTTTGCTACAGTGTAGGCCCTGTGTATTTTCCAGATGAAGGGAGAAAGTCTGTCAGTCTGCCCAGCTGTGACAGGTAGGTGAAGGAGTCCAGCTCCATCTGCCACCGAAGAGGTGCACAAGCATCTGCTGCCCCTCCTCAACACCATGGCCGCCTCTCTGCAACTTGCAAGAGAGCAATGGTTGCGGGGGCAGCTTCCAAGAAGCAGAGCTAATCCAACCAGTTGTCATAAAGCAACCATCAGATGCTGTCTAAGGAGGTGTGAGTATCTTGTGTGGAGCACAGCATAACTATCTAAAGTGAGGTGGCTGGCAGAGGACAATAAAACAGTGAGAGAACGTGTGAAAGTGTTATTCTTGCTGTGGCTGCTCACAGATGCAGAGTACTCATTTTGTGGAGGGGCCATTTCTGGCTCCCTGTGACAACTTGCTAGTCATTTCAATCCCAAAGATGCCAATATTTGAGCACAGGAACTGAGATGAGTCTCAGTACCAGCTGCACTCTGTGAAAACTTTCTGCCCTGATGAGCAATAAAGGTCCAAGAGAGATTATGAGGTGCCTGAGCCACGGAGCTGAGCTCCTTTCTACAACTCCTCAGATGAAGCTGTGCGCTTATCTGTCAAATCGAGGTTGCAGTGTGCTGGCAGGTCAGGATGTGGATGAAGCTAGTCCTGCTGCTATCTCACAGATAAGTGGAAAGCTTCATTCACCAAGCAGTTAATCTGGAGGGTTTTCACTGGTGCAAAATCCATACTATTTATTTATAGATTAAATGAATGGTTCTATGCAAATCTGCAAATTAGTTAATGACAAAATTGCATCAAATGATAATATACTGCTTCACAAAGCTGGCATGAAACCATTTCAGGCCTGGATTTCCATTTGTTGTGGCATTCAGACAACTCCTCATCCAAGTGGAGCTGAGCTCTTTGCCTGTGCTGGGGACGTGCATGTGGCTGAGACAGGGTATCACCACCCTCTCCCTTCCCTGAGGGCTGCTGCATTACAAGGAATATTGCTTATAGCCATGCAGGGCATACTGTAAATGCTGTGCCCATTTGGCTCCTTATTTTGATATATGGGGAAATTGGCTTCAATTTTGGTCACTTTTTCTTCAGAAATCATATGTTTTGCAACTGAAAAAATAGGTCAGCAGTTGCAGCCCTAATTTCAGAAAGGTTTTCTTGGAAGTGTCAAAAGTAAACATGTGCTTTTAGTGCACAGTGACTGTGAACTGCTCATACATTTTCCTTCTGTACTAAGATCTTCCCTTTCCAGCTTGTGTAGTCAAAGCTGCCTTCCAGGAATGGATCAGGACACAACCATCCAAACAGCTGCTCTGGGAGAGACCCAAGAGCTGTTTCACTCAGAATCCAGTGTCTGGCAGCAGTAATGGTCTAGAGAAGAGCACCAGAAATAAGCCACTAGACAATGAAGCTGCCCTGGTGTGCTCTCCTTGGCTGCCTATGGACTGCAGTTGTGTGACCTCCTGAGCCAGAGGTGGCACTGAGTGTCAGTGACAAACTAGTTCTCATGCATATCCTATATTATATCCCATTTGTCTTTTGAAATAACTTTTTCTCCATTTGCCCTTCCTAAAGCCTTCCTTATCCCAGTAGATTTTAGTGGATTTATGAAATATTCCTGCTTCTTTCTTCTCGGTGTTAAATTGCTCTCTAAAACATTTTAATTGTAGCATATGTGGGATATGGAAACTTGAGGATTTGAGAACATTATAGGCAGTAGCTAGGCACCATTAATGCTGGGATCAACCCAAAACTCCATGATGCAAAAAGAAATCACAATTCTGCTGTGTCTTTTAGAAATTAGAACAGTCGTGATCATCTTTCACGGGCAGAAAGGGTGTGCTTCATAGACACGGGAAAACACAGAAGTTTGGCAAACAGTCACTGAACTTGATTAGTCCATTACAGCTCCATGTGGACGTCCCAGTTAGTGCTCAGCTCTCCTAAGTGGTAAAACTGCAAAGGTTTCTAACTTCACCCCACTTTTATTTGGAAAACTGGTTGTGTGTATCAGGATAAAAGGGAGACGGGGCAAGTGATACAGAGAGTGGTAAATGTGTGGAGTAAGGAAATAATAGCTACAAGCTTTTGCATGGGTACACCCTAGGCTTGCTAATGCCTCTGGAGTTGCTCCTTTTCCCACCATAGTTCTGCTTTCTGAATCAGCCTTACAGGGCCCCTCCCTCCCCCCAGACTCCCCTGGCCCCGGTTTATTGGCTCAGAAACGCCTCTGAGCAAACTAAACTCATTCTCTAGCCAATGTCCTGGCTCCTGTCTTCAAAGCTTCAGATTTCTAATCTGTTTTCACTTCTGTCACTGATTCCACTGGGGCTCTTGGCTAATCACCAGAACTGTTTTGTAACCTTGCCAGCTCTGTCCATGCTGATAGCCTTGCAGCCCTCACTGACTCGTACCCACTTCTCACAGCCCTGTTTCAAAACTGAAAGGTTAATCCTCCAAACCCTTCAGTGGTCACACCTCCTCTTGAGAAACACCTTTTCAGGCCATTCTCCACTGTACTATCACAGTGCTAGGAAGAATGTAGAGAGATGCCCTTTTAAGATAATGGCATTAAACCTTAGGTCTAAATTCATTTTACATGACACAGATTTTGTTACCGCTCCAGCAGAATTTTCCTATTGATTTCTCTGAAGCATCTCAAGGCATTCTTACAAAAAAGATTTCTGAAGGTGGAAGAATGGAAAGTTTTCTTGACCTTTCTGACTATTTCTCTCCTCTGAGCGTGCTCTCTCTAGGTAACTTGTCACTAGGACACGCTCATCTGGCCAAAAGGTCACTTAAATTGTGTACAGCACTTATACCATTCTAAATGATTGTGTTTTACCTGGGGACATGATCTACTGGAGCAGGAGTTTGGGTCACTGGCCTTTGTTGCAAACTGACAGTCTCAATGGCCTTGTTCCCAGTAAAGAGTGTCTTGGTGCTAAAGTGAATGGATTATAACCCCGTGACACTACAATTACACAAATATTTAAACTACCTCTAATTCTAGAAAGAGAAACATTTACTACCTATCCATTCCCTTTTTATGACAATGTTTTCACAATTTTAATATAGCACCGATTAAATAAAACTGTTCTTTGGCTGTAGGCCAGTAATGAACTGGGTATGTGTATGGAGGAGTATTATAATACCTAAACCATGTGTGTCAGAGATCCCCACAGCACAGCATCTTTTATCTGCCAGGAGTAAAAAAAATGGACCTTTCAGAAAATATGTAAGACCAGTGTAAGTAGATGGTGGTAGACCCCCAAGTCTTCTCCAGCCTTCAACCTCCTGTGGCTCAGCCTTTCTAGTGCCTGATGTGTTTTCTATATATTTGTTAGTTTTGGTAAACTGAAATTATTAGTACTGTCATTTCAAAAAGAGCCCTAAGACATTTCATAAAGGACTTTATTACTGTTTTGGGGACTCTTTCTCAACTGTCCACAGTGTCTGATTGACCTCAGTGGTAGAGACCTGAGTTTTTCTATGCAGAGCAGAGAAGACAGTGCTGGGATTTGAACCTACTGCTGTGGGTAGCGTTGATGCTCAGCTGAGCAGGTCACCTCCTTGACAGTGAATTAAAAAGCCGACCTGCAAATTAGCTATTCATCTTTGCTGCTAAGAGAATCATATTCATCTATGCAATGCAAGGAGATCTGGCAGGATCTTTACAGGTCATGTACAAAGTAAAGCTAGGATTGACTTTTTCTGTTTCTGAAGGTGTTTCAGGACAGAAACCAGAGGTCTGGAGAGGATAAAAGCACTGTATTTAACCTGTCCTCTGAAAAGACAAACCCAGCAAGTGCTCTTCTTAGACATACCCTCCCTTTCTGTTCGCTTGCTTTTGGGAATATAATGTGAGCATTCAATGGACTAAGGGAATGACCCACTATCCTGAAAAGCTGAATCTCTGTGCATATGTGACCTAAACATTTCGAGAATACGCATTTTCCTTTGAAATATGCATATGCCCCAGAGTCTGGGCCACAGGTCTGCACTGATACAGCAATTTCCCTATTTCCCTTCCTGCTGTTTCCTCATGTTCTTTTGGATTTTCACAAGGACCAAAGCAAGCTGTCTTTAAAGTCTCTGTAGTTAGCAGTTCTCCCCAGCATCACAAATTTAACTCTGTATAAGGAATGCAGGTTGCCTCTTCAAACAGGGTAAAGCTGCTGCATCTTTAATCTCATGTTACACAAATGCCCAGATCAAAATAAATATGTGTTTCCCCCTGTTACTTTTCTTTCAAATTAGAGCACTAGGGGCCAGCAACAAGGTTAGATCTTGGGGAACTTTAAAAGCCCCCATTTCCTTGGAGAGGGCCCTTGATTTTACAAACTACAGGATTCACACAGCAGCTGTTTAATTTCTAAAGTGTTAACTGAAATTTACTACAAATGCAATTTTATGCCAACACATTTTTTGTTGTTGTTGTTACTAAGGCAGCTATTCCATAGTTACTATTTTGGTTCCCATGACGACTGCACTGCTATCCGAGTTGGAGATGATAAAATTGGTATGTTGACAGACTCTGATTGACTGTTGATACCAGTTGGCAGAAGAAACGAAGGCTTTCCAATAGGTTAATATGTATATTTTCAGGAAAAAAGAGAAAAGGCATAAATGATTTTTGGTACAGTTATGTTTTACCAGCAGAAAAAATTAAAGTTCTTATTGAAAAAGCCCTGGCAGCCCAGAGCTGGGGGGGGAGGGGAGGGAGGGAAGGAGGGAAGAAGAAAAGGAAGAAGGGAGGGGAGGCTGAGGTGATAGGTGAATTTCCAGAGACCTCTATACCTTGTTCTCTGTAGCCCACCAGAAAGGTAGAAGAATGGATTGAGCTGAATAGTGCAGAAAACCCCAGAACACTGGAGGATGATCTATTACCAACTTGCTGGGAAAGTGCTGAACACCAGCCTTTTATACACTAGGAAGCCACAACCAGAATATCACAGGGATCTGAATATTGGCTGGTAGCCACAGCAGTGGCTGGTGTAAGGGACTGTGGAAATAGCAAGAGAAAGGAAACAAATCTTGGGTGGGAGGCTGAAGAGAAGCCACTGTGACAGGGTGACACTTGCTATGTGACCTCTTTTTGGCTGCACTGCTTCTATGGTCCAAGTTGGTCCTCACCATGCTGGTCTCTTGAAGGGATGCAGACAATATGCAAATGTGTTGAGGGAGTCTTTTGTGTCTGGAAGCTGTGGTGAAGAAATCCTGTCAGTTTTCTGATGTACATAATTGTTTTGGGAGCCCTGAGAAGGTTTGCAGTGGACAGCTGCAGTCCCCAGGTAGATAGGAACAGTCCTATAGTGGAGACCACTCTGGCATTCTCAAAAAGCTCTCCAGGCACAATTTTATTGCACTTAGACATTGCTGTGACTGAAATTACTGTTCAGTAATTCAGGGATTGCCTGGATTGTGGCATTTCCCCTTTTTTTCCTCTTGAGTGTGATTATGGAAATGTACTTATTCCCACATCAATAAGTACATGAGAGGCCAAGCACATGAGAGGGACCTGGGCTCTAAACTGAGCCAGAAGAAAGGAGGCAAAGCATGCTCTGTGAGATGTGACTTGCACAAGGAACTTGTCCCCCACTTTATGCTTACAACTAGCTGGCCTTCATCAGGATCAGGATGGTGCACCTCTGAGCAGTAGCATGCAGTGCACTAGCAAATATTTGGGTTGTGAAAGAGCCTGGGTCCTCACAGCAACACCAGTGGTGGGACTGATGACAAGGTCAGTGTCATCATCTTAACAGTCAAATGGGAAAGGATGGAAGGATGGTGAGGGGAAGGGGAAGGTGGAAGAGGTTGTCATCTCCCTGGAAAACATCTTTCCATGTGTACAGTGCCTGGTGCAGCCAAGTTTTTGGCTCTTGCCCAACATTCCCGTGTTCTACCACATTAAAAAACAGTTGGGAAAAGGGCAGTCTCTTTATGCCTGTTCTTCATGCTTCCTGTGTATGGTAACACAGGCTACTGCTGATCTATCACTCAGAAAACTTGCTCAATGTTGATGCCAGTGTTCACCAGCATTTGTCAGAGTTTGGAAATGACTATTCCAACGTGCATTCACTGCCTGGACTCCTTGTTCCTTACAATCCTTGATTATTGTTCTATTTTCTGGTTTTGGTAAATGCTACATGCTTTGCTGCCTGCCGCTTCCAATCTCTTCCTAACCTCCCTGCAATCTCCTTGGCAGTGACTGTAATTTACTGTGAATTAACCTAGTCACCAGGGAGCTCCTAATGGCCATTCTGCAGGTTCACAGATTATCTTAAGCAACTGATATTTAGTGAAGAAAGAAGGAAAACTTCTAAAAGATTTAGTAAATGAAAAGTCTATTACAGAGCTTGGGGCTTTTTTTTGTTTTTCCTTTCCCCCCTCAGTGCCTCTTGGCTTTTCTTGCTTCAGGTAGAGGCCAGCCTAGGCACATAATGAATCCTTGTGGAGAAAGAAACATGAAGAAAAAAAGAAGGGAAACAAGTGTGCCAGCACAGAGGAAAGATGCCAGTTCCTCTCTTGAACAGTGGCAGCACAAAGGGGAGGTATCTGTTGCCTGCTGAGGCTTCCCCTGCACAAAGATGCCTTGTTGTTCTTTATCTTCCTCATGTTACTTAACAGCAGGGCTGGTTTGTACAAACCCAGATTAGAGCAGATAAGAAAATGAAGCTCTGAATTATTCAGCAGAGGAGGGAGGAGAGGATGTGGCTGAGGTTACTGGATAAAGCTGTGGCCTCCAACAGAGCTTCCTGTCCCTTGGGTTTTATATCTAAATCTATTTGCTCTGCTTAAGCCTGGTTGTGGAGGAATTAAGATGATGATTTCTTTTATTTACACAGAGGCACCTTTGAAAGGAACTGCAGAAAAGGGGAGTAAAAAGAAAGTCATGAGATCTGCTGGCCCATTCTCCTACCCCTGCAGGGTTGGTTAGAGCTGTGTCTCTCCCAGCAGATATGTGCCCGTCCCAGAAACTCCCCGGGCAAAATTAGCTCTGCCAACATGTCCCCCTGATGTCTCCCCTTCAGAAGCTTGTGGCCCTGAACCCGCTGTCAAAGCCTCCTTAAATTCTTTTCACTTGGATCTCCCAGGCCTGCCAACCCCTGTTTTAGGAGCTCCTCTAGTTCAGGGAAAGCACTTGATGCTCATCCCTTGGTTTAGTTCTGTTGGAGAGTATTTGTTCAGTACCTCTCGGAGTTGAGTTAGGCAGCAGAAAAGATGATGTTTGGACATTGCTTGCCCAAGAAGAGACCTTTTCATGTCTCTGCTGGTGCTTTGAAAAGAGAGGTGGCAATGCAGAATAGACTGGGGGTTTCTCCTCTTTGCTTGGCTCTCTTTGCTCCCCTCCCAGCTGTTGAAGGGCAATGGCTGTTGTGGTGCTGAGCCACAGTGCTCTCTGCAATAGCGCCACACAATAGCTGCACCAGCTCTGATGCTTTCTCTGAGGGCTGCTGCTCTACAAGTCTGCCCAAAGAGTAAGCACAACTTCTTCCATCTGCACAGTTGTTAGACAACACACTGATTTTAGGTGTCCTGGTCCCCTAGAGAAGCCTCTCCTGTTCTTAGAACTGGGAACATCATTTACAAGCCCCATATGGCCATGGCAGACAAAGCTTTAAATTATTTTCTTTACTGCTTCTATTTTATGTGAGATAGCTTGGACTGGCTGGATTGCTTCTACTATAACTACACACATGTAGGGAGGAACAGAGACATCCAGAGACAACAGAAACCTGCTACTGCTGCTGCTGTGCTTGCTGGTAGGGTGTAATTACATCATAAGTTTCCTTTACTCAGAAAGCCGACTTGAGAAATTTCTGCTCTCGTAACACATTTTGCAGCCCCCTCAGTTGTCCTGACACTGATGATTATAGGGCTGTGTTCTGTGTTTTGAAAAGAAGATCGAAGTTATCTTCTCCAGCTCTTTTCTGGAAGTCTTATTTTTAACCTGTGTCTTTTTGTTTGTTGCTGAACATGCCACATTGAGCAACTCCCACTTGAATGGCAAGGGAGTCTATTCTGCTCCCATTCAGAAGAAAGGACATTCTGTGCTTTGATGCTTCATCAGATGCTAGATGCTGGGCTGGCACCCCTGTTCAGAAATACTGCACCAGGGAGAGAAAGGGAGAATCCTGATAGCCCACTCCTCAGCTGTGCTTTCCTCGGCTCGTGCACAAAGCTTATCAGTCATGTCAGGCTACCACCTTATCTGCCCTCCCCAGCTGCACAATGACTGACACAGCAGAGACCTGACCAAGAAACCCAGCTATGGAAATTTGAGGCTTTTTGCCAGGCAACCATATAGCTCATGCAACTTAGGATGTACTCTTAGGGACATGGTTAAACATTACTTTTACTCTCATTCAATGCTTTTAGATTCTCAATGAGCCCTTTTAAGTAGGAGGATCAGTCCTGCCTTCCTGGCATGCAGTGCTGCCTTATTCCACTGTGCTTGATTCCCTCTAGGACCAGCCACCCTTCCCTTCTCAGCACAGTGAGGCATCCCTGAACCCAGTTTTGTTGAAGTCCCTTTAGGATCAGAGACAGTTGCAGTGTTTGAAACTCTTGTTATAGCAGAGGCAGCCCCCAGCAAAGCCTGATATTCCTCACACTTCCTCCAGTTCAAAGTTTACTGTACAGCCTCCAAACTCCTGTGCAAGGAAACTGCTCTCAGCACCATCATCCATCTCCTTTTTGACATTGAAAGTCAGGCCAGGGCTTAATGGGTTGAAACACAACTCCTGCTCTCCAGCATCAGCTCTTCAGGGCCTGTTAGAGCCCTCAATCCACACATTGGAAAAGCATTGGCTTTCACTGCTTTTTTTTCTCCCTCCTCAGACACAAATTAATGACCTTCAAGCAGTGCAGTGATACTCCTTGAGCCCGCTACTCAGCTGAGCCACTTTGCTCTCAGCTGCAGAGTGCATTGGATACAAACATTTTCAAATTTCCTGGGGGGGTATCACGTTTGCCAGGAGCAGGGCTTTGAGCTCTCTCACCACACCCCTGCTGAATTACCCTGTTGATTAATAGTACAACTTGCAGTCCTCTTGCTGCTTGTAAACAGGAGCTCGAGCCCCTGCCATTTAACAGGGGCGTGGGATATGCGAAAAGCTGAAATGTCACCACATCACAGCACCCATTAATCATAAAGCTGCTCTAAAAAAAAATTTTTAAAAAAGTGAAAAGGAAAGAAGAAAAAGGAATTATCAGAAATATCAAGGAGCCAATTTAATTGAGGCAAAGACATGCGTGGCAGCTGCTTTTTAACTTTACCTACATCTCAATTAGACAGGGTTGGAGTTCTCTTTGTTTCTGCTTTTGAAAAGTCTAAAACTCTGCAGGTTTGATCAATGGCAAGGGACAGAGAGGAAATGAGCAGGAGACAAAAGGACCGAGTTTCCCTAGAAGCTGTCATGATAATTTATGGCCCTGGCTGATAAAACTTTTAACTAGTCAAATATGAGCTAGAAAATAGCAAAAGCAAAACGAGCCTTGGAGGAACAATGTCAACCAGGTAAGTCTTCTGGGAAGCACCACCTGGGATGAACAGTTTCTTTCCTGGGAGCTTGGGAAAACCACTCTTGGCTCATGCTCATCTCTTGGCTTGCTGTGAACAAGCCTTGCTCTGGAAGAGCCAGTGGCTGTGATATTTTTCTTGGTCAGGTGCGATTCAACCGGTGACAGCAATCTCTCTGCTTGAGATATGTTGGCCAAGGTGGCTGGAGGGTGATATGACCAGCATCAGCAAGAGAATGTTACAGGAAGAAGACAAGCATATGATGTCCCTCAGGGCTCTGCTTCAGACCTGTCCTACAAGGTAAGCAGCGCCAGTATATGTCAGTGCCCCACTATGGGAAACTTAACTGCTGTGGGAAATGGCTCTGGTGCTTTGCTGTGTCTGTGCTGGCAGGAAACAGCCACTCTCTGCTATTTGAATCCATAAAAGAGTTAGCAAGACCTGGATGAACTGTACAGCTAGTGATATCTTTAATCCCTGGCAAATGCCACAGCATTTCTTCCTAGGACAGAGTACCAGCATCCTGAACACATTCTAACCCACTCAATTCATTTAGCTCTTTTCAGACTTTCTGGCTGGGAAATGTGCAGTGCTTTCATAAGCTGCTGTGCTGTGCCTGACCTCTGTCCTTGATGGTGAGGAGCAATGGGTGTTTTCAGAATGAGAAGACCACCAATCGAACACCTGCTTTCTCTATGGGGAGCCTCAAGCCAACCTGCCCTTTTGTTTTGAAGCAGAAATCCATGAGAGAAGCAAGTTAATGGGGTCTCCTGGTCTGTTACCCACACCACTGACATTCATTCATGTGGTCCTGTCACCCCAAATGCTGTATCACAAAATGACAGTGTTAACTCCATGGTGAAAAGCATTGGCCAGTCTTTTGCACACAGTAAAATTTGCACTTTATGCTTCTTTGTCACATATCTGAGACTTCAGACAAAGCCTCTTTTTTGGCTGAAGGCTGCCTTCTACAAACTTAATGACCTTTCACCTTTGCTAGGTTGGGAAAATCCCTTCTTCCTTCCTTTCTCTTTCAACATCCCAAAATCCTGTACCTGACTTTTTCATGATATTCCAGGGAGAGAGGCAGTCAGGTTTCAGTGTCCCACAGGGAGTTAGAAGGGCAGAAGGTACCACAGGCAGAGCAAGGTAGAAGGGTCGGAGAGGTTGTCCTTCCAGTCCTCAAAGCAGCCCTGTGGGGGTTTTGGGACATGCCAACATTCATCCACAGGCCTGGTGCAGGTCCCAGGATTCCACTCAGCACAATTTATTCAAGCTAGAAAGTTTCTCTGGAGTTCAGTGAGGGTCCAAGGGATGGGACATGGTTACTCTCCTCACTCCATACCAATTTTTTTAGAAGATGAATGCACAAAGTGACTTGGGAAACTTTGTGGATCTTGGTCATAAAACCAAAATGCCTACTAGCTTTGCTGGCCTACCCACCAGCAATGAGAGGAGACACTGCTGCACAGACACCCTGACAGAAAAAGATGGGCTTTGTGGAGGCTGAGAGTTGTTAGAGAAACCTCTTGCTGAGCAGCTGTCCTCTGACTCTTGACCTCTGCACTGCCTTCTCCTCCTTCTCCAAGCCCAGGAGTCACAAGTTTGCACCCACAGGCATAGTGGAGGTGGTCAGAGGGGAGTGCTGCCCGTGGCAGTGGCTACCTGAGCCTAAGCTGTGCATACACCAACCCACAGTCCTCCCAGTGTTTAGAGTGGAGGTGATTAGCCTTGCTGCCTGTGGCATTTTTCAGGGGTTAAAAAAGTAAAACTATTCCATTGCTCACAGTCCTGTCCATCTTCCAGCATGTTCTCTTTTCAGTTGGAAAAACACTGGCCTCTCTCACCAAATTATCCAACATTTGAGCCAACATTTGATCCAATGCAGTTAATACATAAATCCCAGTGTGACTGGCAGCTACAGATGGGTGAACCAAGAAATTGCCTGACATATTTGCTTACACTGCATATGAAACTGCTTATCTTGAACAGGAAGGATAACTCTAAATTATCAGTAATCCACTGGATCTTGGTGGTAGTTGAAACAAATTTGAAAAGATTTGCCAAAACTCCAGGATATCCAAGTGTATAAATATATAGATTTATACATGTACATACATACTGTGTCACTGAAGGTGTCACCTGCATGGTGCCTATTTCTCTCACAAGCCTGGACTCACATTAATTCACCCATGTGTGAACAGCTTGAGCGCTCTCATCCCTGAGGGCTATCCACAGCCATAAGCTGGTAGAGGGTTATTTCTCAAATGTGCCTATCAAGGTCACATTTGCCATCCTGCCCTCTTACTTCCCTCCCTTTTTGACCACGGAATTTCTCCTGCTCTCTCCCTTTCCAGGTGCCTTGCTCAAAGACTTGGACCAGTGCTGTTCTGTGCTGTAGGGGAACACTTTGGCCCTGATTCTCATTTACACTACAGCAGGTTTTACAGCACTATGGCAGAGGAAAGAAACCATGAGATGAATATAGATCACTCCAATTTAAAGCTCCTTTATGTTATAAGAGAACACCATGAAAATGGAAATTGGGCCCCCTATTTTTAAAGCCTGTCGGCAGGTGCCTATAAAACGAGGAAAGATACTTTAATTGCCTGGCCAATGGGAAATTACATCTTTCTCTGCATTCCTCTTGGTTGTGCTGTGGGCCAAGTAAGGAGCAGAGTGCCTCAGAAGAGACCTGTGAGTGACAAATTGCAGGGCAAGCCTGGGTACTGCCTACCTGTCAGAGGATGGGATCCATGTGTAGGAGGATGTTAGTGGGCTCGCTCCCAATGCGAAAGGCAGATGCAGTAGCCATGATTTGCATCCAGTGTCCACTCTCTGTTCCATGTGGGCAAGGCCACGCCAGGGAAAATGCTGATTCACTGCTACAGCTGATCCCATCTTGGCTTTTCTGATCACCCCCATCACCACTTCCCATCTCTGCTGACTAACACATGGTGCCGGTGGCCATGGCTACCCACAAGTGAGGCATCTCCACCAAGCAATGCCCTCACTGGCAGCAATCCCCAGGGACCAGAGCACTAATGCTCTGTGCTGTGATGGTGAGGATGGTGGAGCTGGCTCAGCTTTGCAGGACAGACCCCCTCCACTTTGCCTTGCTGTCCTTACTCTCTCTCTGAAACGAGACTTCTGCTGTCCCTGCTTGCTCATTGGCCTTTCCTGACTGGCCTCTGGATTTAATCAACCCAAGCACTGGAATGAACATGGGAAAGCTGCATGGCAGCTGGGGCTTCCTGACTACCTTGTTGTTCCCCACAGGAACTTGATGTCACCCACAAGTACTGCTTCCCTCTTGGGCAAATGAAGATTTATTTTGTTCTTCGTGTTTCTGGTAGTGGAAAGTCTGGGCTTGGAGGCTGATTTCCTGTAGCTCCTCAGCTGAAGATTTAGGGCAAACTGCAGGAGGAAGGACTGCATTCATCTTCATCTAGCTCTGCTCCCAGCAGCTGGTGTGGGTCTGTGACCGTGGGGCTGACTGAGGGACTGGTGGGCAATTCTTGCTGTCCATAAACAGAGGGAGCTGACAGAAAATGTGACAGGTGGGCAGAAATGCAGGGGATGGGAAACTGCTAACCCAAACAAAGCCAAAAATCTGTTTCCTAAAGATGTGGGTGCCATCATGGGCAAGGAGCAAGGCGAGGTAATTTAAACTGTTCAGTGACATTGCTGTGTCTTCACTTAAGGGAAGGAAAAATGAGCTTTGCAGTGCAAAGAACTCTATGAAACCCCTCCAGTATGCAGGAAGGTGGTGAAGCAAGGCAGAGAACAGCTGGAAATGTGAGAGGAGATCAACTATGTGGTAATGCCATGATATTGTTAGATGGCTTGCTTTCACCTGCAATATTATACTCTGCCCTGGAGATCTGATTTCCCTGATTTCTCCTGTTTGAACAAGTACAAAAGGTGTAGGAGAAGTAAAAGGAACTAGAAGTCAGGCAGAAAAAGGGTGGAAAATACAGAATTTTTTTATCAAATGCAGGAGATAAATAACAAAGACATGGTAGACCAGAGTAAAACAATAGATGGGTTAGACAAAGTGTACTGGAGGCTCATAATTATTTTCTTTCTCAGAGATGATTCATTATATTGAAAAGCTGCTCATAAAAAGCTAGGAAATTATTTTTGTGTAATACATAGCTCCAGGTCTGCAGGAGCTCCTTGCTGTCAAAAATTAATGTGTCCAAAAAACAGAATGGGACAAAAATAAAAAAAATATGCATGAATATGTATTATGGAAATACCCTTAATTCTCTGGATTTGCTCCTTCCCAGTTGGAGGCAGGACTCTGTACACACTGGCTGTGCAAGCAGAAGGTGTCTCCCAGTCATGCTGATCTGTAGCCACATGTCCAATCCCTTTGGCAACTCCAAGGTCATCCCTCTGCCATTAACGATGCAGTTACTCATCACCTAGGACATAACTGGTAGGCAGCACAAAGCAGGATTTGCCTTGGGTAATGTAACATTTATTCCACAGGCTTTCAGCTTCTGCAGCCCTTGTGGGGGCTACTGTAGGTGAATGTGGTGCCCTTTCTGTTATGCTGAGGCTGTCAAGAATCCACTCAAGCGATGTAGCCAAGTTTATTGAAAAATCATTGGAGGAAATCAGCTTGCAAGTTGTCTCTAAAGGCAGATGAGCCTCATTCCCCTCCTCCCTCTTCTGCTGTTGGAAATGGGAACTGGCAATGCCAGAGGCTGGGGCAAGGGTCCATTTCCCAGGCCAGCTGCTGACTTGCAGGCAAGTCTGTCCTCCTGCCTCCCCCCAGGCTCACTGTCTGTGGAGCAGAGATATTTACTTAGCAGTGAGCACAGTTCCCCAGGTGAAAAAAGGCATCGAGCTGCGGTGCTCATGTCCCTGATTCTGGGAGAGCAGGCAGGGGGCAGATGGGTAGGAAACTTGCAGAGAGACTCTTTGAAGTGGCCCAGCCCAGCAGCCTCATGGGCTGCAGGCTGAAGTCTTCACAGCCCTTGGCTGGAGATAAGGGGAGCCAAATTACTGTGACAGCCAGGACCAGCATCAAGTGCAGTGCCTCAAAAACCTCTGCAGCTCCTTCTGGGAACAGCTGCATGGGCAGAGCTGCCAGGTCCCCCACAAAACCATGGGTGGTGCAGCAGTTTGAGCTGGGGTTCACATCCAGGGTTCATGGCCAGGGTCTGACTTTCCAGCCCTGAGCTAGGGAGGAGCCTTGCTGGCCAAAGGCAGTGGCTGTGGCCCTCCCTGCTCCTGCAGCAGCCTGACAAGATTGTTCAGAGCTGCTCCTGATGTTCCCCCATCAGCACCGAGGGGGTGAGTGGAGCTGTTGGGGCACTGCTCTCATCTGAGGGATCAAGGCAAGCGGCCAGGGGGTTTATAGTGTGCTGTGCCTGACCTGACTGGTGTTACAGCACAGCGTGGGCAGCTGTTGTTCCATCACCTGGGCAGCTCCAGCTTGGTTGCTTATTAGCAGGTAGGATATATTAGTAACTGTCAAAGAACTGGAGAGCTACCTTGTTGGGTGAATGGATGAAAACATTTTAACTCCCACAAAAGAGGGAGAGGTGGTGATTAGCTGTGAAATGACAATACGAAATGTCAGAGGCACAGACAGTAAGCATAACTGTTCATTATTATATTAACAGCTTTAATTTTCTGCCTTTAAACACCAGTTTCCTGTCAGTGCAATTAGATTGTGTCTGTGTGTCTAATTTAGATCAATATACTCCTGCGTTTGGAGTTTTCCTCACACATCCTCTGCGAGGCAAGAAGCAGACTAGCCAGCAGGAGCATCTTTTCTTATGTCCTTGAGGTGAAAGCCAGTTTGTGAAGAGGGTATTTAGGTGATGCATGTCCCCACGGCAGGTGAGTGTAACCTGCAGTGATTTATGAAATTTCCACAGATTGGAGTAGGGAAGAGATGATGGCATAGGAACACCTTGAAGAGGCAGGCGGTACAAACAGCACATAGTAATAGTTTTAGTGAATTATCTTGTAGACCACAGAAAATAATGGGAGGAATAGGGGGAGGGGAACAGACTCATGCCAGAAATTATTGAAGGCCTGATTCTGATTGTGGTTACACCATTCTAAGTCTGAAGTTTCTCAGATGATGTTAATGCTGCCTTGGTGCCTGTAAAAGTGAGATCAGTATTGGGCTAGATGCTAAGTGCCAGAAAACAGTGCATTTAGGAATGGGATTTCCCCGTTTTCTCCTGTTTGAACAAGTACCAATATTTTTACCTGCTAGGCAAGAGGAAGGGAGGCCCAAGAGAGTACAGAGCTTCCTGCTGATTTCAGCCTAGATTTTCCCCATGTCAAGGAATTTTCAGTGTTGGTTGGACCTGGTGCTACATCCCTGTCTCTTCCTGCAGACACAAGGGTGCCCTTTGTGCTCACCAGGGCAGGATGATATGCAGCTTTCATTGACACTTTTGTGCCTTGGTGAGCGCTCGTGATGGAGTGACACTAAAACAGAGACTCCTGTGCACTTTCCCCCTCTCTCAGCTTTGGCCCAGGATTTCTGTACATAATTTCTCTGTACATTAATAGGGTATTTTTCTCCTGCATGGGCTAATGCAGTATGACTCAAGGAGCTTTATTTTGAGTAGCTAGTCACGTTCTTTTGCTTTATTGCTCTTATAGCACTGATCTCTGCAAGATCTTCCCTCATTCCGCTGATACTCCTGGATCATCAAGTTTTCTCTGTCAGCTCAAATGTTTTACTTTGGTTTCTCATCTACTTTAGTCTGGCCTCCAGAAGCTCTGTTGCTCCATCCTCATCTCCTGGACAGGGAGGAAGCTTACTGCTGTGGGGAGACTGACCTCCAGGCTCTCTGTGTCCAACCCAGCCCGCTGTCCCCATCATGGAGAGAGAGATAAACCTCAGAGGATGGGTTGCTTTCCCCTCCTTCCTGGAAGAGCCTTCCAGGCATAAGAGGAAATGGTGTCCTTTCAGTCTTGCATCTCCAAGAAGTCCAGCATGGGAATAACTGAACAAGGGATCCCAGACCTGAAGGGGTGAGGGCGGGTGATCCACTAACCTTGACAGGAAACTTGAGGAGCCCTGCTGCAGCACCACACCCAGCACACACCACACACTGAGGGGGTGCCAGAAAGACTTTGCCTGCCATGGAGACATGGAAAAATGGCAGTGCTGGGTCCAGCACCCACCCAGCAACTCCAGGCAAATGTGGCAAGGAGTACAAGCAGGAGCCCCAGCACTTCAGCCTGGGTACCAAAACCTGGCTGTTGGGCTTTAAGATGAAAGCCTGGGGTCCCTGGAAATGCATCATGCATTACAGAACACAGGACCTGTCATGTTAGATTAAACAAATGATTCATCTGTCTCAGAGCTAGACTGCCTGGCAGTGGTCAATAGCACAAATTCAGCCTGCAGAAATGGCCAAAACAAAGCACTGGGCCAGGATCCAGAGCTGGGCAGGGATCTGATTTTCAGTTTCTGAATATTTGGTTGATATTCTGATGTCATATATATCATCTAAAAAGCTCATCCTTATTCCCATCTCTAGGATCTACCGTTCCTCCTCCTCCATTTTGCTGAGACATCAGCAATTATAAGAAAATAACGACACCTGAAGGCTGCATCAGAAGAAAGAGCCAAGTGGCTGATAACCCTTTCTGCCTAGGGAGTGGTGTTTGGTCCCAGCTTTTACCTGATACATGGCAGAACTGATTTTCCTTACTCTCCAGTTTAGGGAAATCTTGAGACTGGGTTTAATCTCTGATATCTTCTTCCTATAACGCACAAGATCATAGGCAAAACATTTCCCTGGATATCTAGGCATCCCTCCTGCCCTGCCCTGAACCTCTGGCTGGACAGTAATTCTTACAAGGAGCTGCTCTCAGCATTTCTTCAATGGCGGGCTCCTCCCTTCCCTTTCAAAGTTAACAAAGTACTTGAGCCTGCACCTGTTAATTTCCATCGGGAGCATAACCCTTTCCACTTTACAGGATGGAGCATAAACATTACAAATTAAATCTCCAATGGGTAAAGAAGGAACAATCACTTTCTTAATTTTTTTTTAAAGGCACTTTAGGGCTTTTATCAGCAAAGCGTTGTGTCCATTAAGAAACAAATTAAGTAATTCTGCAGGCAAGCTAAGCACTATTCCCATGCCAGAATTAATACTGCCTCTTTCCACCAGGAATGTTTAAGGGTCCCTCCCCCATGCCATGGGATTACAGCTGCTTTTAGTTCATAGATGGAGGATTAATCAGTGGAGCTCCTTTGCAGAGCTCCTGAAATAGAAATCACAAATCAGGGAGACTGGGAAGGAGTCTGGGAAGTGACAAATGTGAAATTATGTTGCACTTTTTGGAAGATGACTGTGGTGACTTAGAGGTGCTTACCTGATGTGGGATGCCCCTGGTTGCTTTGGAAGGAAAACTAGAGTTTGGGAGATGGAAAAGCAGGGTGGGGAGGTGGCTGCCAACTCCAGTATCCAAACAAGAAATTTTGAGACTTGACAGAACCATGTATAGGAGAAGATAGTGAGAGGCAGTAATTGAAACCAACACACTGTTCTCTGCCATCAGGAGTGGAGATCCTGATTCATGCTGGTGTGACACCAGAAGCTGTAAGTTCCCCATTCTTTTGGGACTTTCTTGACAGAGTATCCCAAATCAGACTCTTCTAGATTCCTTTTGCTCGTACCCCCAGATGCTGACTCTCAGTCTGTCCTACTAAGTGCAAGACCAGAGTGTTAGGTGGTCTGCCTTGTCAGTATCACCTGCCTACACCTGAACACATTGTAATTTGTCAGAAGGGTTTCAGTATTTCATCCCCAGTTCGTCCCCTTGTGATGTTGCAGCTGTTTGCATGTGATACAGGTGTGCAAAGAAGGAAAAATTAATGCAGTTAATTTTCATGTAAACAGTACCATTATAAGTCCCTTTATGCCAGTTAAAGTGTGACTGTGGAGAAGGAGGGAATACTACTTTAATTACATTGGCTTTGAAGCTAATATCATTAAGTCAGAATGAAAAATTATGCACAGACTATTCCTAAGGGTCTAAATTGAAACAATTCCTATTGAGGAGAAATTCTAATAGAGAAAATCATTGACAGAATGGTGTAAAGGGATAAACCTTCTCTCAGCTTCACACTCAGTGCATTTTGCCTAACTAAAATTGCTATATGTGGCTATGTTGTGGAGCTGAACTCTGATAGCTTAGCTTAAGGGAACACAACTTGACAGAGCCTATCTTGGACATTTATTTTGATTCCCCTGGGGTCTTACTTAGAGAAGGATAAGGTGAAAGCCTGACCCCTAATAGAAAAGATGCACTACTACAAAGATGCCTGAGGTTGCTAATTGGGACTCATGATACTGTCTAGAAAGTCAAAAACTGCTGCTCTTGATCTTTACCTGACCCTGGGTTGGGCCCCAGCATTTGTCCTGTTAGAGCATCAGAGGAATTTTGCATTACCTGTTGGGTTTCCTCACAAATTTCTTAGAATCATGGTATGATTGTGTTTGGAAGGGACCTTAAAGACCATCTAGTTCCAACATCCCCTGCCATGGGCAGGGACACCTCCCACGAGAGCAGCTTGCTCAAAGCCCCATCCAACCTGGCCTTGAACACTGCCAGGGAGGAAACATCCAGAGCTTGTTCCAGTGCCTCACCAACTTATGAACTTCTTTCAGAAAATCCGATAATGAAAATTTTCCACAATTATTCTCAGTCCTCAGGGTTTTTTCAGTGCAAAGAAGAAAAAAGAAAATTGGTGGGAATTGCCCTCAGTTTCTAACAGTGTAAACTGCCTATGTCAATAGATGCATTAATATAACCCCTTGTCTGGGGCAAGAAGGTATGTTTGAAACATCTCCCTTCCCCCAGAGATGGTTTAGGCACAGAACCAAAACACCTCCAGGTGTGTGCTGGTGGCTGGGCACAATTCCACCCTGGGTCTAAGTGCAGATGCCCTACCTAGCCTTGACTGCCAAGGAACTGGAGGCACTGTGATGTGCTCTGTCAGCTGCATGGCACATGTGTCCATGGTGGGTCACGATGGGAGGCTGCCCCAGTCCCTTCCACCCTCCTTTCCCTGCAAAGGGCAGTGGAATCTAGCTAGCAATATCCAGTTTTGCATGGGGGAAGATGGCCTCCTCTTTTAAGAGCAGGCGTGAGAGAGGGGCACGTGACCCCCAATACAGACTCTCTAGCACAAAACTCATGGCAGAAATGCAAAAGTTTTATTATTTTCCATGGGCTGACCCTCTTTAAGGCAGCTGAGAGGTTTTTTTTAAACTGTGCACATTCAGGCCAGTAACTTCAGCACATGACTTCAGGGAGACCTGAGTGCACCATGCTCCAGAGCTGCCTTGCTTTTGACCATGTTTTCCTTGCTGTGACAGATGCTTTCCTGCAAGAGGAGCTTCAAAAAACACTTTCCCCTGTCTCCCCAGTCAGATATAGGGGCAGAAGGGGAGAGCTTTCTTCTAGCCTATATGTGAAGATATTGAGCAGAGGGCTGGTCCCCTGCTGCCAGACCCACATGACTGTCCTCTTAGACTTTTTTCAATGTGTTAGACAGCTGCCATCCAACTCAGACCCCAAATATTTATCTTACTTCTGAGGTGTCATCCTCAAAGCAATGTGTCTTCCTGACATGAGCACTAGGGAAAACAGTCCCACACTGACATCAGACACCAAACTCTCCCACCCCAGCAAGCCAGCACCAGCATTTGACCTTTGAAGATTTGTTGCTTTTCTTCTTTGCAGATGGGGACTTGGAGAAAGGTGTGAGAAGTGAAAGGGGGGCAGGGGAGTGGTCCTAGAGCTCAGCTCAGCTGGCTGCTCTGTGGAGCTGCTTTTATTTAGGAGCCCTGAAGTACAGTTTTCACTACTTCCTGCTCTCTGTAGTGTGGGAATGTCCACCTGCCTTGTAAATAGCTGAAGGAACAGTAAGTATTTTTATTTGCTTTTTGTGCTATGTTGTAGTGTGTTTTTATATTTTGTAATACTTTGTAATAGTTTTTTGTATTCCTTTAGTTTTCCTAAGTAGTTTACCCCAAACTGTACCCCTTCCCTATACCTATGTTATCATTCTCCTGGGTTGAGATCATCCCCAAACCCCCCGCCCTGGCCCTCTGTCAATCACTCAG